>CM074488.1:32745486-32818053 GCA_037389245.1 Oryzias sinensis | reverse complement strand
AACACTAAAACTAATAAAAACTAAACTAAAACGAAGCAATTTCAAAAAATAAAAACTAATAAAAACTAGTAAAGCAGCCTCTAAAAACTAATTAAAACTAAATAAATTTAAAAACAAAAATTTAAAACTAAATAAAAACTAAAACTAATAAAAAATCAGAAACTATTATAACCTTGGTTTGTACCACCCGGAAACCTGTGAATTGCCGTGCCCAAAACTGCGCGCTCCCGTCTCTGAGAAAGAGCGCGCAGTTGCGGGGACGGGATGTGTGAGGAAGAAAGCAGAGGGTGTGTGTGTGTGTGTGTGTGTGTGTGTGGAGGGGGGGTGGGCCGGCAGCAGGTGAATCGCGCAGGGATTATAAAAACGTAAAACCCGCTGCCCGTCACTCACTGCAGTGTGTGAGTATGTGTTTGGCTCCGCGTCTGCATGTGATCAGTCTTTCTCACATCTACAGAACATTCAGACCTACGATCCCGTTTAAAGTCTCAACGCCTGCATGAAGAAGCAGAAACTCACCACGTATCAACCAGACTAGACCATCAGCAAAACTACCACGAGAAATACTCATCATTTATTAGCAACAGCATAACAATTTTGTTAAAAATAATCCACAGACTTATTGTACTTTAAAAATGTTGCAATTACATCAAATGCACACATTCATTTGTATATTTAGTTTTAAACATATTGTAGCGGACTGAGTTTAATTTGGCTGTGGGGCCGCGTTAAAAGTTCTGGAGTTCATTGAACGCATCGATCAAGCAGAGATGTGATTGGCTCTCAGTTCTGTCGGTCAGCCTGTTGTTAGGTAATTTGGACCAATGGGGTTCAGCTATGGGCCGAATAAGGGAAATGGGAGGGCTGTTGCGGCAGTAAGGGAATAAAAAGTTGGGAGAAGCGCTCTTGTCTCGGCGGGAGAGAATAAGGAGTTACTGAATTAATTGTACGGCGTTTGTTGTGGTCTACAGTAACCAGAATAAAGAACCCTAAAAAGAGGTTAAGTCTCAGTGTGGGAAAGGGACACTACATTATTGTATGGCTCTTTCGAAATTACATATAAAAATATGTGGCGTTTATGGCTCTCTCGGCAAAAAAGGTTCCCGACCCCTGGTCTAGATGGTGGGTCTAGATGACCCAACTCCCAATGTTAAAGTGCCTAGGATAGCACAAGGGTTAAAAACAGCATCATCATTAAAAGATGACTGGGAACCCTTTGACAATAGATCAGAAGATGATCGGAACGAGACTTTACATGGCATTTGTTAGCATGTTTCTTTGTTTAATTTTTTGCATGAGACACTTTTTCTAAATTGAATTTTAAATTTTCACAGTCAGGTCCTTCCTTCAATTTTTTGCATCTGTGGCAGGATGAGTTAATTGGGCTTCCAGGTGTAGGCACTCCCATCCTGATGCTGCTAATGAGCACCAGGCCACCTATATAGCGGGACTGCGCTGGCTTTTGCTCATTCCTGCCTGAGACTGCCTCCCTGGGTTCCTGCACCTGTCAGTGCAGTTACGGTGGCCGGTTTTGCTGCCTGTACAATCTCCCTCTCGGTGTTGCTGTATTTGTGGTGTCCTTTTTTTGTTTTTAGTGCCGTGGAACTGGATATCACCACTCCGTGTCACGCGTGAAATGGGAACGGAGCGTATCGCTCCTGTTCCCCCCCTTGATATCCCCCACTGCACAGTATGTGTGTGATATCTGCCTCTTCACCCTGCATGTCCTCTGGTTGCGGAGGTTATGCCCTGCTGCACGTCTTCTGGTTTGCCTCCGCAGGGTTTTTGGTGCAACCCGCTGCTGCTGGTACAGGTTTTTGGCCCTTCTGTGGGAGTGTTTCTAACAGGTGTTCTTCACGTGTCCCCTTCATCCACTCCACTGTTCCAGCGGGTCAGTCGTTGACGGCGGTGTCTCCACCCCCTCCTTGCCAGCGGTCGACCACGTGACTGTGCAGGTGCTTCAAGGAGTTGGAGGTCTGTAGGGACCCCAACTCCTGGCCACCTGTAAAGAGGACTCTGATACAAAGTAGGAATTCACTTGTTTGTTGTGTTTGCTTGATTTCCACCATATACTCCTGCATGTGACTGGGGTATTTTTGTTGTTTTCAGTTTTGTTTGCGTGTACCAGCTCTACTTTGGGCTTGAGGCCCTTCATGTTTTTATTGTTTTAATCTGGTTTTAATCCTGTTTTTAATTATTTATATTAAAAATATTTTTTAAGTTGGAACCACGTCTCCACCTGGTTGAATCCTCAATTTTTTTAGTGTGGCTGAACCGCTCGTGTTGCCACACCTCCATTTCTCTGCAGGTTGCAAAAGGCTGCCAGTCTGTGCACATACTTGAACACAGTCACTTCCCCAGGAAGCTTTGGACATCAGTCTGTCCCGCTGTGAAACCGATCTGCTCAGCAAGGTGGGGGGGGGTGTCTGTCTGTCTATATTCCATCATGCTGAGCGTTCATCTGAAGGATGAAGCCATGGTCAACTGCTCACACCATCCTAAAGTGACAGGTGTGCAGGTAAAACGTAAGAGCCAGTCACACTTGTATGCAAATGAATGACAATGACTTTTTATAGTTTGTTTGTGACGGAGCAGCTCCATCTCTCTGGCTGAGCGAACAGCGTGAGCACACACACACACACACACAGGTTAGTGCGCGCATCCACGTCATAATCAAAACCCTTCATTTTTACACTTTAGACCTGGGGTGCAGACTTGGTCATCAATAGTTTTCGGCATACATGCACATACAACCACTTACTAATGGCAGCCCAGCAGCAGCAAGCAGCAGCTGTGTCTGTGTCTTAGCCACGCCCCCTTCACTGACAACCAAACCAAGGGATTTGTATTTTCTGATTGATTGTATTGTCTTTGAAACAGCTGTTTCTAATTTATCTTGTTTTTCTGTTTCTTTTTTTTTTTTTTTTTTTGGTTTTTTCTCTGTATAGTTTAAGGGGAATTATTTGTGGTGGAAGTAAATGTGATGAAGGACATAAGTGGATTATATTGTTAAAGGAAATATGAAATATTTCATGAGAATAATTTTCTTTGTAATTGTCTTCTGAGCAGAGTGCCTAACTAGGTGGGAGTAGCAAAAGAGGTACATAAGAAGGTGCCTCACTCTCACAATGGCAGAGGGACTGAGAGTTTGAGAGAGACATGGGCAGAAGGAGTGCCTGACTAGAGCAAACACACGGAAGGTGAATTGTTCTGGAACCAGACAAATGTATGTTCTTTTCGCCCTCATCCCTGCTTTATTTTTTTTTATTTTTTTGTGTGTCTTCCAAAGACTCAGTGTTAAAACCTAATAAAATCTCTCCTGGCTTGCCTTCAAGTTTCTGTTTTCATATTTTCTGGGCTTCTGGAGAGAACCCCGCGACATTGGTGATTATTCTAAAATGAAAAACATTACAACTTTTAAAGAGGAGGAAAAAAAATCGAACAAAAGAAACAATTCATTCTTAATAAACTGTCTCTAAATGAGAATGAGTACTCACGTGATTTTATAATTGGGGGGAGATATTTTCATTTGTTTCCGCAGCACATCAAGATGAGTGCAGTCACACAAAAGGTTATTAGAATTTGTCCATGTCAAATGTCCAAATATCACTACAAACAGCACATCGTTGACTTCTGGACTGACATTTTTTGGAAATAAAGGGAACTGGAAAAGATTTAGTTCATCAATTTAGTACACATGAGTGTGTGTGTCCAAAAGTTTGGACACACCTTCTCATTCAAAGAGTTTTCTTTATTTTCATGACTATGAAAATTGTAGATTCACACTGTAAACATCAAAACTATGAATTAACACATGTGGAATTCTATACATAACAAAAAAGTGTGAAACAACAGAAAATATGTCATACTGTAGGTTCTTCATAGTGGCCACCTTTTGCTTTGATTACTGCTTTGCACAGTCTTGGTATTCTCTTGATGACCTTCAAGGTGTGTCCAAACCCTTTTTCTCTGTACTGTATATATTGTATATTTATATATCTATATACATAGATATATAAATGAACAATTAATGGCAAGCAATGGTAATGGGGCATTTACCATATCAATGGGGAGCAATTAACATCACTCAGTGAGGGTCCTTGGGCAAGTCCCTTAATGCTACTGCCTACCTCATAACATGAGACAAAGAACCACATTTCATGCCGGCTAAGACGTCGCCCGGCCAAACAAGGTCTGCGTCAGCTGCTGGGGGACCAGAGAATCCTGATGGAAAGTGGGCTACTGGAACAAGACGGAAATGAACTAGATGTAAGAACAAGGTTCTGTTTCGAATGCTACTATTCAAGCAATCCCATATGCAGAAAAAAATCTTTTTTGTTTAAAAAATGCATTTGTAGTTCGCTCTCTGTGTTAATACAAAATGATTGAGACATTTGCTGTCACTTTTGAATGTTTTTTTAAAAGAGTTATTGAGGGCATAACTCTGAATCTGTGAATCTGTTTCAAACCTTACAGAACAGATATTTTTATTATTTTCATAGCAACAATATTAATAATAAAAAAGCTCCCCTGAATTTATTTTTGTTTTGATTTTCCCCTCTTGGGTTTTTAAAGAAACAGTGAGCCTTCAAAGTGGGTCACATAGACAAAGAAACACGCAGAAGGAAGCATCTGACTGACAGACAGCTCTCAGACAGAGCGGAAGAGAGGCTGCGGGAGAATCTTTGATCCATCTTATCAACCCTGAATGTAGACGTCACAACCAATGTTTTAGGCCAGTGGAAATTTCAGAATTAAAGCACAGCAATATGCAGACATACTTCTGTGTTAAAGTGTTGTGTTGTGGGTTATTGTGTTGTGAGTTAAATTGTTTTGTTGTGAGTCCAAGTGTTGTGTTGTGACTTAAAATTTTGTGTTGTGATTTAAAGTGTTGTGTTGTGAGTTATTGTGTTGTGAGCTATTGTGTTGTGTTGTGAGTTAAAGTATTGTGTTGTGAGTTATTGTGTTGTGGGTTAGTGTTGTGAGTTAGTGTTGTGAGTTATTTTGTTGTGAGTTTAAGTGTTCTGTTGTGAGTTAAAGTGTTGTGTTGTGAGTTATTGTGTTGTGTGTTATTGTGTTGTGAGTTAAATTGCTGTGTTGTGAGTTCAAGTGTTGTGTTGTGAGATAAAGTGCTGTGTCGTGAAAACAAAGTATTGTGTTGTGAGTTATTGTGTTATGAATTAAAGTGCTGTGTTGTGAGTTATTGTGTTGTGAGTTAAAGTGCTGTGTTCTGAGTTATTGTGTTGTGAGTTAAAGTGCTGTGTTGTGAATTATTGTGTTGTGAGTTAAAGTGCTGTGTTGTGAGTTATTGTGTTGTGAGTTAAAGTGTTTTTTTGTGAGTTAAATTATTGTGTTGTGAGTTACAGTGTTGTGTTGTGAGTTAAATTATTGTGTTGTGAGTTACAGTGTTGTGTTGAGAGTTATTGTATTGTGAGTTAAAGTGTCGTGTGTCATAATATGGTGCCTCTGTCAGATCTCCTCCCCCTCCTCTCTCTGCTCTGATCCTGATCACCACCAGCTGTGGATCCTCAACTCATCAACCTCCAGGAGATCCAGTGCCAGCATTCATTGCCAGTTCGTTACTCCTCTACGTTGCTTACTCTGGTCGCTTTTGTACTTTGCTTATGAAAGTTTGCCTCATGCTAATCTCAAGTTTACGCCTCGCCTGCAGGAATTACCTACCACGAGGATCCACCTGGTTTCCATTATCAGAGCTACTGGTAACCGTTCATCTCGCCAAGTCCTTCAAGCAAGTTCTCTGCCGATACCCTCCAGCCATGCCACAGTCCATTGAAGTAATCCTCATCGTACCACACTTCCACGGGACTCCAAATCTAAAGCCATCATCGGATCCACGTTGTTACCTTCAGCGTGAGGCTTCGGACCGTAGTCGGAAACCGCTGTTATGATCTCCAGTCTGATCGGGACTTTAATGGTAACAGATTTAGCGGGACACCGTTGCTTTAGAACAGGCCTTTTAGCCGTTTATTTCTTTGGTCAGATCAACTCTTACAGCACAACGTCTCCGAACTCCTTCTCATTCAAACTGAAAACATGCAGCCAAACAGCCCCTCCCCTTTTGCTCTCCCGCACGTCTTCCCCTCTCGTGCGCCTGCGCCCCAAGGCGACGCCCCCCTTCCGTTGCTGCGTCATCTCCCTGACAACCGCAGTCACACCAAAGACACATAGCAACGGGTGGGGACAAGCTAAGCTGCTAACACTACCCCCACTCTGGATGACAGTTACTCTAACTGCACTCCAGCACTCACAGTAAGAATAAACAGGTTTCTCTCAACTTAAACCCATCATAAGAGGTCAGATAACATAACAACAAACACCATAAACAGCCTGACATGACTTTTTTTTTTTCTATATAGCTCGTAATAGCTCTTTCTTCAGGAAAGAATCCATTCTCCAAACATGTTTGGCGCTCTCCGCACCCGCTGTGGTCTTCCAGCTGAGGCCAGCATAGTTTCACAGGAGGTCTGAGCGTCTCCTGAATCGGTTGAAGTTCCCTCCACGCACTCTTCTGTGTCAGACGATTCATTCCACAGGGTCAGCGGCCCATAGTCCTCGCCCAAAGATTGGTGCTTTTGTTTCCTCTGTGTGCAGTTCTCCTGTGTCCGTGAGACCCAGCTGCCGTCAAGTGGAACTCTGGAGTGATATAGCTTGAGCTTGTCGTGGTGCACTATTTTTGCCTTCGACCTTGGTCCCTTTTTAATGCGGTACACCAGATCGTCCAGATGATCAACAACAAAGTAGGGACCTTCGTAAGATGGCAGGAACTTGCGCACCTTGTTCTTGACACGTTTAGTTCCTTTTAGAAGGTACCAAACTGCGTCACCGATCTTGTACTGCACTTGACAGATGTTCTTGTCATACTGCCGTTTGGCGCGCTCCACAGCCCTTCCCAAGACGCTTCGTGCTAGCTGGTGGGACAGCTCCAGTCGTTCTCTGAGCCGCTGTACGTACTCTGGGGCAGTGTCCACTGTCAGATTCTCGGGAGGAAGTCCAACGACCAGGTCCATGGGTTCTGTAATCTCGCGGCCAAAGAGCATCATGTTTGGTGTCAGGCCCGTAGAGCTGTGCTTTGTGGCTCTGTAAGGCATGAGGGCATAGGGAATCATTATGTCCCAGTCCCAGTGACATCTTTCGGCTGTGGCAGCAAGGGTTTTCTGTAGTGTGGCATTAAATCGTTCCACTTGACCGTCAGATTGGGGCCTAAAAGGTGTGGTCCTGGTTTTGTTAATGCCCAACAGCTCACACATCCCCTGGAATACCGCAGACTCAAAATTGGAGCCCTGGTCGCTGTGTAATTCGTAAGGTGCTCCATATCTGCAGACCCACTCAGAAACAATCTTTTCTGCTACAGTCGTGGCTTGTTCATTCGGCACCGGGTATGCTTCCACCCACTTGCTGAAGTAGTCTTGCACAACCAGAATGTATCTGTTATGCCGATCGGTCTCATTTAGAGGCCCCATCACGTCAACAGCGATCCGTTCCATTGGGGCACCAACTCGCACGGAACCCATTGGAGCCTGAGGTGTCTTGTTAGGTCGAGCTCTACAAGCACAAGAAGCACATGTTTGGCAAAACAATGTGACATCATCACGCATGTTGTACCAGTAGTACCTGGTCTTGAGGCGGCTCAAAGTTCGCTCAGCTCCAAAATGACCACCGATGGGTCCTTCATGCAGGTGCTGCATCACAGTGTGGCGATACGTCTTGGGGAGTAATGTCTGTGCAAATAACATCTTTCCATCCTTACAGTAAAACTTTCTCATCAACACTCCATTCTTGAAAAATAATCTCTTCCATTGTGCCCAATATGCCTTTGTAGCTGGGCTTAAACTGGCTATTTCCACCCAAGGGGGACGGTCATCTCCTTGCTGTCTAAAAGCAAATACTGGTGCCATGTCTGAGTTTGCTTTCTGGGCTGCTTGAAGCTCCTCGTGTGTCCAACCGCTGAACACAGGCACAGGGGCTGAGGTGGTGTTATCTACCCCCACTAGGGTGTGCTGTGGGTCTACTGCAGCATCGCTCCCGTCATGCTGATCGATCATCGCCACCCCCACTGGTCGAACAACACTAATTGTGGTCTCAGCAACAATATCGTCAAATTCACACTGTACCTGCTTGTCTTGTGATGTGTTGCTGTCGGTGCTGGGGTCAGGGAGTTTGCAAGCACACAGCTCACGACATGGCCTTCTGGAGAGTGCATCTGCATTCTGATGAACCTTCCCTGGCCGGTGAAGTACTTGAAAGTCGTACTCTGCCAGCTTCTCCAACCACCTGGCCAGCTGCCCCTCCGGTTCTTTTAAACGGGTCAGCCACCGTAGGCTACTGTGATCTGTCCGCAGAACAAACGATCGACCAAGAAGGTACTGTCTGAAATGGGAGGTAAACTCGACCACCGCCAGAAGTTCTCTCCTGGTTGTGCAGTAATTTTGCTCTGTTGTTGTTAACCGCCGGCTTCCATAAGCCAGCACTCTCTCTTCCCCTCCCTGCACTTGGGACAACACTGCACCAACTCCCCAGTCGCTGGCGTCAGTGTCAAGAAGCAGTTCCCCGCTGTCAAGAGGGTAACCCAAAATCGGTGCAGAAGTAAGTCGCTCCTTCAGTTCTTCAAAAGCCTCTTGGCATTCAGTCGTCCAGTCGAAACGTGCATACTTTTTAGTCAGCTCATGAAGCGGCCTTGCAATGGTAGCAAAGTCGGCAACAAAACGTCTATAATAGGACGCCAACCCCACAAACTGTCGCACTTCAGAAATGTTCTTGGGGATGGGCCAGTCTTTGACCTTTTGGATCTTTTGTGGATCGGTGGAGATACCTTGAGCCGACACGACGTGCCCCAGGTAAGCCACTTGCTCCTGAAAGAGACGGCACTTAGACGGCTTCAGTTTAAGATTGGCCTGTCTAAGTCTGGTAAACACCTGCTCCAACCGCTCCATCATCTGATTGCTGTTGCATCCAAGGACTATGATGTCGTCAAGATACACCAGACAAGCCTCCCACTGCAACCCAGCTAGTACACGGTCCATGAGCCGTTGGAAGGTGGCAGGGGCATTGCATAGTCCAAACGGCATCACATTCCATTCGAACAGTCCCTTCCTGGTGCAAAATGCTGCAGCCTTACGAGCTCTAGGTGTCATTTCCACCTGCCAGTAGCCTGAAGTCAGGTCCAGTGTGCTGAAGTACTTGGCGTTGGATAAGGTGTCAAGGGTGTCTTGTATGCGTGGCAGGGGATAGGCATCCTTGATGGTTCTATCATTTAATGGCCTGTAATCCACACAGAGTCGTGGGCTCTGATCCTTTTTCTTCACCATGACTATAGGTGCTGCCCAGCTGCTGTTACTGTGCCGAGCTAACCCTGCTTCGAGGCTCTGTTGCACCTGCTGGTCAGCAGCCTCCTGCTTCTCTCTGCTCATGCGGCGGGGTTGTTGTTTTATTGCTGACCCGGGCGTCGTCAAGATGTCATGCTGTACGACATTAGTCCGGCCGAGGTCAGTGGGGCCTGCAGAGAAAACGTCACTGTAAGAGCGTAACAGCCCTGCTAGTCTGTAGCGACTTTCTTCCGGCAGATTAGCACAACTTTCTTCATACAGGTCTGTGAGATGTTGAGGCACGGAGAAAGAGAACGAGTTACCAGGGTCATGGGAAGGTTGATCTTTGGGTCGTGAGAGCTCCACCTTCCCCACCACTTGGGCTGGCTGAAGAACACCAGCCACGACTCCTTTCTTCAAGGTGACAGGAGATGTGCTCGGGTTGAAGACTCTAATGGGGATGCACAAAGACTGCGAAGGCTGAACAACTGAGCGTGCCACCATCACATGATGTTTTGAGACAAACGCTTTTGCAGGACTCAGCATCAAGTCTTCAGAAGTAGCAAAGCCGGCCTGAGAGGTACCTGGCACGATGTATTCACACCCTGCCTCCAACACAGTGGTGCGTGCTACTCTCACTAGATGAGTTGCAGGTTGTGGGTCTGGCTTATACGGGGGCACCTTTTCACCAAACAGAGTTATCTCTTTACTGCCATAGTCTAAGCATGCTTGTGTCTGTAGTAAAAAAGGATGCCCCAAAATAACTTCAGTACTCTCAGTCGTGTCAGCGATGATAAAGTTAACTGAAATGACTCTGCGACCGACATTGACAGGAAGGTCAACCTCACCCAGAACTGCTAGGCCCTCTGGTCCGATGCCCTGGAGTGTATGCACCGTAGATGGTGAGATTGGGGGCTGGATGCCGTTAGGAATTAAATGAAAGAGGTGAAGGGGTAACACATTTCTTCTGGCACCAGAGTCCAACAGAGCACACATCCGTACACCATGTATCATTATCTGAACACACATTTCTTCCTCTGGGCTTTTGGCGTAGATTACCACAGTGTTGTTTCCATTTGTGGAGGGAAGCGGATTAGCTTTGCGGAGGCCTGGCGTGGGCCAGCGAGGGGAGGGGCAGTGTTTCTGGAAATGCCCTACCCCCGAGCAGTTGCGACAGATCAGTTCATCCTCCCTGGTTTTCTTACGTCTACTTTCGGCTGGCTGCCTTCTCACAGACCGCCCTGCTTGCCCCGAAGGAGTGGGAACGACCTTTTGTGCCTTTCCGTCTTCCTGGTTGCTGGTATATTCACGCAGCGGGGCTGCTCTGGCCCCATGAATGGTTGCACCCCTCGCACCAACGCCTGATCTCATCAGTTGGGTGACAGCTCGAGCCGCACTTCTCGTGGTTTCAAAACGGTGAGCCTTCTGAAATGCCTCAGCCAGCGTTTTGGGTTGATCTTCTAGCAACTTTTGAATAATGTCTGTATCGGTTAAGGCGTTAGTGAATATCTCGACGCCTATGCGCTCCTGTTCACTCTCAGTGCAATCACCATAGACTATTGCCACCTTTTCATAGATGTCATCCCTGAGAGTGTGCAAAGCTTCACCTGGTCTTCTGACTCGCTGTCGTAGCTCAATGCCGATGGCTGCAGCATGTTCAGAACTTGGACCATAGGCAGCCTCAATTTCCTCCACAATTCGTTGGAAACTCCACGAAGCTGACCTTGGGTTCTTGTGAATAATAGCTCCAGCAGCACCGAGCAGGCAGAATCTAAGCTGAACAACTTTGGTTTTCTCAGTCCAATGGTTCGCTTCTGCACAACTTTCAAAGTGATACAGAAAATCTCTCCACGATCGTGATCCATCAAAGCGATCTGGCTGCAGTATTGGAATTCTCTCGTTCTGCAGAAACTGCCCCACCCCCTCGCCCTGCAGAGCAGCATCATGTCCAACAGTAGGTGAGTGAAAGCTTTGGGGGGGTGACTGGAATTTCACATGGGCGTTCTGATGCAGTTCTGCCCCATCATCTGATGGCCCAGTTAGATATTTGGGTGACCAGTAAATGTTGTATGGGCCCAATTTATTTTCCTGGGTGTTGAAAGGTGGCAACCCAGGTGATGGGGGTCTGGTGGAAACCGGGGAATTGTTTCCAGCATGACAGTCATTGGGTGGAGAGATGTGGAGATTTGCAAGCCAACAGGCGGCGGTGGGGGTGGATGGATCAGCAAATGGTGACTTTACAGGGGTGGACATCCTGGGCTCGTAATTGCACTTTTGAGGACAAAAACCCGCCATGCACTCACCAGCCGAGTGATGTTGTTCATTGGTGGGTGTTATAAAGGGGTTGGTGGAAAATGGGGGCGTCGGGTAGAGCTCCTCCGCCACCACGTGTTGTTTAATCGGGGAGTAGGCCCGCTCACCCTCGGCTAACGTTAGTTCCATACACGTGACACAGCGATTAGTCTCTCCCTCGTACACGTCTTTTAAAACATCTACATTCCTCTGAGGGCGGTACTCTTCCGCTATCGCCGATAGAAAAGGGTTCGTGCTCACGTTTGTGGCTGCATTTCTTGTGCGTGGTCTAGCTCCGACCGTGGCAGCATTTGCTCCGCGCGCCGTCATTTTGAGCTCTCAGGTGCCTTGCACGTCACGCCGTTCAATCCTTCTTCTTTGGGTCAGCCCTGGTCAACAACGGTGTATCCCGGAACGAGCCCCCAGTGTTACCTTCAGCGTGAGGCTTCGGACCGTAGTCGGAAACCGCTGTTATGATCTCCAGTCCGGTCGGGACTTTAATGGTAACAGATTTAGCGGGACACCGTTGCTTTAGAACAGGCCTTTTAGCCGTTTATTTCTTTGGTCAGATCAACTCTTACAGCACAACGTCTCCGAACTCCTTCTCATTCAAACTGAAAACATGCAGCCAAACAGCCCCTCCCCTTTTGCTCTCCCGCACGTCTTCCCCTCTCGTGCGCCTGCGCCCCAAAGAGACGCCCCCCTTCCGTTGCTGCGTCATCTCCCTGACAACCGCAGTCACACCAAAGAAACATAGCAACGGGTGGGGACAAGCTAAGCTGCTAACAACGTCCAGGAAAATAAATCTCTTTGAACTTACAGCGGGGAAAATAAGTATTGAACACGTCAACATTTCTCTCTAAAAACATATTTCTAATCGAGCTATTGACATGAAATTTTCACCAGATGTCGGCATCAACACAAGTAATGCACACATAGAAATAAATCCAAACATTTATGTCCATAAATAAAGTTATGTGTAATAAAGTGAAATGGCACAGGGAATAAGTATTGAACACGCTTACTGAAATTTATTTAATACTTAGTGCAAAAACCTTTTGTAGCCTGGAGAAATGATGTTGCCTCACAGGACACAATGACTGGGGTTTTATACAGCAATTTATTCTTGTAAAAAAAATAAAAAATGCCAGACTTGCTCTCTAGACAACACAAAAACAGGTGGTTCTGTGGCAACTGGGTTTGTGTAAAAGATTTATACAAAACTTTTAAATGGCAAGAAATAAAATACGGCAGTGGACTCTGACCACAGAGAAATGAACATAAAAAATCAAAATCACTCACAAGTCATCAAGTAACCACTGGGAAAAAATCACAAATAAACAAATCAGAGAAAAACTCACAGTTCTTAGCTGTACTTCACATTTAGGAACACTGAAAATGGCGCCGCCCTCTCACACGGTACACAGGTGTAATGGTGCCCTCAATACCACGACTCTCGTTCTCTAAACAATCCAAATAACAATACAGTATGTTGAAAAGCCAAAATAATAATAAAAGGTTTTACATGGTATGCGCAAATTACCTTACAACATTACAGATAACTTTCTTTCTTGAAGAGCTTTTCATTCATGCGTTTGAACAACGGAGTCAGAACGCTAAAACAGGAAGACAGGAAGCCTTGTGTTTCTTCAAAATAAATGTTCAATGGTGACTCCCGCGACACTGCCCTCTACTGGCTAAACACGTAATGGCACATGACAGCTAAGTTGCAAAAACAGTCAATAGTCACACACAAAAAACCGTTACAATATTTTAGAACTATAACAAATAGACTTGTAACCTGAAAGTCTTTCAGAACAACCAGAGGGAATTGGCTGGCCAACTACCACTCTACTACACTTTGTTGGTGATTCCAGCCTCAGGACGCCTCCTGTATGGAGAAAGCAGTCGAATACATTGCTCAGGTGTGATTTTGGCCCATTCATCCACACAAACTGCCTTCAAATCTTCAAGTTTCCGGGGGTCTCTTCTGTGAACCCGGATCTTCAGTTCTTTCCAAAGATTTTCAATTGGATTCAAGTCTGGTGATTGACTGGGCCATTTTAGCAGCTTTATTTTCTTTTTCTTCAACCAGTTGAGTGTTACCTTGGCTGTGTGCTTGGGATCGTTGTCTTGCTGAAAGATCCACCCTCTTTTCATCTTCAGCAGCCTGGCAGATAACAGCAGATTCTGATCAAGAATGTCTCCATACTTTTCTCCAGTCATTATTCCTTCAATGATATGAAGTCTACCAGTACCACATGCTGAAAACAGCCCCACGCCATGATGCTCCCACCTCCAAACTTCACTGTTGGTATGGTGTTTTGGGGGTGATGTGTGCCATTTTTCCTCCAAACATGTTGTGTCTTATGACATCCGAAGAGTTCAATTTTGGTCTCATCTGACCAGAGTATCTTCTCCCAGAATGTCATGGGTTTATCCAAATGTTGTGTCGCAAACTCCAAACGAGCTTCAACATGCTTCTTCTTCAACAATGGAGTCTTGCGTGGTGTACGTGCATGGAGGCCATGGCGGTTGAGTGCATTACTTATTGTTTTCTTTGAAACAACGGTACCTGCTGATTCCAGGTCTTTCTGAAGCTCTCCACGAGTGGTCCTGGGCTGTTGGAGAACCCTTCTGATGATTGTTCTGACTCCTCTGTCTGAAATCTTGCGAGGAGCACATGGCCGTGGCAGGTTTATGAAAATGCTGTATTCTTTCTACTTCCGGATGATGGCCCCAATGGTACTCACTGGAACTTTCAGAAGTTTAGAAATGCGCCTGTGACCAATGCCTTCAGTGTGTTTTGCAACAATAAGGTTGAGAGGTCTTTGGACAGCTCTTTGCTTTTACCCATCATGCAATGCTTCTTGTCTAACACTTTGCTGGTGAGAAACCTTTTTAAAAGGCATCAATCAGGACTATACCAGCTGATATTAATTTGCACTAATAGGGGGCAGGTTAACCTTCTGAATACTGACAAACTCCAGCTGCTTTCTTGGCTTGCCAGACCTTTTTACCCCTCCTTTTCTTCATGTGTTCAATACTTATTCCCTGTGCCATTTCACTTTATTACACATAACTTCATTTATGGACATAAATGTTTGGATTCCTTTCTATGTGTGCATTACTTGGGTTGATGCCGACATCTGGTGAAAATTTAATGTCAATAGCTTGATTAGAAATATGTTTTTTGAGAGAAATGTTGACGTGTTCAATACTTATTTTCCCCGCTGTACCTGCTCATTCTCCTGTGATCCTTCCGGGTTCCAGCGTCTGGGTCTGTCTCGGTTTTCGAAATCATGACATTGTGTGGTTAGTTATTTATTGTGTTGTGAGTTATGGTGTTGTGAGTTATAGTGTTGTAATAATAATAATAATAATACATTTTATTTAAAAGCGCCTTTCAAAACACCCAAGGTCACTGTACAAAGTTAGAGGTAAAACACAATAAAATCACAAGTTAAAAACAATAAATACATTGGATTCATTAGTAAAATCAGCTGACAGAAAATGAGAAACTGTGTTCCGGAAATGCAAGCTTAAACAGATAAGTTTTGAGTCTGGATTTAAAGATCAGAAAGGAGTCAGTGTTACGGAGGTCTGGGGGGAGAGAGTTCCAGAGTTGGGGAGCAGAGCGACTGAAGGCACGGCTCCCCATGGTGACCATGAGGGCCGGAGGGACAGAGAGCTGAAGGGAGGAAGAAGACCGAAGAGAGCGAGAGGGAGTGTTAACATGGAGGAGATTAGAGAGATAGGAGGGAGCCAGGCTATGGAGGGCTTTAAAAGTGTAGAGAAGGAGCTTGAACTTAATCCTAAAGGCTACTGGAAGCCAGTGCAGTTGCTGGAGAACGGGAGTGATGTGATGGAAGGAGGGGGTTCTGGTGATGATGCGGGCAGCTGAATTCTGGACTAGCTGAAGCTTATTTAGAGTTTTGTTGGGAAGATCAAAGAGAAGAGCATTGCAATAGTCGAGACGAGAAGTGACCAGACTATGAACTAAAATGGAGGCGGAGTGGATGGTGAAGGAGGGGCGGAGACGATTAATATTACGTAGATGATAGTAGGCTGACCGAGTAATGCTATTGATGTGGGATTGAAATGATAATGTACTGTCAAGGATGACACCCAGACTCTTTACTTGAGGGGAGGGGAAAACTGGAGAGGAATCGATGGAAAGGTTAAAATTAGAAACTTTGGAAAGGGTGGATTTGGAACCTACGAGGAGCAATTCGGTTTTATCACTGTTAAGTTTGAGGAAGTTTAGGGTGAACCAGGTTTTTATTTCAGACAGGCAGGAGGAGAGGGAGGCAGGTGGAATACAAGAGTTGGGTTTACTGGACAGATAGAGCTGAGTGTCATCCGCGAAACAATGAAAATCAATATTGAATTTACGAAATATATTGCCAAGGGGTAGCAGGTAGGTGATGAAGAGGAGGGGACCGAGAACAGAACCTTGAGGAACACCAGATGAAATGAGTGAGGGTTGGGATTTGAAAGAATTCAGTTGAATAAACTGAGTGTGGCTTGAAAAATAAGAATGAAACCAGCGGAGGGGGGTGGACTCGATACCGAGGGCTGAAAGTCTGTGGAGGAGGATGGAGTGAGATATGGTGTCAAATGCTGCGCTCAAGTCGAGGAGGATGAGGATGGTGATGAGTCCAGAATCAGCTGCAAGGAGAAGGTCATTAGTGATTTTTAGTAGGGCAGTTTCTGTGCTATGAAGGGGACGGAAACCAGATTGAAAGGGTTCAAAAAGATCATTTTGGGTGAGATTATGGGAAAGTTGGGAGGCGACTATTTTTTCAAGAATTTTTGAAATGTAGGGGAGGTTAGAAATAGGACAAGATTATGAAAGGAATTGGGGTCTGAGCCGGGTTTTTTTAGGATGGGTCTGACGGCAGCGATCTTGAGGAGGGAGGGGACAATACCTGATGTCAATGAGGAGTGAATAATGGCACAAATGAAAGAAAGAAGAGAAGGAAGGCAGGATTTAACCAGGGATGTTGGTAGGGGATCTAGCAAACATGTGGATGGTTTGGACTTATGGATGAGGCGGGAAATTTCACTGGGATCAGGGAGGAGAAAGGAAGTGAATATATGAGTTACAGAAAATGAGTCAGAGTCAGGTGGGAGGAGAGGTGGAGGAATGGAGATGCTGATGGATATCTAGAATTTTCTGGTTAAAGAATAACTGAAGAGAATTACAGTGCTCATCTGAATAAAAATGAGGGGGAAAACTGTTACGGGGTTGAAAGACATTATCCATTAAAGAAAACAGAATTTTGGAATTTCCCTTATTTGCATCAATCAGTTCAGTGAAGTAGTTCGTTTTAGTGATAGAAACCAAGTCCTTGTATTGTAGAATCTGTTCATTGTAGATTTCCCTGTGAGCGGGAGAGCCAGTTTTTTTGCAGAGCCGCTCCAACTGGCAGCATTTGGCTTTCATTTTATGGAGTTCAGGGGTGAACCAGGGGGAAGATTTAATAAATAAAACAGACCGGGTTTTTACAGGAGCGAAATTGTTAAGAACATCTAAAAGGCAGTTATTATAAAAAGAAACCAGATCATCAGGGTTGGACGAGTTTGGGAAAGGAATGCGCTCTAAATGAGAAGAAAACAGCTCCACATTTATATTCTTAATGTTTCGGAAGGAGATGAGGCGAGTGGGTTTGATCTCAGATAAAATCAAGGGGATGCTAAAAGAAACAAGATAGTGATCAGTCATAGGAAGGTCATCTGTGGAACAGTTAGAGGGGGTTAACCCAGAGCAGCAGACCAGGTCCAGAATGTGTCCCTTAGCATGGGTAGGCAGCTGAACATGTTGACAAAAACCAAGACTGTCCAGGCATGAGCAGAAGTCTCTGGTGAGGGGGAGGTGGTTGTTATCAAAATGTATGTTAAAATCACCCATACACATAACATTAGGAGTGAGAGACGATAGGTGAGTTAGCAGAGTTCCAAAATGCTCCAGAAAGTCCCTGTTCGGTTTTGGGGGGCGGTAAACCACTGCTATTACAGGTGGTGTGGGTCCAGGCAGCATGAAGGCAGTGCACTCAATGGAGCTGAATGAGGGGAGTGGAACCGGGGGGACTTTCCACGTCTCGCGATATATCACCGCGAGACCGCCTCCGCGGCCATGGCAACGAGGCTGACAGAGGTAAACAAAGCCGGGAGGGGTGGAGTCATTGAGAGAGGAAAAGTCATTCTGTTGCTGCCAAGTTTCCGTAATGCAGAGAAAGTCCAACTTACGATCCACAATTAGATCCTGGATCAGCTGACCCTTGTTAGAGAGGGAGCGGATGTTGATGAGGCCAAAGTTGATGGTTCTGATGACCTGGCGCTGCGCCGAAGAAGTCGAGTTCGCAGGTCCGGGGAGGCTGGAAAGCACTCCGTGGTCCACAGAACGTCCGGTGTTACGTGGAGGACGGCGGGTAGAGGAGGAGAGGAAGCGGACAAGATTCGACGAGGCTTGGTAGTGCCGGTGCGTGCCACGGTGGATGTACCTCTGGCGTGGCAGGAGCAGGGGGTCCGTTCGGGCGTAGAGCAGAGGAGCAGGAGCTGTAGGCAGCCAGCGGAGACGGAGGAGTTCCGACGCTGAGTACTGGATGAGCCCGGCCGTGGGGCGGTGGAAAAGCCAATGGAGGATCCAGGTTAGAGCCGACCAGATGTAAAGTTTGCACGTGAGCATAGCTGACAGGAGAAGGCCCGGGACTGCAGACTGAAAAACATAACTCCTAGCTAGCCAAGCCCCAGGTTGGAGGAGTGGCGTAGTGGAAGTTATCGGTCATTGATGCGTGCAGTGAGAAGTAGATAATCAAAGTAGTGGACAGAGTGACGTTCGTTCTCTGTTTTCACAGTCCAAAATCTGTCGTAGCAGAATTGTTTAGAAAAGCGAGAGTTAGAGTTAAAGTTACCGGTGAGCAGCGGCAACAGTCATGCCAGCGTCCACTCAACCGGAAGTTCAAGAAGGCCATGTGCCGTGAGTTAAAGGGTTGGGTTGTGAGTTAAAGTGTTTGCGTTGCGGTGTGAGTTGTTGTGTTGTGAGTTATTGTTTCATGTTTTGAGTTAATTATTCCCTTTTTTTTTTTTAGGCCACCATTGTGTTTTATTTTGGCACTCTTTGTCTAACTGAGTTTCTACCTTTGACAGAAATCTAAGCTTCAGAGTGGCTTTTAATCAGCCTTTGGCAGTGCTGAAGCTCATTTCCTTTTTCTAAAGCAAACTGTTGCCATGGCCACACATAGGTACCATGTATGCATGTGTTTATGCACAAGTGATTTGATTTTTTTTTTATTTGAAATGGTTTATTTCAAGCAATCAAATAGAAGTAATACACAAAAGCAATATAGTCATCAGTTATACATTCATACAGTAACTAATCAAACTTAGGATAATTAGACATAATTAATAAATATTGCTTGAAAGGGAGTGGAAGGAAGCGAACTTATATAATCCCACCCCGTTATACTATAACCATTTTATTACATGATTTATCAATATCCGGTTCCTAGGTTTTATCAGACAGAATTAAGAATCATAAGGTATCAATAAAGCACATGCCAAAGATGAATTACTTAAGTACTACGTCAAAAATAACTATTTTAGAAATCAACATGGCAAATGCAGCATCTGAAATATATGCAAATTATGTTACTTTTAAAAGTCATTCATATGCTTTAAAACATAATACTATATCAGTAAAATAGACACAACACTGTTTCAGGAATTTTCATAGCAAAATGTCATCAAGTATCAAAAGTTAAAAACATGTGCAAAGTTATGCTACATTAGGAAAGATTTTTGAATCAATTTATCAATTTTAGGAGCTAGTGAAGTTATATCATCAAAAGTCAATCAATTTAACAATTTTCAAAAGTGATTAATCATTTGTTTTACTCTTTTTATATATTTTTTTGTATTTTTATGTTTTTATAATAAGGTAATGCTGTAAGGGAAAATAAAAAGGGTCCATAATCTGTCGATTGTCCAAGGTTGGTATTTCTTCTTTTACTGATAACAGCCGATCTTCTGGGTTTAAACAGTTAATAGTTCTCTTCAATGTTATGTCTGCAGACATTAGATTCAGGTCCATATCCTTCTTCAGCTGATATCAGCTGCGGTGAAAGTTGAGGTCAAGTTGTCTGCAGGTCAGAACTCTGCTGTTATTCAGGTGACGTCAGACATACAGAGAAAGTGAGGAATCCAGGTGTCATATTTCTTGAAATTATTTGGCTCTTTGATTTATTACTCCAAGTTGTTTCAGACAACCGTAATCAAGCACTTCTCAAAGTCTTTCATGGTGTTCACGACCAGAACCTTGGCCCGGTCCTCTGGACCGAGTGGTTTGACGTAAATCCTGCAGCCTTTAACCCAAGTGTTCTCAATCTGCTTACGCTTCCTGAGAAGCCGTGCATGTTTTGAGATTTCAGCATTCCTTCTGGTCAGATGGTCGTTCAGATAAACAGCAGGTCCTCTGAGATTTTTGCGTTGATTCATCAGAGCTAGCTTGTGTTTGTGATTCACAAACCTGATGAGGATCGCTGGTTTATCCGTCTCCTTTCTCCTGGGGAGCACATGGCAGGTCTCGATGGTATTGAGATCCAGGGAAATCCCTTTAGATGTGAGAAATGAATGTATTTGCTGCTCCAGAGACTCTGCACCGATCTCCGTATTAGCACTGCTAATACAGCGCTAGCATTAGCAGCACTAGCTCCAGCTGCATTCAGCTTCGCTCGAGACTTGATTGGTACTCCAGTGAGAATGACATTATTCATCCTTACTTGCTGTTCCACATCGTCCAGTCTTTTCTCCAGAATCTTGACCCGGTTTTCTCGCTGCTCGTTTTGAGCCCGAAATCTTCGGAACTCTTCCATCATATCCCAGAGTGGCGTTAGCTTAGCCGACACTTGATCCATAAAACTTTTCAGAGTTTCTTGAATAATGTCAAGAGACTTTTTGAGGTCTTCGTATTCCTGGGGTTTCTTCGGGGGCATGGTCAGCTCTCTTTTTTGGAGAAAAATCAACTTTTTAAGTAATTTGAAGATAGTTGTATTCGCAGAGAGGCACGCCACGCGTCCTGCTGTATAACCGGGAACCGGAAACCCGAAGAAACAAGTGGGGTAGAATTTAGTGGACATTTGACAGCAGATCAGAAAAGCCACATGTTTTTAGTTTATAGTATTTTATTATATATTTTAAAACATTACAAATAAAAATAGAACAAAGAATAAAGTTCATTTACCACGAAAGGACAGGTGCAGAAAGGCTGTAGCATCTCCATACTTACCCGAATTACTCACACTCAGAACAACCCAGTGATTAAAAAACACTGCATGGCTTTTTCACAGTGCAGACAAAGAAAAGATTGGTCTGTGATTCAGCAACAATTTACACAAGACCTGAGATGGCCAAAGAACTGGAAAGTCCATTCATCAACAATCTACTTCTCCTTTTCCCATTACTGTTGCTGCGATGGAACCATCAATTTCACAGCTGGAAGCTGGAAGAATGACCTGGGAAATGTCAAGCTGTTTCAAAACTGGATACATTTGTGACAGCTCTCTGTAAAGGAAAAAGGACCTTTTGAGTTTCATCACCCTTGCAACGCTTGTAAATCTGTGGACTATCCTGAATGTTTTTGTTCAACTTGTTCAAAGTTTATGCTGGGACAGGTTAAAACTTTTGTTAAAACTTTCACTTTGAAAGTTTCCTGTATCTTATTCTTCGCCTCTGCCTCCACTATATGCTAACTAAAGAAGAAGTGGAAGTGTTTTTAAAGTTCTCATTGTTTCGCACGTTTTGGAGAGGTGCAATTCATCTCCAGCTAGGGGAATTCCCGCTCCCACCTCTACAGGTTTGAGGACTCCCATTCAGATCAAGTGACCTCATCTGCTTAACTCTGGTGATGTTCCAACTGTCCCTGTTCCAGTCTGATGAGGAACGGCGGAATGGGAGTGTCGATTCCTGGCCCTTTCTTCCTTCAAGCAGTTTTCTGATCCTCTCAGATGAGTATTTAGTCCAGAAGCAAGTCACAGGTTGGCACCGGGTGCTCCCCCTTTTTTGTCTGACACTTCACAGACACTCAGCTGAGCACAGGTGTCCACTCATTTTTACACAAATAGATTATTTTTAAGCTCACCGGAATATTATATCCAGACGTGTTTTTTGTATGTGAGCTAAATTTGTATTGTGTACATACATTCATTTATCTTCTAAACCATTTTTCCCATTCAGGATTATGGGGCTGTCAGAGCCTATTCCAGCCACTGGTGGGCGAAAGGGCAGGTCGCCACAATTCACACACACTCACTTTCACACCTGGGGACAATTTGGAATAACACATGAACCTATGAGGCATGTTTTTGGATGGTGGGAGAAAGCTGGATAAAAAAGCCACGCATGCACGGGGAGAACTTGCTAACCCCACACAGAGAGGTCCCCCATTGGTGTTCTTGAACCGGGAGCCTTCTTGCTGTGAGGTAAGAGTACTGACCACTGTGCCACCGTATGCCACCTGATCTACTGACCCTAACTCTGTTTGCCTGTCACCTGCCCCTACCCTCACCTGAACACTGATTACCCTTTCTCTCCTCTGATGGTCTCATGCCTGTTATTGACTCCTCCTTGACCCTGATTTAGCTTTGTGGACTTTTAACTGAGCTACAAAACCTGCCGCACTTGGAGCCAGCCGTCTGCCTGTTCATGTGACAAGAAATGTCTTTTGTTAAAATAACGTTACATTTCTGCATAAGACATTTTCTATAATAATCATCAATTAGTCTTTCTAAATAGCAGGAATCACTTTTTTGTTTTCAAATACATAACTTTTTTTTCCAGAGTAATATTTAGCTAGTAGAAATCTAATTTGGCTGGTGGACTTTGGATATTACGAGCAATAGTAACTTGAAAAGGTAATATAGAGTCCTGGACAAATTTACTTATAGAAAAGTTTGAAATGTTCATCTGTTGCATATTGTACAAAAACATTAACACCAAACATTAATATGAGCATGATATAAGTAGGGCTGGTAAACCACATAAAAGGGAAGAAACAGCAACAACTGCCGAACGCTGCAGAAGCCAGTCGGTTGTGTAACCCTTGTGCTATCCTAGGTACTTTAACGTTGGGAGTTGGGTCATCTAGACCACCTAGACCAGGGTTATCAAACTCCTATTGGTTCGGGGGCCACATTCAACCCGTCTGATCTCAAGTGGGCCGGACCAGTAGCATAAAGGCAAAATAAAGCTTTATTCTTGTTTTTTTTACCTAATTGGAAAATATGCCTCAACCAACATGGTAGACTTATCATTTCTTATTACATATTCATTCACAGAGGCCAATGAATCTTAAATAAAATTAATTTCACTTTGAAAAATATTGGTTTGTTCAATTTTATACAGACTGAATATTTTAAATCCGACACTGAAGCAATCCTGATAATAAATTCAAGAGTAGCTACAGAAAAAAAATGAAACATCTTCCTAAAATGTAAACGTCCAAACGATGACAAAATACACTAAATTAAACTTGCAAACATTTGTGAACATAAGAGTTTGGAGTTAACCTCCTTCTCTCCTGAAACTTCACCCGTCCATAGATTTCAGGATTCAAATTCTGTGCAGAAACACATTTACTGTCATTCAAGTGTGCAAAACACAATGAAATGTCCATTATTATTATCATTCATTATTATAAGAATCTTTTCCTGGTTTCTGCCTGAATTTTGTGGCAACACCTGCCTTCTTCCTGACCTTTGATGGAGCGCCATCAGTGACCAAAATTACTTCATGTGAACAGTTCACTTCAACATCATCCAGCACAGTTACTAGAGAGCTGACTATGTCGTCAGTTATTGTTGTGTCCATCAACTCCAGAAACTCCACTGTGACGGTCTCTTCAACACCTTTAATAAATATGCACAGCTGTACATATCTTTGATGTTGGTGCTTTCATCAATAGTGACTGAAAATACAATAAATGATTGGATTCCTTCATATGGCTGCCCATGTTTCCTCAGAGATGTTGGATCTGATCGTAATTCTTGACAGACTCATGTTTAAGGTCGACTGCTTTTTGGGGCACAAGACTTCTGCAGCCTTCAGCATTTTTCAATAAGTTCACCATCAGAAAATGGATTGGATGTTTGCTCCAACTTGTTTGCAAGTAAATCCAGATGGTTATTTATCGGTCCAGCTAATAGTTGCTAAATCTTTTTTTTCTTAACTGCAAATGGTGAAACTTTTCTTTGTGGAGAGTCTCATAGTGGTGCTGAATGTTATATTCCTGGAGAACCTGTTGATGACATACCAAGCATGCAGGTTTGCATTCAGTTCCGTGAACATTTCCATTTTCCTGGAAAGCTCAGGACTTCACTTCAACCTTTTTTTTCTTTTTGACAACATTTTGGTCATTAGGGTGTCACTACTGATCATCCTTCAGTGGTGAGGCTCACGGGGAACCAAACTACTGCCTACCCAGACACAGAGCTGTTAGGTTTTGTTTTTTGGACATGCACCTGTTAAGCTTTTCCTTTGCTCCCCCTAGTGGCGGAATTGCACATTTCGGTTATTTCTTTAAAAAATCATAACTCGCCAGAGGAATGGACAGGAAACTTGCTTTATTTTAAACATCCTTATGATTTTTACTCTTCATGTGTGGGCCGGACTAAACCACCTGGCGGGTCGGATACGGCCCGCGGGCCGTATGTTTGACACCCCAGCACTTGACAGTGCTCTGAACCTTTTTTCTTCAATGATTTGTGATCTCACTGGTGTCCATGGATTACATGAAATCTTTCCACCTTTATCCACCTTTGACATGGTAGGGAGAACACGTCAATGTAAGGGGGGGGGGGGTCATTTAAGATAGCACAAGGGTTAAGAACTAAATTGTTTAAGAACTACAAAAGCAACGAACCCAAGCAGGCTGGACAATAACCTCATAAGCTCATGAAAACTGTAAGATGAGCTACAATTACAAGTAGAAAAATGTCCCTGTCGTAGACATGGTCTGTTTTGTTTATGTGTTCGTCATAATGTCTCCAGTTTGTTTTGATCTTCCTACTGACTTTATCCAGTGACATTACAGAGCAAAATGTAGAGAAAATATTAAATATTAACCAGCATGAACTGTTTATTATGTTTGTGAGTCAATCCAAATGAAAATAATGGGCACAAAACAGCAAATTTGTGATTGACCTGCTGGTTGCTCACGTTGGGGTTGTGGTCAACTTGGTCAAAGCCACTATAATTTTTTCCGATTTCTACAGTAATTTTTTCAGAATTTGCTTTATGATTTATTTTTTAGGATGAAAACCGTTGCCTAGAGGAGAAATAAGGAAATTTCTACAACTTGGATTACCTAAACATGCTGGTTCACTCTAAGAGAAAAAGAAATATAATATTAGTGTCACAGTTTTAGTGTCCTTGCTTTTGTGTTCTGGATCTCTTTTGTTTCTGTCATGTTTTGAATTCAGTTTTTATGTTTTATTTTGAAAGGTTTCCTGTTATGTTGTTTCGAGTTTTGCTTTTGGTCCCCATCTTCCCTCATTGTTTCCACCTATGTCTCATCTGTTCTGTATGTATTTAAGTCCTGTCTTTCCCATCATCCTGTGCTGCTCCATAGTTTTAGGTCTCCCCAGTTCCTGTGTATTTCGAGTGTTTCAAATTTTCTAGTTTTTCTTGCGTGCTTAAGCAGTGGTTTTTGGCTTTAAGTTTGTTGACTTTACTAAAGATCTTGTTCACCTGGAACTCCTGCCTCCTCCTCTCTGCCTCTGGGTACTCCCTAGGGATGGAAATAGAAGCCCCATGAAGGTCTCATGGGCCTTTATGTAATTATGCCAGAAAAATGAATGAAACATTTGGGGCTTTGAAACCACACAGAACAGCGGCATCTGGTGGTGGACTGGACGTTTATCATCTACTCCACTAAGCTCCTTGCCCTTGTAACACTTCAGTGTGGAAATAAAATAACAAGACAATGTTTGAAGATTTGTGAGAAGTGCTTGAGTTACATTGTGAATGCCAACTCTAAAGTGAGAATGAGTGCTTGTAAACCAGGTCCTATCTAAAATGCCTGGGTGGGATACATTTTATAGATATTTATTTATAAACAGAATTTTCTCCACTGTGCTGGGCTTCAGCCTGTTTTGTCTTTGGCTGACTATTTCGCCAGCCTTTGAGAAAATCCTCTCACAAGGCACAGAGGAAGCTGCGGTGCATAAAAACTTCATTGCCAGCTTGTAGAGATGTAGGTATAAAACCTTGCGGGTAGACCAGTATCTCAGTGGGTCCTCAGTCATCAGGGATCAGGGGTCCTCAGGGATGGGGGGTTCTTTTAAGTAACTAGAAGGAAATTTGTAGCCCATTGTCATGCACCAGTTTAAAATGAGATGATGAGGATTCTGATATATACTGTACTTTTGAACCTCCACTGTTGCACTGGCAGTTGTTCTGGTCACCTGCTGTTGAGCCCCCACAAGCCTGTCCAGCAGGGCCCAGAGACCATCTTCCTGCTGACTTGGTGGCGACTGTGGCTGCTGGAAGTAGCACCTGCATTGTTGCAGCACACTCTTTAGTGAGATGCTCTATGGCCCTGTGGGCAGAGCCTTGGCTGCAGAACCCCAGCTCTTTAAACCTTGGGTCCAACAAGGTTGCCACTGACAGAGCAGTGACCTTCTCCAGAGCTGAAAACCTCTCACATAGATTATTCTTTAAGTTGGTGGCCGGTTTCTCACCCAGTGGGTGTGTGATCTGACCACATCTGCTTGAAATTTAATGTTTCAGCATTTTAACTATGGGACTGACTTTGGAAGCTGAAACCCGTTTTCTGTAGAAAGCTCAACTGTGGCCTCTTGAAATGGTGAAACAATGCCCAAGCAGTGGTGTATGGCCTGGTAGTCCTCTGAGGTGAATGGAGGAAGGTCCTTATGGAGGGGGGTCAGAGCTGCCCCCAGTGGCTCTCTCTCCTTAAACAGCCTTTCTAACATATTAAATGTGCTGTTCCATCTCGTTTCCACCCAAGATAAGACGGCAAGCACGATTTAAGGAGAAAAGAAAATAACACAAAAACTGCAAACAAATGTAAAATCTTAGTTAAAAAAAAAGTAATCACCTCTGGAATTAATTTGTGCTCTGGCCTGGCCAGCTGTCGCTGCATCTCTGACAGCTTCTCCTTCGCTGTGGTGCTGGATTTAAAAAGACCAACAATTTAACCCCCCTATTTTCGGATGTCCTCTAGTTCAGGGGTTTGGGCAAAGGACTATCACCACCAAATTAAGCATATGTGCAAAACAAATTATGTGCCAAAGAAGTAGTGTATTAGCACATGCAACCATGTTGGGAGCACAGTCTGTAACAAGGCCTGTTACCTGGAAGAAAGATTACAACATGTTCACAAATCATGTATATTAGGTAGTGGGAAGCCATATTGATGAAAAATCTTGTACTTTATTAGTCTGGCTCGCACCTTCCCTTTAATTCCCCATTCTTTCATGAGGAGATTTTTTGCCTCAGCCAAGTGAGCTGCAGTGTGGGTTTGGGGAAACTTCAGAACCCCCAAGACCAAAGAGGCCAGTTCCACCTAGAATGAACAAAATCAAACTGAGATACATAAACCAAAGCATTGCATGAAGCAGGGGATACCTAGATCCTCAGTGATAAAATAGCGTGTTACAGCCAAGTAAGCATCCATGTTAATTAATGTCGACATGTCTGCTGTCAGGCTGACAGCAGAGGCCCTGCTAACCACAGCTAAGGCCTTCTCCTTTTTGGCTTTGTACTTTTTCTTCACTATTGTCCTCAAGGCCTTCCTATTAGATTTATCATTTATGGCTCACATATCTCAGGCGTGTAGAACTGCCTTTTTTCACCTGCGGAATATAGCTAAGATATGAAATATACTTTCTAAGAGTGATGCTGAAAAACTCATCCATGCATTTGTTACGCCGAGGCTGGATTACTGTAACTCCTTATTAGCAGCGTGTCCTAAGAGTTCCTTAAGAAGTCTCCAGCTTGTTCAGCTAGATTGTTAGCAGGAACTAGCAGAAGAGATCACATCACTCCTGTGTTAGTTTTTCACTTCACTGGATCCCAGTTGATTCTAGAATCAAGTTCAAGGTCCTCCTGTTAACCTCTAAGGCCTTACATGGAATGGCCCCGTCCTACATTAAGAACTTCATAGTCCCTTACCATCCAGTAAGAACACTTCACTCACTAAATGCAGGACTGCTTGTGGTTCCTAGTATCAGTAAAAGTACAGTTGGATGTAGAGCGTTTAGCCACCAAGCCCCTGTTTTATGGAATAAACTCCCAGCTCATGGAAGAGAGGCCGACTCAGTTTCTACATTCAAAGTTAGACTGAAAACATTCCTCTTTGGACAGGCTTATTGTCAGACTAGTTAGTATTCAGATATTATTTAACTTAATTTTAATGTGTTTAAATTAAATTTAATAACAATAACTATTTGTTTTAAAAGGCTGCTAGACGTTGAAGCTGGGGTAACTATGGGGAGCGTGGCCGAAATAAAAAAGAAATGGTCGGACATCAAAGTCGAGGCAAAAAAACGTCTAGCGCTCCTTTGGAACTGGGGTTCTGTCCTCTTTTCCCATCTACTTCTACCCTTCCTCTCTTCTCTATTTTTGATCATTAGTCATCATTTAGTTCTCCATGCCTCTGTTTGGTGCAGTGCGATTCATGTATTGTCCCTCTTTCCGTCTCCCCTCCTGGGGAGTGGGAGTACTTCCAGATTCCAGTTGGCTCATCCATGCTCCTGTACCTGACCGAGTACCTCGTCTCTGCTCCTGCTCCTTCACCTGGCTGTGGATCCTGCCTCTGGCTTATCTCTGGCTCGTCTCTACTCTGTACCTGACCGAGTACCTCGTCTCTGCCCCTGCTCCTACACCTGGCTGTGGTTCCTGTCTCCGGCTCGACTTGCGCCCCTGACTGTCCCCCCAACCACGGCTGAATGAAGCTCGTCTGCTGGACTTTACATATGAAGTTGTAGATTTAGATAAGTTAAGTCTTCTCTAAGAGTTCTGGTAAATAGTCTGTCCGTCCTGGGGGAGGATCCCATTCATGTGGACACCCCTGAGGTTTCTTTGTTTTTCCGGAATCCGTTTTTTTTTAGGAGTTTTTCCTTACCGCGAAGGGGGGTCTAAGGGCAGGGATGCCAGTATAGCTTAGTCAGTTTGTTAGTTCATTTTTGTATTTTCCTATTGAACTCTTTGTATTCATGATCCTTTTGAGTTCATGTTTTACTTCAAAGCCCATCGAGACGACTGTTGTTGTGATTTTGGGCTATACAAATAAAATTGAATTGAATTGAATATTAGGAATTATGTAGGAGGGGTCCAAAAGGTTGACAAAAGCCTAATAGTGACAAATGAAATACAGCTTATTATGTACACAAAAGCATAAATAATGTAAATATTATATAACTATTAGCCACCTTACCTTAAAGCCCTTGTCTTCAACAATTAAAAATGGTTGTGCATCCATTACAATCATATCCACCATTGCAGAATCAAGTTCTTGCCTTCTCGACACTGCAAAACATACATCATATGAAGAAGTAAAAAGGGAAAAAAAATTGTACGAGCTGAGCCTCAAATCTATGGCTACGTTCACACTGCAGGCTGAAACGACCCAATTCCGAATTTTTTGCCCCTAAGCGGCCCAATTCCGATCTTTTCACGACAGTCTGAATGACACAGTTCCGATCTTTTCAATTGCGACCCAGGCCCCGTGGGTTTGCCGTCCTGATTCCGAATTGTAGCCGTTCTTTTCAATTGCGACCGCCGTCTGACCGGCAAGGCGACTTGATTCCGAACTGTACGTCATCGACACGCAACAAACGTCATCATTTTGCGTTGAAGTAGGCGGGAACGAGAACGTAAACATCAACCATGGTGGACGATGCTGCTGAGACCAGTCAGTGGAAGGGAAGGGAGGTCAATGATTGGATTAATATTGGGGTGATCGCTCTTTTCAGGCCAAACTCCAGGGCTCTTATCGCAACTGGGCGGTTTTTGAAAAAAAATACCAGATAAATGGCAGAGCGTGGTGTTGAACCTTTCCTGTGATAACTTTTTTTTCTTTCTCCCCTTTCCGACCGTGCTCAAGCGCGGGGGACCCGAGGCGATCCTCCTCCTCCTCCCTGTTCTGATCCTTAGATTCTCCAGAACGGGTTAATAAAGAGTCCATAGCATTTATTCTGGGGGAAACCTTCTTCTATTACCGTCACCCTTCCTCCGTAACACACAACATGAATGCGCGCCCACACTGCCCCCCCCCCTATTCTCTATCGCGGCACGCGCTTGCACACACGTGGGCGCGCGGCCCCAACACATGCACATTCCTCTTCCACAACAGACGATCCCGACTCCAATGCCTTCTTAAAATGAGAAGATTGTAATTGTGCTGCTCCTTGTGAAAATAAATTTAATATTACAAAAAGAGCTCCGCTTTTGACAACACTGTTGTTGACATCTATTGTTAACGTTGGCTCCACAAACAACAAGTGACGTCGTTCACCGTTGAGTATTCTTCTGGCTTCTGCGCATGCGGGTCTCGTTTGGGTCGTGTCACGGTCACACTGTAGATCACAAAAGTTCGGATTTACTTGGAAATGTGAACGGTCTAGCAAAAAATTCGGATTTTTTCAAAAAATCGGAATTGAGCATTAAGCCCTGCAGTGTGAACGTAGCCTATGACTTGAGGGTGCACATGACACTAACTTTACCACTGAGCTAACTGTTAAGTTTTCTGTGAAGACGCTCCATTACTTATATATATTTTTATTACCGACATGAGGAGGATTGAAGGTTTGGTTTGCAGACTGCAGAGTTTCAACATGATGAATGGAGCGAAGATGTCGCATCATGGAGGCAGTGGCGCCACCAGGGGGTGGCCAGGGGTGGCCACGGCCACCCCTCTCCGACACCTGGCCACCCCAGTGGCCACCCCAGTAACCACTATAAGCTGTGGTAGCATCAGTTGTGCTTTTCATCCCAAATGCACATCCAGCAATGGGCAAGTTGCTCTGATCACCTAAACCGGCCCTCACCCCCTCCCCTCCCTGCTGCCTTTGAGTGCGCAGACATCTACAGAGGAGCCGCTGGACGCAGAATGAATAAGACGCGTGGTTCACTTCCGCGTTCGAACCCTCAGATCCTCCAGGCCGGTCAGACAAAAGAACCAGTCTCAGTCACTAAAGATTAACTTTCTTTATTACTTTTTCCTTAAGTCCAAAACGGCGACTGACCGCGCGTGTATGCGCTCCACACCCTCACACGCGCTCTCCCCCCTCTCTTCCTGCATCGCGCGAGCACCGGTTTCAGCACGCACACACGCATGGGCGCGAGAACGCACGCACGCACACACAATCACACATCCCAAAATGCTACGTTTCTTTTCCTGTTAAATATTTTCCGTGGGTGTTTAACAATCTGTTTACTTTAGATCTGTATTGTGTGCAAATACTTGGTGCAAATACTGTTATGTAGCCGGCGGCAGAAATCATCCACAAAACGGATCTTGTTTCTGGACTTTATTTTCAGCTTCAACTCACTACAACATGCAGCAGCTCATCTCCACACTCACTTCTTCTTCTCCTTCCTCAGTCGTAACTCTTGCTCACTGCTCCGCCTAGTGGCGTCAAGTGCTATAACAATAGCTGAACACAACAAATACGCCACATCATCAGCAGTGGTGGATGTGTCATTACTTTTTATTAATAAGTAAAAAAAGGGTGTCCCTGTCACACGCGCCACTCATTTTCATGGCACTATTTAAGCACTGGTTGTTGTGTTACCGCAACATTTTGATGTGTTTTTGTTTCCACAGAGTTACCTATAGTCATTAGTTGATGCTTGTGTCTGTCCATTTTCAGAGAATGAAGAGAAATTCAACATATATTCTTATTTTAAGAATAAAAGTGCAGCAGAAGGAGTGAAAGAGATGGTAGGGGAGCAACAGAGGAGTAGTTGGGAGGAGGAAGATGAGACAGAGCAGCATAAATGACAGAAGAGAATCAGGAAGACAAAGATGAGACGGCATCAGAGGAGGGACAGTCAGCATCATTGGTCGGAGAAACAAGGCAGAACTCACCATAAGGGGCTCCACCTGTTCCTGGACCAACTGGTTAAGTTAGAATTATGTTACCCTAATAATAAAAATGTTTCATGATTATTAGTCTGAATAGAAATGTCAACAGATATAATTAATAATAAGAAGGATATTTTTATTATTATTTCAGATTTCATTTTTTGTTTATTATAGATATCTCTCAGTCAAGAGCCGAACACCCCAAGCAGACACACCAAAGCATTAAATATAAACAAAAACAAAAAAATATATATATCAGTAGTAGTATCTACTAACGGTATCTACTAATATCTATTAGTTATTATACTAGTAGTATCTACTATAAGTTCATGTTCTACAAAATATCAGTAGGCATTTATCTTTCTGTTGGTTTTCTAAAGGTTGTTTTACTATGTTTGGTAGAATGAATTTTAAAAATATAGCTCATGGTTTTTGTGTGCCACCACAAGATTTAATGTGGCCCCCCACTGGCCACCCCCATGAAAAATTTCTGGAGGCGCCACTGCATGGAGGATGTATGGTCGTTAAATGCCAATTCATGTGTGCAAAACCCTGCACCTAAAACAGAAATGGAAAGAATAAAAATTATTCCTTTAAACTGACAGACATACCTACAAAACTAACATAATCAGCAATGGCTACTAAATAAAATAATGTTACTAGTGTATTACCTTATTAGGAGAAATCAAGTTGAAATGATCCGAAGCCACAGAACGTTTTTTACCAGGTGGTATGACGTTGATTCCGATGGGAAACAACAGAGCTGGTCGGGAAACGGATTCATCTGTATTTATAGACAACAGTGGGCCCTTCTGATCAAACACACCTGAGATCTGAAATCTGGTTCAGGTAGGATGCATTCATACCTCATCAATCACGTGACCTGCGCTAGTTGACACACGCCCAGAAACATTGTGCCGAACCGCTCTGTTTCATGAAGGTGAAACGCGCGCTGAAGCGTCCGTATCAAACGGGCCATCCCTAGTACTCCCTCAACCCCGTCGTAACAATTAGGGCTTTCTGTGGAGTTTGTTTTAACAATACGGAGTACTTGTGATGTTTTTGAGAATATTTATTGTGAGTTACTAAGAAACTGCTAATGTCAGTTTGCTTTTGTAGTTCACTGATTCTTGAGTCGGGACAAAACATGTCAACATAAAGTATTTTTTTATGGATAAAAATCATTCATTTCAAATGGATTGACTTACAATGTTAGATCTAAAGGAATTATGAATACTGGTGTTATGTTTTAGCCTAGATAAGGATATATTTACTCATATGTTTAACTAGTGATCAGGCGCCCTTTGTTATTTCTCTTGTCCTAAGCACCAGGGGCCTCATTTATAAACGTTGCGTACACACAATAGAAGGCGTACGCCACTCTCTACGCAATAATTGATATTTATAAAAAGCCAACTTGACGGGAAAATGTGCCGTCCTGCACGCAAGCACTGACCCAGGCGTACGCACAAAAACGGGTGAAATGAGAAACGGCGACACCGTCGGCAGACGGAAGAAACACGTGAAAGTGAATGACAATACTGCCTCTAATAAATAACATGAAGACTTCACAAAGCAAGTCTTACAATTAACAGCCTACATGAACACCCATTTGATCGGTCAGCAGTGAAACAAACAAAAAATCAAACGAAAATCGCAACAGAAATTCAAATGAACACATATTTGCAAAAACAAAAGTGACATATGTTCTGCAATATTGGCATGTTGTGCAATTCATCCTCATAAATAATATAGTTAACAGAACGAAATACTGTACAAAACTGATATTCTCGTCAATGTGTCCGTCTGGCGGAGCAGGTATAGGTGGAATTAGATAGATTCATACTTTTCAAGTTCAAAGTCAGAAATGAGTGCAAAAACAGTTTCAAAGCACATTTTCTAACCTGGAAAGTGGGATTAATGTTGACATCAACAGATGCAAAGCCTCTGCTTGTTTTAACACTTAGGTTTTGCAGTTCTAATGTTCTTCTTGTGTCTGACACACAAAAAACTCCTACCACTTTTTAGAACACGTGATGTCATGATGCAAACATATACGTTTGCATCATTAACTGTATATATACAGTTAATATAAAGGCCAAAAATATTGAAATCAATAGCAATAGGTAAAAACAACAAAAACATATTTAGATCCAAATCCAATTACTCCTTTGCACTTGTTAACATGTTGCCTTTACATGTGTTTCCATTGCTTTACTTCATTTTCATTTGATCAAGTAACTGATAAACTGTTTGGCTAATCAGAAAATTATTGACCCTGTTGTGATCTAACAAGGATGTTGTATATATATATATATATATATATATATATATATATATATATATATATACAGATAGATGGATAGATACATTTCGATAGATTGATAGATTAATTGTACACTGGGGAAAGTTGTTTTCATAGTAAAACATTTCTTCATAAGCTCTGGAATTATGATATTCATGCATATGCCTTTTATTTTTGATAAAACAATTATGGCGTATGTCTCAACCATTCAGAAAGCAACAAGAAATTACATTTGCGCTGAACAATTTCCCATTTCCACGTCGATTATTACCGACATCTGTAGCTTGTCAGATGTAATTAAATGGATGGAAATAAAATGCCCCATCACAATGCGTAATGACGCACAATGGCTGATCTTGTGCTCTTAGAAGATGTGGAGTGAACGCATCTTTAGACAGCAAGAAGACTTGCTGGCAAAGAGGACGAGTGGCTTATGAGCCGGTTCCAACTTCCTCGAGCCGTCCTGTTGGACCTCTGCGGGCTTTTGGGCCCAGGGTTACAGAGGAGCACTCGGAGGAACCACGTCGTGCCTGTCCCACTTCAAGTCCTAACAACACTAGGATTCCTGGCAAGTGGCACTTTTCAGAGGAAATTGTCTGACAAGTCAGGAATATCTCAGCCGACCCTTAGAAGGGTAATGGCAGGCGTGTTAAAAGGCATAATAGCTTCGTCCCATGATTCCGATGGAGCGCTAGACGTTTTTTTGCCTCGACTTTGACGTCTGACCATTTCTTTTTTATTTTGGCCAGGTTCCGAGGTTGAGAGGCTACAGCATTTACGGCGTCTGCCACCGTTTGCGACTCAAGTGCCTTTTTGGCATTAGTAATGTCCACACTGTGCCCTCCAAACAACATTACTCTCCTCTTTTCCACCTCGCCAACGATAACTTTCTACTTCACATTGACTGAAGTTACGTTTTTTTGATTTCCTCTCTGTTTGCCATGATTTCGCAATCAATGAATATTAACTTGTGGGCGTTTCACGGACTATTTATAGGCAACTATGGGTGTGTCATGAAGCCGCAAAAGCTGCACTACATTTTGAATTGATTGGGATTTATTAAGGGAAAAATCCTTAGGATGTGCGTGCGCACGATTTTATAAATCTGAATATTTCTGTGCGTACGCACGTCCTATGTTTCATCCGTACGCCACTTCTGACGCAAATCCTATGCAAAGTTTTATAAATGAGGCCCCTGGTCACAATAGTCGCCAGCATTGAAAAACACTAAATCTTGATAATTGGGAAAACATACCAAATTAAAGATGAAGGCTAAAAATGTATAGAACAATAAATCTCATGAAAATCAAAACATTTTAGAACAGTAAATGGAACAGATTCAGTTTTCTGAAGGTCTTTTGTCCCAACTAAAAAATGAGTGAGTTTTAGAAAGATATTCACGAAAAAAGTAAAACCAAAGATCATCTTGTCTTTGTTGTTGTTTTGTAATTGAATACAGTGCACTTCCATACATTACTGCAGCTTCTTCCATACCAACAGAAACGGTCATTTTAACAGGATGGCAGACAGACTTGGCTGTATCAATATGTCTTGGTTTGGTTTAGCAACTATATATTCTGACTCAAACGTGTTTATTTTTGGTTTTTGGAAATTCTGTGAAAGGTTGTAGGGAAGTTGTGGAGAACCATTGCCAAAAAGTGTACGGACCCGGATCCCTGCACTGACATTAGGCAGAAGTTAGTGAGCTGAAAGATGATGCAAGGAAAGACGACTTATTTGACGTTTTCCCACTGATAAATGCGAATGTTCTCAGTAGTTTGGCCTGGTCACAAAAGTTCCTGTAATTCTTTTTAAGTGTGTTGTTTTGTGTTTTTCCACTTTGGTGTGGTTGATATTTACCAGAATGATGTTACATGAACCCCCCTGAAAGAACACCAACTCCTTATTTCGGGGGAGTAAATCAAAAGATTTCCTCCAAAGACATGCACAAGATGGTAGGAGTTAACTCTATGGCAGCCAATTAAATGTTAATGTCTGTCTCTAAGGAGCTCTCACAACCCTTCATTTCCTCCCCCTGCAGCGCTTTGTATTAAACCATTCTTTCCTTTGACTCCTGGGGTGTGGCCTCTGAGTTTCTTTGTCCACTAATTTTAAGACTGTGTATTGCAGTCAGTGAAGATGCCACAGTCTTCTTTTGGCATGTTTCAGCGTGACATGTGTGCCACACATGATTTGGAGTTTCCTCATAGTCTCAAAGGTATTTTTGCATCTTAAGTGACCTTAATTTGTAACCTTTTATCTGAAGGTTTATGTCAACGATCACATAATCTTTCAGTTTTATCTGAATGAAGCCCCCGTTGTCTGATATGGGCTTGGTGTTTTTGAACAAACCTTTACAAAGATAAATGGCACAGAAAATCTGAGCTCATTGAAAGAGTTTTTTCATGAAAGATGTACCAGAAACTACCAGTTCACACTTTAGATTTATTTTGTTAATGACAGATATATATTATTTACTTGATCAAATCTTTGAATCATTTGTGGACACAGTATGAGGACAAAGTATTTCTATTTGTTAAAAAAAATCCTTCTCATCATGCATCACATCAAGCATTAATGCTTTATATGCTTTTGCCTTTGTCTTCAGTTTCTCATGTAAAAAACAGGAACGAAGGAAAAGGTGAACAGATGAATGAATGGGCTGACAGCTTGTCTGGCTAAGACATGTCTAGCACTCCCTGGAGTGCAGTGTTGACTAAATTGACCACACAGCAGATGAAAATCAACACTGTGATAATGATATGATAATTGGAAGTAGTTGAACAGTTGAAACTGAGCATGGGGCTGGACACACAGTCACCCAGCAGTCTCAAGCTGTTTCATCTGCTTTATGCTTGGCCTTGTGAAGCATGCTCGTTTGAAAGCAATTTACATTTAACAGGGTTTCCCCCATTTTCCAGGCAAAGCTCCGTCCCCACAAATGCAATTTCCTAATCTCTTTTTTGTGAACCACAACAGAGTTGAGATGTCTGAACCATGTGGGCTCATAAAAGCAAAAACAATGACTTATCATATCCTAAAAGGAAAAGCTAGTATGGAAAAAAACTCTCAGGGAAGTTCATTTTATAAATATCTTAATGTGCTATGGAAGCGTTTTGCATTTAATTATTGAGTTCAAGTCCCGGCTGGGGGACATGAAAAAATACAACATCAATGGGGGACCTTTCTGCGTGGAGTTTGCATGTTCTCCCCGGGATCTCCGGCTTCCTCCCACCGTCCAAAAACATGCTTCATAGGTTGATTGGCAACTATAAATTGTCAATAGGTGTGAGTGTGAAAGTGAATGGATGTGTGATTGAGGATATTCTACCCTGCGACAGACTGGAGACCAGTCCAGGGTATCCCTTGCCTACGCCCAAGTGGCCGGGATAGGCTCCGGCAACCCCGTGACCCCGAAAGGGAATAAACGGTTAAGAAGATGAATGGATGATGAATGAATGAATTTGCTTTATTCTTTTTTTGTGTAAAAAAACAAGAAACACAATCTTCATTCAGATTTTTTCTATGTTTTTGGTTCCAAATTTTTCAAGAACTACTAAAGCAAATAACTACAAACAGACTGGGATCTACCCTTATCTATACGCAAACTAAGATGAGCTGCAATTAAAAGTAGAAAAGCCACAAAGTGTCTATGTCATAGACATGATGCCTTTAGTTTATGTGCTTGTCACTATAGTCTTTTTTGTTCGTCCTGCTTACTTACTCCACAAACATTACAGAGCAAGTTGTAACAGAAGTAGCATTACCTGCGATAGTGAAAGTGATAATGATGTTAGCTAAATGTGGCCGCTGAAGATGCCAGAGCTGATAGCTGAAATATTGACTAAATGCCAAATTAACCTAAAAAAAACTGGAAGACTGTCTAAATTAGCCAAAACTACAACTGAACTTTAGGGCCACCAAAAAAAAAGGAAAATTACAATTACAAGAAAACTCATAAATTTACGATAAAAAAAACTCGTAATTTTACGAGATTAAAGTGGAAGTGGAAGTGGAAGAGCAGCAGGTGAACGCCGCACAGCAGCAGAGCAGACCAACTAAACTTTGAACAGGTGAGCTGAATGTTTATTGATAATTGTTCCAAATGTTTGGAAGTTCATTTGTTTGATTTACAATTTATTAATGTTTTATTTATTGATGGGTGGTTGGCAGGATCTCTGCAGCCCGATGAAGACTTCGGTGTCCCTGCAGCTGTCCACTTGAATCCTTTCCTCCTCCACCAAAAACAAAATCTCTACGTATGTGTGTCTTAGGAGGAGCACTTTTTTTTTGGTGTCATTTTCAACATTCTAATGCTAATATTACAGACTATTTTCATTCCTCTTTAATTTTTTATGTTGAAACGGGACGTTTCATCTGGAGGAGAGGGCGTATCTAACTCTGTTTAGTTCTGCATTGGTGTTTGGATGACAGGTTCATTACGTAATGAGACAAATGAACTTCAGATTATGTGAATGAAAAGGAGAACAAAGGCTGCAGCGGTCCTCTGCACCCAAACTTGTCTCTAGACTCCTTATTTTATAAATGAAACTCCACTTTACTGACACCAAACCCCAGAAAGACGGCTACGCTAAAAATAAACTTTGTTTTTTAAACCTATCTAGAAAAAAAGCTTCACAAAAGGCTCCACATATTTCATCTTCAAGCATAAGCTCCGGAAAACTTTGGTGTTTTTTCTTCATTAATCTCTGACTTTTTTTCGGTGGCGCTCTTACCGTGCAAATCGCGTTTGGTGAGTTTAACTGTAACCCATAATCCTAAACTTAACATTTTCTCTGGGTCCGTGCAGCCAAGAAAAAAGATCAACACTGTCCAGGCTGCTGCCGCGGCGGAGGTCTTGGTGTGGGGAGGACCGGGCCCTACCCCTCCTTCTTTTCACATTCCATCATCCACCTTAGAAAACATAAACACTCACTCCAGCATAGGTGCTGTCTCTCCTTTGAACAAATAGCTCGTGTGACTGAATGAAATGTTTCACATGTCTTGGTCTGAAGGCATAAGTATGCGTGTGTGAACATTAGTTGTATTATGTACATGTTTACGTGTCTGTATGTAAACCTTTTTGGAGCCAACACGTATGTTTATAACATTTTTGTGTGTGTGTGGACAGGCCCCACCCTTTGAGATTTGTATTACATCTGAACCTTACCGTATTGATAAACATCCAGTACCTAGTTGCTTTATGCTGCTTCATGGTTTACCCCCCCCTTATAATCACCTTCCTACCCCCCTTTCTCTCTAACATCCCTCTCTCTTCTTCCCTTCTTTCCTTTTCTGTCCAGTCCAACACAAAAGATTTTCAAATATGATTAAAATTAATAAAGTTTGGCCTCAATTACAAAAGGGGTTTATTCAGACATACCTTTGGGTTGTCTGAAGATTAATAACCCCTCTTGTTAAAGTAAAATATGTCCAACACAAGAGGCCCTCAGTTCTCATCTGTTTGCCCAGCTGTAGCAGAAAAAAAAGATTTGTATTACTTGTAAACCTGACCGTTATTATAAACATGCAGCAAGTTGATGCTTTATGCTGCTTCATAGTTTCACACACCCCCCCCCCCCCAACTATATTCACCCTCACCTCTTTTTGGCTTCAAGACGTTTAACAGAGAAAACTCATTGTAGCGCAGAGATGCTGTCCCTTTAATAACCCTTGTATTATCTTAGATGACCCCCCCCCCCCTTCGATTGACGTGTTCTCTCTACAATAACCCAATGCATCATGGGAGATGTAGTGCAAAAATCCGCCGAACGCAGACAGACTAGCGTCTCTGAGCTTCATGGTTTTGTTCACTTGTTCCACGGTCTGACACCGGATTCTGTGGAAAGCTACACCGCTAAAGACGAGCTTTAGCTGGTATTTTTGTACAGTGGCTCAGGTGGTGGAGTCCAATGATCGAAGGGCTGGCGGTTCGATCCCCGCTCCCACCAGCCAAAATGTAGTTGTGTCCTTGGGCAAGACACTTCACCCTCCTTGTCTCCAGTGTGGCTCCACTGGTGTGTGAATGTGCATGAATGCTCCCGGTGATGGTCAGAGGGGCTGTAGGCGCGAAATGGCAGCCACGCCTCTGTCAGTCTGCCCCAGGGCAGCTGTGGCTACAACCGTAGCTTACCGTCACCAAGTATGAATGAGGAGTGAATGAATAATGGACACACTGTAAGCGCTTTGAGTGTCTTGAAAAGCACAGATAAATCCAATCCATTATTATTATTATTATAGAATCAGAACAAGGAAGTGTAGACTTTAACCACTTCTGATTGGTCAGACTACATGTGATTAAGACTCCAAGAATGATTGGTGGAGACAGTTAAAGGGGTGGGACTTTTCAGAAAACGGCTTTAACTGCAGCTAAATCGCGGTACCGTCATTCTTTTCAAATGGGTTTAATAGAATCAAATAAACATAAAGAAAAAAGTATTTTATGATCTTTCATATTCCTAACTTCTCAGTGTTTTATCAGGGCCTGTTTGGATGAACAAAGAGCTGATATCCTGGAGATGGGAAATGTTGTTAGATCAGTTAATAAAGGCAATTTCCCACGGCACACTTGACCATCTCCCACGGCACACTGGTTGAAAAATACTGGTCTAGATGACCCAACTCCCAATGTTAAAGTGCTTAGGATAGCACAAGGGTTAAAAGAAGGCATGTCAATGGGATTGAGGAGATCCTCAACGTTTTTTTTTCCACTGCCAGACAATGTCCTCAGTCAAAGTCAACCTGAACTGAAAATGTTGCCTGCATAGAACTGCTTTCCCCTTCTGAGGTGCCAGACGGTTTGCCAGAATCTCTTCGAGGCCAATATTAGTCCTTCTCCATGGCTTCACCAACTCCTCCCAGGACAGAATTTTTGCCTCCACAACAGTCCGGGCCACAGGTCACTTAGACTGCCGGTACCTGGTAGCTGCCTCTGGAGTCCTAACCAGGCCTGGTAGGACTCTTTGTTCAGCTTGACAGCATCCCTTATTTCCAGCGTCCACCACTGGGATCGAGGGTTACCGCCGCGACAGGCACCAAGGACCTTGAAACCACATCTCCGAACAGCAGCAGATACAATGATGGTAGAAAACATGGTCCACTCAGACTCAGTGTCCCCAGCCTTCCTTGGTACCTGTTTGAAGCTCTCCGGGATGTGGGAGAAAACGACTTCCTGTATTATGTTGAATGCAAAGAGAGAGAGAAAATAACAGCATCAAACATCAGATAAAAACAGCAGTTTTAAGAGACTTTGATTTCTAATCCGTCTTTGCTCTCTGCTTTTGGCATTTCTATTGAAGTGTTTTATTTTCCATCACGAGTGAGTCGTTCCTTCTCTTTAGCACAGCTAAAAAGCCCCCCTGTATCCCCATGAGGAGAGGGGTGTCGGTCAGTGACCTGTAGTCTGAACCAGCTAAAGAGAAAGAAAAGTATTTTCTCAATTTTTGGGTGCCCCATACAGTTATGCCCATTTTCACCCAGACAACCTGCATCCACCTTCAAGGGCAGTTGTGACTGCAGCTTTAGATGTTTTGGTGATAAGTGCAAGGAAGCAGATGGAAATAGTGATGATGTTGGTAAAATGATGAATGCTGTGGTTAGAGGATAGAGATCAGAGAGGAGGTTCATGGAGGTAGTGAGAGGGTGAGTGCAGGACTGAGGAGGATGCAAAGGAGAGGGTTAGATGAAGGCACGTGATTTCTCTAAAGCCAATAGACGTCAGATCACAAATATTGCAATAATGAAGCAGCTTTGCCAATGAAACCCAGATTATAAATGTTCAATATTCAAACAAGGATGTGCTCCATGGTAAAAAGACCCCAATCATCATGCCTCTGGCAATCATTAGATGTAAGACCATGAGAGTTTATGCTAATTATTTTCCCATGCGTGGATAAAAAGGAAGTAAGCTTCATCAGAAGGACCTCTGCATTTGATCAAAAACAGGAGTATTACTATTCTTTGACTTGAGTAATGAGACAGAAGGGATGAAATTGTTTCACTTCATCTTTTCTGGCTGTGATGAACATGGTTTGAGATGAAGCCACTCCCATCTCAGCTGCTGCTGCCTGGTCTTTGTTCTTCAGGACATCAGCACACACCGGGAGAAGATCTGCTCATATATATCACACCCACAGACACTTTTATTGCAAACAGTTAGCAGAGTAAGGCTGTCACAGATAATTAAACCAGAGGGAAACTCTAACACCCCCACCCGACCCCTGTCTCCCTCTGCACCTTGTTCCCTTCCCTTCCACTCTGTTTTTATTTTTTGGTAAATCTGCTTTTCAGCAGTCCTCAAACACGACAGAAGAAAGAGAAGCGCTCATTTTTGGGGTCACACAGCGCAAACGCAAATAAAGCTCTTCATCCATTACCTGCCATCTGCACTGCTGCTTTGCCTTACAGTTGCTGCTGGCAGCAGTGCAGATCAGGCCTCATTGAGGTCATTTACAGTTTTCATTTGGAGTCTTTATTATTTACACAGAAGCCCCACAGCCAAGCAAAGGTGGTCCATATTGCTCTGCTTGCTCCAGTAGCAAGCCCCTTCTGAGCATGTGCTGTTAATGGGTTAGAGAGCAGGGTGTTGCCCACTCTAGGATGAAGCTCAAAACTGCCCCGGACACCGGAAACATATCAACTGTCAGCTGTGTTGACATATTAAAACACATCTTTAACCACACACACACACACACACACACAGGAGAGGGTATTGTTCAGACAGGGCTGGTGACGCCAAGGGGAGTGGTGTTTCCATAGCAACCAGGCCGACAGAAGTTAAAAGGGGTCTTCCTTGTGACCCTCATTTAGAAGGTGAATAAAAGCAGAGCAAGCCACAGTCACAATACTTATAGAGGAACAAGGCTACCAGCCGCCATGATAGCCCAAAATGGCTGTGGCAGTCAATCTGTTAGCATTAGCATCAGAAAGACATTATGCAAATAGCATGATTGCCAGAAGCCCCCACCTTTCTACATCCATATGTCAACCCAAGGGCAGGGGAGGAAGGAGGGTTTCACCGTACATCCCACTAACAAACGGGACTTCAGAAGAACATTTGGTTTTTTCATCCTGTCAGACAGACTACATGAATCCTTAGATTCTGGTTACAGAAGAACAAAAGTCAACACATTTCTGTGATCAACAGACTTTTCACAACACAGGTCTCCTAAAAATTACCCTTTGTGACCCTGTTATTGTGTTGACAACTTTTTACAATGAAAACCAACAACAACAGAAAACAGACTGAACTGGCTGGTAACTGGTGGAAGGAAAAAATACATGTTTTTGTACCTTTTTAAATTAAAATCTGTTTCTTTTTCTCACTTGCTATTTTTCCAAATACATCCAGACATTCACTGGATATTCTTTGTTCCTTTTTAAGTAACCATAAACCTCACAAAACAAAAATGTGTTATGGTAATGTCTCTGTTCCAAGGTAGGCTAGTTATTAATGATACATGTATTTGTGTCAATTACTCAATTTTTATAGACCTAATTTATGTTTTCCTGTAGATATCAATTGTATTAATAACAATAACATTCTGAAACCAGTCTGAGGATTGTGTGTACCCCTGGTAGTAAAGCCAGGATCCAATGCTAAACAACTCCAGAAAGCTGCAGAACAAAAAATTAGAAACCTTGACCAAAATTTACATCGTGGTCCCTACACTCTGCTGTACCCCGATGGTACAGAGATAAAAAATATACCTGGGACCCAAACACCCTTCTCGCTACAACTGTATAAGGAGGCAGTAGGCAAGGGATATCAAAGGATTACACTTTACCTTTGTACAGTTGAAGACTGTCGTTCAAAGTAAGTAGTCTTGAGTTTATTCAAAAGCAAGTAGAGCTATCTTAACCCCTGTGCTATCTTAGATGACCCCACCCTTCCATTGACGTGTTCTCCCTACCATGACAAAGGTGGATAAAGATGGAAAGATTTCATGTAATCCATGGACACCAGTGAAGATCACAAATCATTGAAGAAAAAGGTTCCCAGCACTGTCTAGTGGGTCTAGATGACCCAACTCCCAATGTTGAAGTGCCAAGGATAGCACAAGGGTTACAGTAATTTGAATGTCCTGACATGAGTATGCATGTTTTTACAGCAGAAGAACATGTCATTTCTGACTCAAGTGATTTGGAAGTGGTTGCTATCAGTGGAGTTACAGCAAAGTCAAATGCAACAGACACATTACCAAGTGTAATGGATACCATTTCCTTCCTTTCTATTTGTCTGTCTGTTTTATCTTGTACATATGAATGTATATGCATACACACTTCCACTCACAGTCCAGTTTTTTATATGGGTGGCTTTTGACACAGAAGTTCCTAGATGGAGAGATGCAATGGCAGCCACGTGCATTTTCTTCAGGAAATGCACCTCCTTTTAGGTATTTATGTGTTTCGTTGCCTGCCGCATTACATAAATTGTCTTTGTCTTGTAGAATGGAACAACCATCAGCAGCCAACATAATTGCAAATCTGCCATCCCAGATGGATCACCATGCCATCAACAGATTTAACATCTGTCGTTCTGACATTTGGGATGGAGCTGTCAGAGGGTTTAAGCGTGGCACATTTTCTGAAAAGATGGATCTTTATGTAAAGTTCTCTGATGATGAAGGGAGGTAAGAAGATGGTATCGATATGGGTGGCCCAAAAAGAGAATTTCTCTCCCTACTCATGAAAAGGCTAAACCAGAGACCCATATTTGATGGACCTCCAGAAAGCAGATATCTTGTCTACAATTCAACAGGTACTGTTCATATAATCCATGGTTTAAAAAATAAAAAAAACTTTTTTAAAGAACTTTGTCAAACAACAATACAATGTATATGTATTTATTGGAGATTATTAAAAACAATTCTGAATTTCTATGAGCAGCTTCAAGAGACAATGAGTATAGATTGGCAGGGCAGATGATTCCTGTGTCTAGCGTTAAATTCAATTATACTTTATTAATCCCACAAGGGAAAATTTATGTTTTTTTCCAATTTAATTATATGAATATCACTTGTTGTAGTGTATTGAAGTTAGTTTTATTGAACTGCATTACCCCAGCATGCATGATTACCCAGCATAGTATGCGAGTAGTCACGTGTTACCAACCAAATGTAACTTTACCCAGTGTTAGACAAATGTCACAATGGCTCCATTTACTGACTATGGTTCAAGTGACCCAATTCCGATTTTTTCCTCTCAAGTGGCACAGATCGGATATGACCATTGAACGTATAAGCAGGACAAAAGCGCATGGATTCCGTTTTTCTCAGATCGGATACAGGCCTCATTCATATGTGGAAATAAATCGGATACGAATCGGATACGTGCATTTGCGTGTGCCATGTAAGCAGACAAATCGGATATTCTCCAGTAAATGCGAGGCGTACGTCAGTGACGTCAACTTAGGACACCACCAACTGAGATCACATGACTTATTAAGGTGCGCTGATGTTGCTGTCAGCGTGTTACCTTTCAATATCAGGCTTCAGACCGTAGTCGGAAACTGCTGTTATTTCCGGTCCGGTCCCGGTCGGGACGCAAACGGTAACCAATCAAGCGGGACACCATTGCTCTGGAACAGGCTACAAGCAGTTTATTTCTTTGCTTGTATTGCGGAGTGTGGGCGTGTAAGATGGCGTCCGCGCGTGCTGTGAGTGTGTGTGTCTGTGTAAGGAGAAGAGACGGGGTGTGAACGTGGAGCGGGAGAGTGTCGGAGAACCATAATAAAAAGGTGTCTCCCCCAAAAGATTGTTTTGGAGTATTTTTTAACCCACTCTGTGCAGAATCCGCCTTCGGCCCTGGAGAAAATCTTCCGTGCGTTTCTGACCACGGTCGGAAAAAGAGAAGTCATCGCGCAGGAAAGGTTCAACACTTGGATCAAACTGTTAGCACAGCACGTCTGCAAACACTTTCTCATTCAAAACTCAGAGAGCACATAAGACGACCAAGCAGCCCTGCTTTTTACTCCCCCGCGCATCCCCTCAGGAGCGCCCAAGGCAACGCCTCCTTCCGTTGCTGCGTTGCCTCCTTGACAACCGCAGTCACAAAAATCCAAAATGCGGAAATGCTGCTACGTGGTCCTCAGAACGTCTACGTTTGATAGTTTCAGTATTGTATAGTGTAAACGCAAAAATCAGATACTTTTAAAGATGATGTAAGCGGGTCATCAAAAAAATCGAATATAGTCAGAAAATCGGATATGGGCATCAAGACCTGCAGTTTAAATGCAGCCTATGTGGAGAGCTAGGTACCCTTAAATCTTTAGACAAACATATATTTGTAAGAAATTATGTTATCTAGTAAGAAAACACCCTAATCTAGTACAAATATCACGTACCTCTCAGGAGCACAGAATAGTTTGAAACGGAATAAATTTTTTCCCGCCGGTATGAAAAAAAATCTGTGACCTTCCATTTTAAAAGAACTGTTGGGTTTCTGAAACTGGGTTTCTCAAACCAAGTAGGCCTTACTTCCTCTGGATTTATATTATTGTTAATATTTTGTATAGTATAAGTGTAATTATAGTACTGATTTTTACTTTTAAAAAAGGTCTGATAAATTTACCTTTAAAACAAGACTCCCGATCAATACAGAATCATCAGCAAATTTACTCCAATTAAAAATGTCAATGTTGTGTCTTTTTTCTTCGCTCGAGCCTTGGGTTTGGTGATCTATCATCCTTTCCTCTACAACATGTTGATGTTGATGTTAACAAAATAATAATAATAATGGATTAGATTTATCTGCACTTTTCCAGACGCTCAAAGCACTTACATTGTGGCCATTATTCATTCACTCCTCATTCATACTACTGTTGTAGCCACAGCTGCCCTGGGGCAGACTGACAGAGGCGTGGCTGCCATTTCGCTCCTACGGCCCCTCTGACCATCAACGGGATCATTCATACACATTCACACGCCGGTGGAGCCACCCTGGAGGCAAGGAGGGTGAAGTGTCTTCCCCAAGGACACAACGACATTTGGCTGGTGGGAGCAGGGGATCGAACCGCCAACCCTTCGATCATTGGACGACCTGCTCAACCACCTGAGCCACTGTCGCCCCCCAAAACATATCGAGTTTGTACTAACATCACCTTTTGGAGAGCAAAAAAACCTTGTTGAGCAGGGTAACATTTCATCATTGCTTAGGTTTGATCAAGGCTTAGATAGCCTTGGATTGCAGCAATTTATTCATTTTCCCACTCACTGCAAAGGACACACGCTGGACTTAGTGTACTGCTATGGATTTACTCCCTCTGATTGCAAACCTCACACACTCCCGTTGACTGACTGGTGACTGGCTCATCACCTTTAATCTCCTGCTCACAGTATCCAAACTCAAACGTCCACGCATCATATCATTCCGTAAGATACAAGCCATCAACACTGCTAGTTTTTCAGCCGATATCAACAACCTTTCACAGAGTAAATCCGGATGCAACACCTGACGAGCTGGTTTTGCAGTATAACAATGACTTGCAGTCACTTCTAAATACTCTAAAAAATACTTCTAAAAACTCATGCACCGCTCAAAACAAGATCAGTTTCTTTCACCCGCTCTGCACCTTGGTTCACACCGGCACTACGTCAGCTCAAAGCTAAAGGCAGACAACTGGAAAGACTTCAAAATAAAACTGGACTCACAATTCATAAGGACATGTACAAAAACCACATTGTCCTCTATTAAGATTCTATAGCTTCCGCTAAAACTATCTATTACTCTGGCCTGATTCACTCAAACCGACATAGCTCTAGGACCCTTTACTCACTTCTTTCTAATGTAACAAAAACCCCTAATTCTCTTCCTCATCATCTCTCCCCCCCTGACTTTTGTAATGCATTAATGCCCTTCTTTGTTTCTAAGATATCTACAATCCATCAACAGCTCACAAGCCAAGCTGCAGTCTCTGGAGTGGACACCTTCACTCCTCCCTCAGTTCTGACAACCTTTTCAAGTTTTTCCCTTCCCTCTGTCCAAACCATTTCTGACCTCATCACCAACTCTAAACCATCCACCTCTCAACTGGATCCCATTCCTACATTTCTTGTTAAATCCTGTCTCCTTTCTCTTTTCCCATCAATAACCAACATTATTCACTCCTCTCTCATGTCTGGTATTGTTCCACATTGTCTAAAAGTCGCCTCTATAACTCCAGTTTTGAAAAAACCTGGTCTTGACCCAAACAACTTTAATAATCTTCACCCAATCTCCAATTTACCTTTTATTTCCAAAATCCTCGAAAAGACTGTTGCTCTTCAGCTCCGTGCTCATCTTTCCAACACTTTCAATCTGGTTTCCGCCCACTCCATAGTACAGAAACAGCTCTTTTAAAAATCACAAACGACCTCCTCTTAGCTTCAGACTCCGGTTCACTGTCCATTCTCATTCTCCTTGATTTAACTGCTGCTTTTGACACCATTTCCCACAATATTCTTATTCACAGACTTCAAACTATTGGTATTTCTCACACCCCTCTGTCCTGGTTTTCTTCATACTTATCAGACCGTAGTCAATTTATCCACATTAAACCTCATATGTCAAACACCTTCACACTCTCTGCTGGTATTCCCCAGCCCTCAGTCCTAGGTCCCCTTCTCTTCATCATTTACATCCTCCCTGTTGGTTCTCTCTTCCATAAATACAACATTAATTTCCATTGCTATGCGGACGACACCCAGCTCTATATTTCTACGAAACCCTCCTCATCACTTCCTCCTTCCTCCCTTACCCTCTGTCTGCAAGAAATCCATTCCTGGTTCTCTTCCAATTTTCTCCAACTCAACAGTTCCAAAACTTAAGTCCTCCTTGTAGGCACTTCATCTACTGTTTCCAAATCCAATAGCTTCTCCATCTCTATCAATGACTTCTCTGTTTTTCCCTCCCCCCAGGTAAAGAGTCTGGGTGTCATCCTCGACAGCTCACTTTCGTTCCAATCTCATATTAATAACATCACCCGTTCTGCTTACTTTCATCTCCGCAATATATCTCGTCTCCGCCCTTCTTTCACACCTCATACAACTGCTGTACTTGCTCATAGTCTTGTCACTTCTCGGATCGATTATTGTAATTCCCTCCTGTTTTGTTTGCCCAATAAAACACTCAAAAAACTGCAGCTTCTTCAAAATTCTGCAGCCCGCATCATCACCAGGACCCCGTTATCCCACTACATGACACCAATTCTCCAAAATTTACACTGGATTCCCATAAAACAAAGGATTAGTTTCAAGATTCTCTTCATAACCTTCAAAGCACTCCATAACCTGGCTCCACCCTACATTTTTGATCTTCTTCACATTTCCATTACCTCCCGATCTCTCCGCTCCACTTTCTCTCTCCAACTCCATGTCCCACCTTACGTTGGTTTCTTATTTTAACCTTGTACAGCGACCTTGGGTGACCTGAAAGGCGCTTGAAATAAAATTTATTATTATTATCGTGATAATAGAGAGCTTATAGAAGGGCAGGATTTTTAGTCAATATTTTATTAATTTAAACATGGTAAATGTCTGCACTGAATGAAGGAAACCCAAAGGCCTCTCAAATTACTGTCAGCAACTGTGAAGGAAACTGTATAGTTCAATTACGGTTATAGGAGCACCTCAGTCATAAATCCATACGTCTAACTGATAATCATTTTATTTTTCTCCAGCCATGATGGAAGGCTCCTGAGCTGCAGGTTAGAAACTCTGCTCTAGAGTGTCTTCAGTCTCAGCAACACCTTTCTTTTTTACAGACATATTTTCATTGACATGTATTGTTAAGTGATATATATGAAAAAAAACATTTCACTGTTTTTTTTTTTACAAATATTTGACATATGGATATACATTTATGACCAGAAATGTAAATATATGTGTAGAGATTAGGGTTGGAACGATTAATTCATGAAGCGATTTATATTCCTGTGATCAATCCATATAGTTTGTTAATACTTTTGTTATCAGAAATTTGAATAGTACACAGAATATTTGAAAAACGTACCTGACATATTCCGACGTAGACGCTACTGAGTCGTTACCAGGTGGTCAGGTAGCTATTTAATACTAATGACACTATGAAAATTATCACATTGATCAAACCAGGTCCATCTGTCTAAGGCGGAATCAAATCAAATTGACCTATACCATTTTAAAATCATTTCATAATAAGATAAATTCATAATTGATTTGGAAATTACCATTTGGATTGAGGCACAGTAGGTTTATGTTGCTATCATGTAAAAATGACCAAAAACATCACAGCAGAAAACACATGTGATGTCAGCAAACACGGATCAGTCCATCATTCCAGTCCAATGTGTGGAAAGACTTAAGTTAGCAAAGACATGTGACTTATATGCTCTTTGGATGTGGAAAAACAACAGTGGTGAACTTTAGGAAACTAACATGTGAATGGATTTGACATTCATTCTAGTTTACTTGTTTGTTTGGACACATTCACACCTGATTATTTAAAAAAAAAAAAAAATCAAAGAATGTGGAAAAAGTCTCCTGCACTGTTCAGTAGCAGGTATTTCTCTCTACAACACACTGGTTAAATATTTAGATAAAGATGTCCCGGATCCATCTTAGCTCAGGGGACTGAATCCAATTGGATCATTCAATATGAACCAATATTGAAAGTGGCAACAACAAATATTGAATCGATAAAACTACAGCCCTTTTTTATTATAAAATGAAGCAATGTGCTGTAGCAGAGCTGTTTTAACACACCTGAAATACTGCAAACTTTTTTTAACAATGGCTGATGTTGGTTTAAAGTTTGTCCATAATGTTTTGAATGCCTTACTCTGACCTATTTTTAAATTTCTTGGTATTTGCATTAAGTATTTAAAGGCTACCAAGCCTCAGCTTACCTAACAGCTCCCCAGACATGTCTGTATAACACGATACCTGCAGGACAAAATTATCAATCTATCTACTTATTTGCTGAGTTTGCAGCTCCTACAGGTTATCAGAGCAACAATACTGCAACTAATGAGCCACAAGGACGAAGCAAACATCCATTTACCAACACTCATCCTCGCTGCTCCTTTGTGTTCTAAGTCAAAAGATGAACACATCAATAATTGAACAGAGCCATAGGAGGCGGCTTTCTGGCCTGGGCGGAAGAAAAAGAGCAGAGACACTCCTGAGATGAGTCATCCACATCAAAACTCTGTGAGGAGACATCATTACACCACCATACTCCCTGCCTCCACCTTGTTGCGTTCCTGGGTTAGTCAATATCACGGTAAACATCTACTCAGATAGCGTCACTGGCAGAAATGTCGGGGAGCTCAGTCGCATACATTGTCTGATGGCTGTGAATTAATTTGGTATTGATGGAAAAAGCAGCCTTGACTGCAGACAGTTCTTGGCACAAAGGACAGGACGACTGGCTTATGCACAACACTGACATTCCTGCATTTTTAACAGATCAATTTTAAATTCTTGACTGTTCATGCATTGTGAAAACTGGAAGTTCCTGATTTGGTCTTGTTGCCCCATACATCATTTAGACGTCTTACCTGGCAAAGCATGACCCAGAGGATGATTAGGAGCAAACTCTTCTGAATTATACAGACTTGATTAATGAAAATAGTTTTAACAAGGGAACATGTTGTGACGTCATCTGTCTTCCTGCTGTGTGGTTGCAAAAGGTAGCTTTTAAGATGGCCAGGAGAAGCTAGTGTGCAGCCCTCCCCAGCATGGATCACAAATGAGGAACAGCAATCAATTCCTTTCCCAGTGTCAGAGAGTCAGCCTGAGGTTCAAAGCTTTGGAACATCAGGGGTGGTGGAGAATCAGCTGTGACCTAGGCAACAGGATGGGCGTTAAGACATTCACAGTGTCTGTCTGTTCCAGGAAGCCTGCTGATTGAGATGCAGGTTGCAGGTTAAACCAGGGTTTTTCAACCAGTGTGCCATGGGAAATGACCCATTAACTGATCTAACAACATTTACCATCTCCATGATATCAGCTCTGTGTTCATCCAAACAGACCCTTGTTCTGATTCTGCTCATAAAGTCCCTCAGTTCTAACAAAAATACCAGCTAAAGCTCGTCTTTAGCGGTGTAGCTTTCCACAGAATCCGGTGTCAGACCGTGGAATAAGTTAACAAAGCAATGAAGCTCAGAGACGCTACTCTATCTGCATTCGGCGGCTGTTCGCACTACATCTCCCATGATGCATTGGGTTAAAGTGGTAGCGTCTCGGCGCACAATGAGTCGTCCTTGTTAAACATCTTGAAACCACAACGAACACACATCAAACAGTTTTTAAATCTTCTAACTTAACTTTAGAAAAAACAGCTGCAGCTTCCAGCTTTTTCTGCCACAATTATGAGAGTGATGTGACCAGTCTTAATCCAACAAAGAATCTATAGAGAGTTGAAAGTCTGTGTTGGCCAGCTCCAGACCCCAAAATATTACAGCTCTTGAGAAGATCTGTATGAAAGAATGGACAAAACTGGAGAAGAACTGGGGAAACCTTTGACCTTTGTTACTGACAACCAGGGTTACATTACAAAGTATTGCGTTGAACTTTAACTTTATCTATATAAAGACATCTGTCCACAACCTCAAACTGTCACACTCCAAACTCTACTATGGTAAAGACCAAAGAGCTGTCTAAGGACACCAGAAACCAAATTGTTGACCTGCAGCAGGATGGAAGACTAAATCTGCAACAGGAAAGCTGGCAATCAACTGTGGGAGCAATTAGTAAAAAATGGAAGACGTTCAAGACCACTGAGAATCTCCCTCCATCTGGGGCTCCACCCAAGATCTCACCCCGTGGCGTCAAAATGATCACAAGAACAAACATCCCAGAACCCCACGGGGGTCCTAGTGAATGACCTGCAGAGAGCTGGGACCAAAGTAACAAAGGCTACCATCAGTAACACACGACCTCCTTCCATTAGTAAGGGCATTGGAGATGAAACATGGCTGGGTCTTTCAGCAGGACAACGATCCCAAACACACTGCCTGGGTACTGAAGGAGTGGCTTCGTAAGAAGAGAACTTGCACAGATGGTGGCTGACTAAATAGTTTTTTCCCCAACTACAAATTCTTTAAAAAAATTAAAAAAAAATAAAAAAAAATCAGACAACAGGATTTCCTGGAGTTTTTTTTACATTTCGTTTCTCACAGTGTTTCTATGTTGGACATTACAGACCAAAGTCAGCGTTTTAACTGGGACGACCTGCAGAATCAGTGGCTACTACTTACTTATTTGTCCCATATATATAAATAGGCGCTGAATTAACAAAAGTTCAGACGGTTTTCACTTTTATTTTTTTCTCAACATGTGGACTGGCTTTTTCAAACTAAAAGCTGCTCCCTGTAGATTTACTGGTAAATATAAGATTTATAAGATACAATCTAATATAAATATAATTTCGCTGGAAAATATGAGCCTTATGAGGCTTTTAAGATGAATAAATGCTGAAGTGACGCACAGAGGCATTTCTCAAAGAAGAAATTAAAAAATAAGAAGCTGCATTAAAACTCAAATGAGGCCCCAGTTTTTCCCCAAGGATTAAGATCTTAAAAAGCTGATAATCAATTGAACGTCAGTAATTCATGAGAATGATCACATACTTTTTTAGAGCAAATAAAACCATACAAGTTTCCTCAAAAGAGCATTTTATTAACAAAGAGTGCATAAAAATGTTTACAATGCAAGACTGGACTTTTTCCGATTACATCAAAAGCGCAGGCACAAAATTACATACAAAAAACTGGGATTCAACTTTTAAAGTTGACAGAAACCTGAGATGTTGTAATTTGATGGTGTGCAGAATGTTTCACAACCACAGTATGTATGTAAATACACAGTATGAACATTTAACACAAAGGTTGACTCTTTTGCATGTTTGAGAGTTGGGAAAATGTTTATGTTCTGATCAAGTGTCCATGCATCAGCAATGACATGAAACATGAGTGTATTCTAAACCCCCTGAGGACCTTACTGGAAAACAGCTTTTAATGTCAGTGGAATGTCCTGGTCAAGAAAAGATGAAGGAATTTAGAGCAGAGATGTGTCTCCTTCCTATCCCCATTAAACTGGATTCTCTAGACGTCTGTTTTCCGGCTGTGTGTAAACCCAAACAGGCTTTCATTTCACATGCTGAGAGTGGTGGTGGGGGGGGGGATCACAGCCATTTCTATGAGGGAGCATCTTCTCCATGTATGGCTTTATACTTGGCCATCTCCTCTGGAAACACTTTACTGAGCTCAGAGATTAAAAGGCTCTTGAATTTCTATAGTTGGAGAAAAACAGAATTTGCAGTCAGCCGTAGTGGATGAAATTAGAAATCTGGTTGTGTGTGTGTGTCTGTCTTACCATCATGGTGTCTATCTTCCCTTTGACCTGCTCGTTCCTGGCCAGCGCTCTCTCCAGACACTCTTTGGTGTACAGCTGAGGGTTCCTGCCTTGATCAATGTAACTGGAAAAACAAAGTGGGCACCGCAAAGGGTGTGACTGTGCATGCCGTTTGTGGACGTTCACCTCGCCGTTGAAGAACTTGGAAAATGTACAATGTTAATATATGCAGTGCATTCTGGGATAGCTTATGCTTTGATTTCAAATCGGAAAAAGGTACAGTGGACTTGACAAACATTTGAGAGCCAATGGCAGCTTTCTCATGACTTTGGATCAAATTCCCAGCTTTGTGAAAGGTACAAGATCAATAAGGTCCCCAAAAACAGCCCTAAACATTGAGGAAACTTGATGTAAAGCACTGCATGTGTCAAAGCAGACCCAAATCCCACACGTCCCATTGTGACGAACAATACTAATGAGCGCGGTAAGAGCGGTCACAGGTTCAAGTCCTCATCCAGTCATAAACTTCACTCGGCAGACGTAAAGCAGGTAATAACATTAAATGACAAAAATAATAATAATTGCTAAATCGCTTGTTCTGTGACTAATTGATGGTATTTAGAGGACAGATATGGAAGATGTGGTATCAAAAAAGACAAAAAAATACTTCATATTTTACCTGCCATTACAAAGCTTTCCCTTCGTTTTCTATCTACAAAACAAAGTCGATCAGCAAAATAGTAAAAACTTGCTTAATTTGAGCTATTTTATTTACTTTTGTGTTCTGAATTGGAAGCTCTATTTTTATGGTCACCAACTTTTGTCTTTGGACCTTAGAAAATTGTGACTTGTGGTTTCTACGCAAAGATGGTCTGTCAGCTCATCATCTTCATCCTCTGGAATGAAGATGATGAGCTGACAGACCATCCTCTGGAATGAAGATGATGAGCTGACAGACCATCCTCTGGAATGAAGATGATGAGTCATCCTGCAGCAAAAGCTTCCATTTCTTTATTCTATTAATTTTAAAGAGTGTTCAAAGACGGAGAAACGTCTCCAACAACAACAACACTCACTCAAAGACCTCCAGAGGAACGTTGATTTCATGGAGCTGCTGGCGGCACTTCTCGATGTCCTGGAGGCCAGAAATCATGAAGTTTCTGCGGGTTTGGGGTGGGGTGACATTCGTTTAGTGGAGCATTCAGCAGGAAGCGCAGGTCTCAATAAGCAAACTCACAGTTTTTGGTTGAGAACAGCCTGACTGCTCGGCTGAAAGTCACTGACGATGATTCCCAGCTGTCGAATATTCTCAACAAATTTTTCTAGATGTTCCTCCAGGTTATCAAACTTCTCCGCCATTTTGACCAAAGCAGCATAAAAAATAAAAACAACACAAATAACCAGATTTAGACGGACTTTCTGGTAGAATTGACCACCGGAACAGCTGGCGGCTAACACTGCGACAGTTGGAGCACCGCGTCAGTTTACGGCTACACGGTTGCTGGGCAACGATGTGTCGTACTGCGACAGAAAGTGTCGTGCTCAGATGCTGAGTTTCTCTAAAGCAGGGGTCACCAACCTTTTTGAGACCGAGGGCTATTTCATGGGCAGTAAGTGGTATGAAGGGCGCCACTAAAAACCTCCTAGCCCCCCCCCCCCCAAAAAAAAAAAACAAAAAACAAAAACAAAACACAATTTGAGGACTTCCTTTAAAAGCTAAACTTTTAAACCTTTAAAAACTTTAACTTAATTTTAACTTTTTAAACATAAATGTGAATAAAAACAGACAGGAATATTAATCCAGAGTAATAAATATATTCTGTCAAATTATGCAAATATGAACAAACAAAGCCAGGATATAATAATAATTAGAAATAATAAATCAAATTATTCCGTTTTCTTTGCTCTTTTGTCATTTTCTTAGAGCTCAACTCCTGACATCATTTTTTAGCAATAAGTTCATTTCTGCTTGGTGTGTGATGATCTGTGTGTGCCTCTGGTCCTGTGTGTGTGTTTTTGGTCCTGTGTGTGTCTTTGTGAAATGTATCAGAGGGATTTGATTATTTAAAAACCTGTTATTGTGAAAATCATGTTTAGGTCTCATAAAACATTAAAAACTAAATCATAGAGCTCATCACTGGGATTACTCCAAAAATATTTGGCATTTTTCTAATTTTGTGCAACACCAACATTAAAAATCCTCCAAAATCCTCAATACTTTCATAAACAAATTATTTATTGTTTATTCATGGTCTGAAAAAAATGCAGCTGTTTTCCAGCCTGCATTACCTGCTGCCTTTATTTATAAGTAACTATCACCAACTAAACAACCGTAAAAATAAATTTATATGGAAAATACAGACAAGTATTGAAAATGTCCGCAATAATTAGTAAAGAATGACATTATTAGAATGAGCTGAGTCATTTAAGCTACCCCATGATCCAGGTGTAGCGCAATGGTCTCCATGCGACGTTTCACCTCCCATCCTGCACCCACTACCCCTCCCCTTCTCCTCCTCACACACACACACGCGCCTTTTTCTCAAAGGCGGGAACGCCGATTCGTAAGTTTCAGGCCGTTCCATACTCTGCCATATATTTCACAATAGCAGAACTAAAGTGCATCAATTACCAATAGCAAGCACATCACTACCCTCTAATATTCAGGCCGGTACCGTTGCGCTCAAGTCTCGATTCACTATCTTCTTACTTAGAAGCAGCTCCACTGGACATGTCTGAATCAGCTACCTGTGCCTCATGCAAAGCACAACCCCCGTTTGTCAAAAATGGCACTCACATAAGTTAGCGGACAATCATATCTGTCTGTTTATTTTGAACACCCCCACCGCCAGCCAAACAGCATTAACCTCAATTCTGCTCACAGCTCCCTCACTTATGGTGAGCAATTTAACACACCAAGATTCCCCACTTCCCATGAGTCAAGCTGAAGGCGGGGCTAACCCCCAGATCACCACAATATATTGATTTGCTATATGAGCAGTGCTATTTTTGGAGCATTCCCGTTAAATTATATTTAGCCTTCCAATCATTTTTTTACATTCTTGCTTTAACTGGGACAGTGATCTTTGTGTCTTTTGTGGAAATGATCTAGAAACGGTGAAATGGTTGTCTTTTCTTCGAATGTTTGCATGTAAAAAAAGTTTTGGTCTTCTTTTCATAATTGGCTTAAAGCCAAAGATATCATCATCAACCCTTTAAATTGGAATATAATTAAAATTTGATTACAATTAATTGAAAAAAATCTGGACTTTCTGATTAATGTACTGATTGTAATTTCAAAGCATTTTATTCATACTTGTAAATTCTTAAAGGTAAAACCTCACATTAATGGATGTCTCAACCTAATCTCTAAATCTTTACATTACATGAATCACAAGAACGCCCAGATATTGTGTAATTTATTTGATCTATTTAAACTTTTGTAATAGACCCTTACTTTATTATTTTTTAAGTTATATTTGTTTGTTTTTTTTGTCTACCTTTATCTCAGAATTGATATTGTTGTCATTGATAGACATGCCGTGGTTGTTTGTTGAATATTTGCTTCAATTAAAAAAAAAAAAAAAAATTTGGGGTGCATTCCCTGCGGGCGCCACAAGGGGTGCTCGCGGGCGCACTGGCGCCCACGGGCACAGGGTTGGTGACCCCTGCTCTAAAGAGATTAGGGGAGGAGACATAACCTAAATAATTTCTGAAACGCAGTCCAATTTTATTAAAGGTCGCTCAATTCATAATAATTTATGCCTTGTTGTGGATATAATTGATTATGACCATCTCATAGATACAGACGGTTTTATTCTATTTTTAGATTTTTACAAGGCCTTTGATATGATTGAGCATAATTTCATGTTTCAAACTCCGCAATTCTTTTGTTTTGGTAACAAATTTATTAATACAGTTAAAACTTTTTATTATGAAACCAGTAGTTCTGTTTGTTTACCTCAGGGGACGTCGCAAAGATTTAACATCAACAAAGGTATAAAACAAGGTTGCCCCATTTCACCCCTTCTTTTTATTGCAGCAGCAGAAATGCTATCTTTGCTCATTAAACATTGTGACTTTGGTAAGCTGTCAGTTAAAATGCTGAATTTTACGACGGAGATTTAGGGCCACGGTAAGGAAAAAAAAATCTGGCCAACATGACGAGATTAAAGTCGACTTGACGACACTTTCTGTCTCGTTTTGACGAGAAAAAACTCGGCACAAAAAAAATGGCGAGAAAAAACTCGACACAAAGTTTCGAGAAAAAACTCGTCGTGTCGAGATAAAAGTCGAAATAAAGTTTCGAGAGTAAAGTCGCAATGTTGCGCAGGAGCAGTGAAGCTGAGTCTTTCAGGAGTATTCCGTGTTATGGCCAATGTTAGTGAGCTAGTGGCTTTGTATTTAAGAGTTTACGACAGAGTTTTATGGCCACCAAAAAAAGTAATTTTATTAGGAGATAAAAACTCGTAAATTTACGGGGGAAAAAATCATAGATTAACAAGGAGAAAACACCGAAGTTGTCTGTTTATCGGAGCCTAGCTTGAAGATGAAATATGTGGAGCCTTTTGTGAAGCTTTATTTCCGGATTATAGGTTTAAAACAAAGAGATTCTGAACCTTTTGGCGACTCGAAATCAGATTATTGTCAGTGGAGCCGTCTTTCCGGGGTTCAGTGTCAGTAAAGCAGAGTTTCATATGTAAAATAAGGAGCTCAGAGACACGTTTGGGTGTAGAGGATCGCTGCAGCCTTTATTCTCCTTTTCATTCACATAACCTGAAGTTCATCTGTCACATTACGTCATGAACCTGTCATCCGATCACCAATGCGGAAGTAAACAGTGTTACATACGCCCACTGCTGCAGACGAAGCGTCCCGTCTGATCATTAAAAAACAAAGATAAATGAAAATAGTCTGTTATATTAGCATTACAACGTTGAAAAAGGCAAAAAGTGCTGCTCCTCAGACGGAAGCATCACACAAAGGTAGAGATCTTGTCTTTGGTGGAGGAAGAAAGGATTCAAGTGGACAGCTGCAGGGACACCCGATGGCTTCATCGGGCTGCAGTGATCCTGCAAACCAACCATCAATAAATAAAACTTTAATGAATCGTAAATCAATCAAATGAGCATCCAGACATTTGGAACATTATCAATAAACATTCAGCTCACCTGTTCAACTACGTTTAGTCTGTCTGCTCTGCTGCTGCACAGTGTTCACCTGCTGCTCTGCATGATGCTCACTTCCACAATAATCTCATAAATTTACGAGTTTTTTGCTCTCGCGCGCAACATTGCGACTTTAATCTAGAAACTTTATTTCAACTTTTATCTCAACAAGACCAATTTTTTCTCAATCTTTGTGTCGACATGACGACTTTAATCTCGTCACGTTGGCCAGAATTTTTTTTCCTCACCGTGGCCCTAAAACTCTGTCGTAGAATTTTCAATAAGCCAACTGGCCGACGATACAACAATTTTCCTGAATAATCTTCATGACATCCCCAAGATTCCTAAAACTATTGACATCTTTTCAAAAGCTTCAGGCCTCAAATTGAACCTAAACAAATGTGAGATCTTACCCATTAAACCATGTACATTATTGAATGCTTATAATATTCCCATTAAATCCACAGTTAAATACCTCGGAATGCATATAACTAAAAACAAAACAGACTTGGAAAATCTGAATGTTTGGGACAAACTAGAGAAATGTTCGTCTCTGCTAAATAACAGGCACAGAGAGATCTTTCTATTTGTGGTAGAATTCTCCTCACCAAAATTGAAAGCATATCAAGATTCATGTATCCCACCTATTCTATAGATGTCCCCAAACAAGCCATTAAATCTATTAATCAAGTCAATTTTAACTTCATATTGAAAAGGAAAACACACTATGTTAAACAAGGTACGCTGACTAAAAAATATGAAGATGGAGGCCTAGAAGCCATAGACTTTAACAGCCTTAATGGCACCTTAAAAATAAGGAGGAATCAAAATAGTAATTGGTTCATTGTTCCTAATAAAATATTTTCCAGCCTAGGAGGGATCCAATTTTTACTCAGTTGTAATTTTGACATTAAGAAACTCTCATCTTTTCATCAGCAAGTTCTCATGTATTGGAAACTCATTTCTAAACATAATTACAGTCCACACAACACTCCTCTGTGGAACTGCAGATACATCACTATCAGAAACAAATCCATCTTTGTTCCAACATGGTTTGAAAATGGAATTTGGTCATTAATGCATCTTCTTAATGACGATGCCACTCTCATGTCTTTTGATGATTTCACAGCTAAATATGGTTCACTAACAAATAGAAAAGATTGGTTGGGTTGGGGGCTTGGGGTTCTGGGGCCTGGGGTCGTCTGCCCATGGCAGGTGTTTCGCCCGTGGCCGGTAGTTGGCGCGTGGCCAACCCTGGGGGTCGACGCCGCATTCACAGCAGGGGTTAAGGGGTTCACTTGGGTGGGTTTATTTTATTATTTAATTTATTTTGGGGTTTGTTTTTTTTGTTTGTTTTTCTGTTTTTTTTTATTTTATTTTCTTTTTTTTTTGGGGGGGGGGGTGTGCTAGTCCTTAGGGAGGCCAGGGTATGAATGGTGGGGCTGGACCCCCTGGCCCTCCGTTCTGGCACCGGGATCCTTCCTTGCTGGCTGTCTCTCGGCGCTACGAGGCTCTGGCCTCCAACTGCGGCTGGCTTGCCGCCACCTGGCTGCCTGGCCGCTCTGGGAGGGGGGGCGCCTACCGCGGCCGGCTGGGGCCGGTCGCTCGGGGGAGCCTTCTCTCCCGGTTGTGCCCATCCGCCTGCTCCTCCCCGCTCTCACCCAAACAAATATTGCACACAGGCACATAGGCTCCGAACTGATGGGAGGGGGTATGCTGGCGGGCTTCACTGGGGATGCCCCTCTGGGGTTTGCGTTGGCACCTCGCTCCACCCGCCTCCACCTCTACTTTACTGGGTATATTAGAGCCACTCCTGATTCATCTAGGCCTGTGAGGGTCTGGTGGAGGGGGCACGGTGGAACATCCAGGCTCACCTTCGCTGGCCCCCACAATTTTAATTTCCGTGTGACACACACACCGCATGCTAGCAGCACACACACAAGAATACATTACCACTCACAGAGGGACCCGGAGTGGGGCTCGGCGGCTTGGCGCAGTGGGGCTCCCCACACTGAGACCCCATGCACCTGGCAGCAGCACACACACAGCACTCCCACAATCTCCAAGGCGGTGGGGGGCGGTCTTCACCCGCCGTCCCCAGGGCGGCCGGGCGGCGGGGTATCCTGTCGGGCCGCGGAACGTCAGGCATACGGCGCTGGGGTCGGCTCGCTTGGGACTATCTAGCTTTTCCTCCCATCACAGAGAGGTGAGGGTACTGAGAGGGTTGGGGAGGGCTCAGATATTATGGGGTGTAGGTGTTGCCAGTAGGGTTATGGGTGGCTGTGGATGCGTACATCCCTGGGTTGCTTAGGTCGCGTGCCTGGGCTGGCTTATGGAGATGGGGAGCCGGCCGGGTGGTGGATGGCTCCATGTGGGTTCTGGGGGCCTCTGGCTTGTCCGCCCTTGTCCCCGGTGTCCAGCCCCAGGCCCCCATAGCTGCCGCTCTGGTACGGTTGGCTAAGTGCTCTGTCCTGCGGCCTGGCTGACACTGGATTCGCCATGCTCTGGCATTGGGGCGCTCTGCACGGGGCCCTCTCTGTGCCTGGCTGGTGGGGTGGGGCGGTACCCTCCTCCCCTCCGGGCTGCCCGTCCGGATGCTGGGGCTCCTGGCCCGGGGGCCTCTCCTCTCCTGGTCTGGCTGGGTAGGATCTGGTTCTCATGAACACACGTTCACGCCTGGCAGCATGCATGTATCTCCACCCCATGTGCACACACTGCCACACCTGCTCCCTGTCTGCTTTATCCTCGGCCCTAACCCACAGTGTATTGATGACATTTTTCGCTTCATCTTAGTGTCAGATTTTTTCACCTTTGATGTAACATTTGTCTTTCCAGCAGATCTGGTATAATTGTTACAGCTTAAAAATAATAACTATTCAACCAGTGCTTGTATCCCCAATCTTTCACCTTTCTTCCTTTTACTCCCCCCTCACATTCTTCCCCTCTCCCTCCCCACACACACTAAATGTAACAAATAAATAAAAAATAATACGACAAAAAGGGGTTTATACAAATCTACACTCTAGTTTCTCGAAGCTATATAACCTCTTTTTGTGATAGTAAAACCTGTCCAACACAAAAAGCCTTCAGCTCTAATCTGTTTGCTCAGCTGTTAGACAGAACAAGTTAAAGAGAAGAAGAAAAAAGGAAAACATTTTTTTTTTTTAAATCAGGTTGACTGTCTTTTTTGGTTATTCGGATCTCTCATTGACATATCGGATTTCTGTGATTCAAACACTTTTTTTGTTTCGGTACTTTGTTTTGGTGTTTGTTTTTCGGTATTTGGGAAAATTCTACTGAAAATCTGCTCAGACGTGAAAGCAGGTGACCATGTGATCCCTTGAACTGGATCCTTCCAGCAGCACCGTTTGAAAGGTGAGCCACCCGGGAGTGGTTCCTAAATCAAGCTGACTTCTGCTTCCAGCATTCCGCCTCTTTGCTTTGCGTTGCGTTAACGGGTCCTGTGTGGGTACCACAGGTCTTTTTTTTAAAAAGATGTACGTGATACAAAATCAAGTCAGTTTTTAAGTACACAGATTAAAAAAAGAGTAGCAAAATGTGGCAGGGGAACATAAAGAATAAGGGAGAAAAAAAAGATTATAAACAAGAGCAGTCAAAGCCGTAAGTTGCTATTCTGTACATTTAAAAAATTCCAGGGTGTCAAAGGTTCTTATAGCCTTGGGGTTGGAAGAATATTTTATTGTTTCCTAATATTGGCTTAACTCAATCATAAAAAGTTTGAATAAAGCTTTTTTTTTTCAGAAAATTTGCATTTATGAAGAAGGAATTTGGCTAGTATTAATAAAAGGTTAATTAAATAGTATTCCCATATTAGTAAATTATTAACTTTATAAAAAACCAAATAATATATCCTTGTATACCAAATCAAATTTTTTATAAATTTTACATCGAACAAAAGAGGTAAAGTCTTTCCAAAAAGTTGCTGTTTGGGGGCATTTCCAGAAAAGATGTATAATTGTTTCAGTGTCTAATTTACAGAAGGAGCAGTTTTTATCAATGTCTATGTGTAATGAGGATTTGGCTGGGTAGCATATGTGAAGAAGTTTAAAGCAAACATCCCGGGGTTTATTTGAAATAAAATATTTGGAGGACAAAGTCCAAACTTTCTTCCATTCAATATCTGGGGCAAATTTTCTTCAATAGTGGGTCACGTAGGGAACAACTGCAATATCTTTCTGAAACAGTGATCTTATTGTTTTATTTTAGTAAAGCAGGTCTTGCCAATATCGGTTTCAAATAAAGAGACTGAACGTGAGGGTAAAGGGTGTACAAGACCTTTAAATAACATTATAATACCTTCAGGAATAGCATCCATGACGATTGCAAATTCTTTGGGGGTAACTGGAATATTATAAGTGGTTAAAAATGATTGTATGACATTAAACACCCTCCTGAGTTAAAAAGTTGATTTACATAGAGTATATTATTTTTAAACCAGTTGGGGAAGAATGAAGATTTATTTTTGTATAAAATATTAGTGTTATTCCAGATATGAAATTTGTGAGGAGAAAATGAATGTTTATAGATTAGGGACCAGGACAGAAGCATTTGTTTGTGAAAATTTGCTAATTTAATGGCCAACTTTTGAATGTTATAGTTAGATTGGAGAAGAAAAGGGAGTCTACCGAGTTTAAAAAACAAATAGTTTGGAATAAAATTCCATAAGGAATCTGGGTTGCTAAGAAATTTCTTAGTCCAATTGATCTTAAAGGTGTAGTTTAAGGTGGTGAAATCTAAGACATTAAGACCTTGTTAAGTATTATATGTAAACTATTTCACTCTTACTCTTTCTACTCCATTTCCCATGAGTCACTTCTGTTCCCATGAGTCATTGTTCTGGTATCTCTGTGTCGACGGTTGATGACATCACTCGCAAAATGAATGAGCCCTAATGTATGAGAGAGACGTTTTTGTTCCGTGCTCAATGGTCAATAAATATGCCTAGAGGAGGCTAAAGTTGATCCTGTCCCGGAGTCTTCTTCTTCTATCCACCACGCGGATGAAAGATCGGAGCTGCGCTCAACAGACCTCCTGAGTCTATTGTGTTCAAAAGCACTTTATCTTTAATGTAGTGAGTTTTATTTTTTCAAATAAATTTGTAGAGCATTTTATCAACGGTTTTACATGTGGATGTCTTGATATTGAGGGCAAGTACTGGATATGTCAATCTGGAGATTCCTTCAGGTTTGGACAGTAAAGTTCTTCCTCTTAAAGTGATGTCCCTCTGAAGCCAGCGGTTAAATCTCTTTTTGTTCTTTTCAATGATGGGATTAAAATTTAACTTCCATCTATCCTCTGTGTTTTTAGAAATCATAATTCCAAGATAGTAATTTGTGATTTTACAGGTATACCATGTAAAACTGAGTGAGCTCACTGAATTTTTTAGGAAAAGAGTGGTATTGTCAGCAACTTGACTTATAAGAATTTGTTTATCAGCGACTGATATGCCGTGTATGTTATTTTCCTGGATGAAAGCTGCAAGCAGTGGTGCTGCTAGCAGGAATAAAGAGGGGCTTACTGGACAGCCTTGGCGTACCCCCCAACCCACCTGAAATCTTGGAGACGTACCATATTTAAGTTTTATTGTACTGTTAGAATTATTGGAGAGAGTTTTAATAGGTTTTATAAAAAATGGTCCAAACCCAAATTTTTCCGAAGATCGATAAATGAATTCATGTTCTAAGCAATCAAAGGCTTTATAAAAGTCCAAAAACAGAATAAAAGTATTCTCATTTATTAGTTCTGAATAATCTAATAAATCCAAAACTAATCTGATGTTATTAGTAACGTGCCTATTAGAAATTAATCCTGATTGGGATTCGTCTATAATAGATGTTAAATTTGTTTAATTCGTTTGGCTAAAATCAAAGCTAATATTTCATAGTCTCTGTTAAGTAACGAGATAGGTCTCCAGTTATCAATGTGAAGTTTATTCTTATTAGGTATGGGTATTAGCGATATAGTACCTTGTGTCAGAATAGGAGGTAGTTTTCCCAGATTAATACTTTCAGTGAGCATCTCAAGGATAAAAGGACTAATTTCTGTTGAAAAGTTTTTGTAAAATTGACTTGAGGAGCCATCGTTACCAAGACATTTGTTCTTTTTTAGAATCAATATAGCATCTTGCACTTCCTCTAGGGTTATACTGGCATCACAGAGTTTTTTATGTGTTTCACTGATAATCTTACAATGTTTAATAGAACCTAGTAGCTCACACGTTTTAATTTCTGAGTAATTAGAGGAGTAAAGTTTGTTGTAAAAGTCAGAGCAAAAACAGCCAAGAATTTTATGATCAGTTTCAATTTTGTTGATAATTTGAAGAGAATCCAGAGAGTTATTGCTGAAATTAGAATTTTCTAGTCCCAAAAAATAGAGAGAACATTGTTCCCCTTCTTCCATCCACTTTGCTCTAGATCAGGGGTCGGCAACCCAAAATGTTGAAAGAGCCAAATTGGACGGAAAAAAAAACAAATATTTCTGGAGCTTTTACAAATATTTCTAGTAAAAGCCCTATTTAAGCCTTATAATGAAGGCAACACATGCGATATGTATCTATATTAGCTATATTAGCCTACTATCAAAATGACTAAGTTGCTTCAAACACAGTGAGCATTATTAACGATTAAATGTTTATTTACTCTGCAGTGCATTCAGCAGAGAACGACGCGTCACGTGACTGCTCTGTTGTGCAAGTTTAACTTCATCACAATATTGTAACGTCAGGACGTCACTTTAGCAGGGAAGATAATGTCAAACTGCTAGCATAGTGGCTTCACTGAAGAGCTATCCATGTCCCAAACACCACACCACACCACACCACACCACACCACACCACACCACACCACACCACACCACACCACACCACACCGGAAAGTCTCAAGCAGACATAAACAGGATGCGCACTGAAATTCCTTTTCAGCATCAAGCCTGTTTATTCAAGCACTTAAACAGCCAAAACAGCATGGAGCTGACTTCAATTCACAACAATCTCACTCAAGGTTTTACCCCAAAACCCCCAGGTCGCTACAATATCAATGAGTTATGTTTCATTGCTTTAATAAAATTAAACAAATGTAATAAAGAAATCCGATTTTTTTATGTCATTTTTATTTTCAAGATTCGAACAAAAGAATGCTCCCCTGGCATATCTGAAGTTTAATTTGTAAATTTGTGTTTTGTATTGTACTTTCGTTTTGTACAATAAAGTTTAAAAAAAAGTAATATTGTAGTGGCGGTCATGTGCATTTTAGGTCTGTTAGCAGCAGGGGATTGTGGGACGCGGTCTCTTGATCTAATTAGGGCTTAGCATGAGCGTTTTTGTTTGCCCACGTTTCTTTTCATGTGGCAGTTTTGTTGTTCCACTTTGTTTTATTCTTCCTCTTATGTTGTTTCTTTGTGTTGCACCATGAGTGTGGAAGGGGGAGTGGTTGATGACTGCTGTGCAATATTCGATGTGGTGCATGTTTTAAGTAAAGGGGCTTGTAATGCTAGAAAGGAGACAATGCTCTCAGTTGAGCTCTCTGCCTGCTGCTCTCTGATTGAAACTGTTCGGGGGCGTGCCGTGTATGGGTCACGGACATGTCTTCAGCACAGTCAATTGATTGACAGCTCAGCTTCCAGACAGAGATGGTCCAGTTTTGTCCTCTGCAAGTGACGAACCTGCTTGCCGTTACAAAGTTTTTTCTACGCATTCTTACGGCATTGCAAAACGTTAAGAATGTTTGTGTCTTGTTTTTTCCTCCTACAGAAACAATGTTAACACAAAAAATACATTTCTCTCCCCCATCTTTTTACATTTTCAAACATTTTTGAAAATGCTCCAGGGAGCCACTAGGGCAGCGCTAAAGAGCCGCATGCGGCTCCTGAGCCCCGGGTTGCCGACCCCCGCTCTAGATCTTATAAATGCACCTTGTGTTTTCCTTTTATACATTTCTTCCAGCTTGTTCTGATGTTCATCAAGTTCTATAAGCTCATTTTCAGGGATGTTCTCACTGCTTTTATTAGACAAGGCAGCAATTTTAGAGCAAAGTTTGTTTTCCTCTTTCCTTCTAAGTTTTGCTAAGTTACTACTATAAGAACTCATATATTTCCCAATATCAAATTTTAATAATTCCCATTTAGGGCTGAATATTTTTGATTCAGAAGCTTCTTCCCAGTATGATCTGATTTTTTTTTTTTTTTTTGTCATTTCTAATACAGTGTTGTGGGACAGAAAACTGTCATTTATTTTCCAGCATACAGCCCTGGGAATTTTGGACATTGGGGAGAGAGTTAACTTTAGGGTGACCATCATATGGTCAGAAAAAGGAGCTGCATGAGATTTTACATCAAGATCAGTGACATTAATTTTTTTTAAGTCAGCCAGTAATCAATCCAAGATTGTTTAGAATAATCTTTGGTGTGCCAAGTAAAAGATTTTACTGAAGAGAATTTTGCTCTAAAAACATCCTTAATTTCAAATTTATCCATGAAATTTTCTAAATACTTATTGTTTGGATTAGTTTTTTTAAGAGGGTGTCTATCTAAGGTATTGTCATTAACAACATTGAATCACCACCAAAAATCAAAAAGGCCCAGGATATTTTTTAAGCCACAAACCTCAATATATTTCTTAAACCCCTGGCATTAAAAGAAAGAAACGAAAGGACATGAACAATAGAACAAATTCTCAACAGAGAACAATAAGAAGAAATGTGAACTTCAGAAGAGTGCTTCTTACTTAAAGAAACACGTTAGAACTCGAGCTCACTTACTCAGAATATTAACAAGTTTAATGCCTAATAATGTCATTAAAAACTAAGTGACGTGAATAGTCACATTTTAACAACCAAGAAGAAGATAGAAAGCTATGAACTAAGTTTTGCAGACACCTTGAAGTTAAGTTTTCTACCAGAAAGTAGTCAGATTGGTGTCCCACATCATCCTCAGCATGGTAACATGGTGACGGTTAGGTGGAAGGGGGCAGGAACAACTCGGTGCTGTTGGCGAAGGCGCGTCCATCAACAAAGTAAGCCGTTTTGCCTTCAGCCCGAGCATCTCTCGGGCGTCGTTTCTCATCGGGTGATGAGGTCTTCAGAGAATCGCAGATTGTTTTCTTTCAGGTATCTGGACTTTTTGGCTGCTTTCCAGAGAGCATCTTTCAGGGCATGGGAGGAAAATTGGAGGATGATGTTCCGTGGCGTGGTCTTATTAATGTCCCTCCTTCCAAGTCTGTGCACGATGTTGAGTCCTTCATTTACCTTAATCTTTTCATCCAGTAAGGTTTTTTGGCAGATGGTGATGACTTTAGCTTTCACATCTTCGGTGTTGTTTTCTGGAACCCCGGCCAGCCTCAGGTTCCACCTTCGAGAATAACGCTCCAGCTCTTCAATGCGACTTTCACAGGACCCCATGCACTGTTCCCCCATTAACTTTTGTGTCCACCTCCTTCATTTTAGTTTTCATTTCCTTCAGCTCCTCCGAAAGGAAATCAATGGTTTTTTTCAGACCCTCGATTTTCTTACAGTTCTCCTCCACCATCTTTTCAATGGAGTCAGATCTTGAATTAATGAGGCAAGAGAGTTTAGAAACAATGCCTTCAGGATCTTCGATTTCAGAAGCTTTACCTCTTTTCAGTAGAGGGGACTTCAGTGGCGTATCAGGAAGGGGGATCAAAGTGAAATCGTTAGCTTCCATCGAGTCATCTGTTGCCGCCGCTTGATTAGCATAGTTGTGTGCGTCTATAACACAGCCTTTTGTAGGCAGATTTTCTCGCTCTTTCCGTTTATTTTCGTGTTTTGGCATGGTGGGGATATAGATATAAGATTGTTGTTGTCACAGTCTCTGTAATTTTGGCTTTAACAAGGCTTTTAAGCAGAGCTCAAGCGCGAGTGTCTTACCGAGACGCCATCTTGGCTGACCCCCCGGGTACCAGAGGTCTTCCCAGGGTCCTTCGACCAATGATGACGTCACCCTACGGCAGGGGTGTCAAACTCATTTTTAACCGAGGGCCACATCAGCATAGTGGTTGTCCTCAAAGGGCCAGATATAACTTATACATGTAACTAAATGTAATGAAAAATAAATGTAACTACTCCTTAATGTGAAATAACTCATTATTTATTTATTATAACTTTCTAAAGTGACAATTACAGTTGCATATATTTGCTTGTTATTCCAGCATAAATCCTTTTACATTTGATTCTGTCCGGTTAGGTTATATGGACAGTGTTTAAGTCCTAATGTTAAGTTTCCCAATCCGATATTTCAAGTCTGATTCCCCCTAGATATGAATAAATACACACCAATTCTTACTTTTAAGAAATTAAAAACTTTCATGCTCTCACGGGTAGAGCTGTGACGTGTCTGATTTTTTATCACCGCGGTGATGAACCACTCCCCCGGCGGCCGCATCAGAGCTAAATACAATTACAACGTAGTATTCCTTATTAACAAATAACAGTAACAACTAACTACTACCTATCTAACTAATGAACTAACTAAATAGGTGTTGTAGATTAACTATGACTGTGTGAACGCGCTGCGACATGTGTAGGACTGGGAGGAGGGAGCGCGCACACGTGTGTTGGGGGTGCGTGTTGATTCTTCTGCTCTCTAGCTGCATGTGAGGCTTCACCTGTGCTCTCTGGTACAGACATCTTCTCAGAATATTATATATTGCCCAGAAATAAACGAGACTGCAGACACTTTGTCACCTTTCTGGTAGCCATGAAGCCTGAAACCCATGAAGAACGCGGGGCAGGAGGCTCCGCCTTTGTTTATACAGACACGTAACGTTGCGCTGCACAAAATAGTTCCCAAACCCAAATCTAACAGTGCGCGTTCATGTTTGGTGTTACAGAGTGACTGAGAACAGTAATAAACCCCCAGTTTTAAACCTCTTTGACATGTAATTTAAATTATTTAGAAAAGCCCACCAATAAGTCAACAATAGTAATAATAAATCAATAGTAAGTCAATAAAAACTATAAATACTAACAATACTTAAATAATAAGTCAATATAAAATAAAAATAAGTATATGAATAATAATAATAATAAAATAGTCAACAAAAAGTCTAAAAGTGAACAATAGATTTACCCAAGAAAAAAACAACAACAACAAAGGAAAACAATAGATTTATACTGATTCATGTGAGTGAACAATTTCATGTAACTGAGATATTATGGTGCCGGTTTCAAGCGAACAGTTTGGCCAGTCTTATCAAAATCTGTTTCCACAAAATGTTTTGAACATAGCCAGACTGTATTGTTAGTTGGTACCACAGTAATCCATCTGGGTTAGCTCTTTTGATAGCTAAAGTCCACTTTTTCCTGAAGTCTGAATCCAACCTGCAAGAAAAGTTCAGTCACTTAGTCAGAAATGTATAAATCTATATTACAATAATAGCCTAGTATGCTGTATGCAGGTTTAACAAAATAAAGTTTACATTTATGTCGACAGCAAATTATACGTACATCATGCAGCATGTTGATAATAACCCTGCAGCATCATGCATGTCAATATGTGTTCTATTAATGAAGCCCCTGTAGCATTTAAAGAAAAGAATTATAGTACTTACCTGTCAAATGTTATGCCTTCCTCCTTCATGGACTCATTTCTCTGATTTTGGCAGTTGAAACCCAAACAATGAACTGGCATTTGGCAAAATGTCTTCACATTCATGCACTCCAGCAGTAACTTGACATCACCAAGATGGCGGTGCTCTCCTCCCATGAGGAATCACGTGATGTCTCCTCTAGCAATAGAACTCATTGATCGTGCCAACTTACAGCCAATCAAATAGTGTGACGTCATAATTGGCTGGGAACGAAAACAGCAAACCTGAAGCAAAATGGACGTCACTGATGATGACATTACACTGTTTTTATTAATTCAAACTTTATTGAATGTATCAATTTAATATAGAACAATGCAAAACAGCAACAAGGAAGGAACAAGCCAGGGGGTTATTATTACATTTTACACAAATACATTGAATCTGACAGATCAAATTTTTTAATGGCTTTCTTATTGTCAGATATTCTTATTGTAATCATGTATTGTTTGAACTCATTGATAAAGAGAGAAAAATGAGGGGTAGGATTTGTAACTTTAGATTTATGAAATGTTCCATTTGCATAAAAACAATAAAAGGTTAATGATGTATGTTATGCCCCCTTCTCTTTCTATGGGTACCTAGGGGGGCATAACATGAAAAAGTAAAGTTTTTTGACTACCAAAGTTTAAAAACAAAAACACCAAACAAATTGTCTCCATACAAATGGTTCTCCTTAAGACTGTCCGGGCTCATGCGGTGTATGGGGCACGGACAGCTCTCCAATGAAGCCGCTTCGTTAGCAGCTCGGCTTTTGCTACCCCGCTAAAGTGACTGATTGGACTAATATTTGGGGCGATCGCTCTTTTCAGGCCAAACTCCAGGGCTCTTATCGCAAACTGGGCGGTTTTTGACAAAATGTCCAGATAAATGGCAGAGCGTGGTGTTAAACCTTTCCCGCGGTAACTTTTTTTTCTTTGTCCCCTTTCCGACCGTGCTCAGAAGCGCGGGGGACCCGAGGCGATCCTCCTCCTCCTCCCTGTTCTGATCCTTGGATTCTCCAGAACGGGTTAATAAAGAGTCCATAGGATTTATTCTGGGGGAAACCTTTTTTTACCGTCCTCCTTCCTCCGTAACTCACAACATGAATGCGCGCCCACACTGCCCCCCCCCCATTCTCTATCGCGGCACGCGCTTGCACACACGCGGGCACATGGCCCCAACACATGCACATTTCCTTCCCACAACAGTGGGTACAGGCGATCCCGACTCCATTGCCTTCTTAAAATGAGAAGATTGTAATTGTGTTGCTCCTTCGTGAAAATAAATTTAATATTACAAAAAGAGCTCCGCTTTTGACAACACTGTTGTTGACATCCATTGTTAACGTTTGCTCCGCAAACAACAAGTGATGTCGTTCACCGTTGGCTTCTGCGCATGCGGGTCTCGTTTGGGTCGTGTCACGGTCACACTGGAGATCACAAAAGTTCGGATTTACTTGGAAAT
>CM074488.1:32666885-32730547 GCA_037389245.1 Oryzias sinensis | reverse complement strand
TAACAAGTGCAAAGGAGTAATTGGATTTGGATCTAAATATGTTTTTGTTGTTTTTACCTATTGCTATTGATTTCAATATTTTTGGCCTTTATATTAACTGTATATATAGAGTTAATGATGCAAACGTATATGTTTGCATCATGACATCACGTGTTCTAAAAAGTGGTAGGAGTTCTTTGTGTGTCAGTCACAAGAAGAACATTAGAACTGCAAAACCTAAGTGTTAAAACAAGCAGAGGCTTTGCATCTGTTGACGTCAACATTAATCCCACTTTCCAGGTTAGAAAATGTGCTTTGAAACTGTTTTTGCACACATTTCTGACCTTGAACTTGAAAAGTATGAATTTCAGGTATGATGTAAATTTTGTCTAAAAACTGGATGAAAATATTTGTTAGCTCGATGGTGAACAGTCCATCAAATGTGCCTGTTAGAGCTCTTTTCATATTTCAGGTCAGTTCTGTATGGAAGTCTAGCTATTTCATGCAGTTTGCATGTTTTCCAATCAACTTCACATCTAGTCATTACGTTTTTATAAGCAGGAAATATACTTGATTATTTTCTGCTTTCTATGTAAGCTCCACAGTTCACATCAGTTGGTGCTTTTTTATGACCATTCCATATGTCCTGCTTTATGTAGGAGCCAAAATCACGTCAGGCAGCTTCAAAGGGGTTGCTGTTTAAAACGTTGTCTGTACCCAAATGTACATTTGACAATGACCAAAACTATAATGAAAATAGAAATTTTGTCTATTTGAATTCACTTTTAATTTCCCAAAAGCTAAATCATTGTTGGTTTAGAATAATCTCAGCTCACGTTTTTAGAGATAGCATTTATTTGGAGTCTTAGTCCCAAAAATGACAAATTTTTGTTAAATCCACCTTTTCCTGGCTTTATACATTACTCAGATAAATAAAACAGGGATTAAAATCAACCACAGACACATTCATTCATTCATTTTCTATTCCGTTTTGTCCCTTTTGGGGTCACGGGGCTGCTAGAGCCTATCTCGACCCCTAGTGGACGAAGGCAGGAGACATCCTGGACAGGACCCCAGTCTGCTGCAGGGCGACATGATTAGTATTTACAATTATTTCTGATGTCATTAACACTGTCGGGTTACTGAGAGATGACAGAAATTGGTTTAAATCAGATTTTAAATGCAAAATATCTCATTTTTAATCATTGGCGGTTTAAGCTTTCAAGATAACATGGGATGTCTTTATTTCTGAATGCTTGTATTTAAATTCAGATTTTTTATTAGATCCTTGATTATGTCTAACTGTCAAAGCTTACAGTTTTTCTCAGTCGATTTAGCACAATTCTCAGATCAGAATTGAAGTTTGCAAATACGTGTGTGCAATTCTCAAAACAATTTGTACAAACAGCAAAACACTATGGATTTCTTGCAAAAGCCTTCAACTTGCTCAAAATCTTTAGTTCATCTCTCAAAACTAAGTCTTTATGTCATTGAACATGTCAGTGCCATCAGAATGTCAAGTCCTTGTGTCATTGTCTACGAATAAGACAGTCAAATTACTTAGTCATGTTGTCAATATAACTGTGTACTTTAGAGGGAGGTTCTGATATAAATATGACTAAAGTTTTGATGACAATTATTGTAAAATGTAAGTTACACCTTTTTTGTTTGATTGCAAGAGACTGGACAAGATTCACATTTACACTTTTATTGTTCAAATTAGAATTTGTTGACAGACCATGTCATACCAACATAGAAAAAACCCACTGCAAACAGTAACACAAAGGGAAAAAAAAGATAGGAAAATATTCTGTACAACAGTCCAGGCAGTGCAGTAGGAATTGGTGTGGTCTTCCTACACCTCTTGTCGTTCCTGTATGTTTGGCCACAAATTCTCATCCACATCACATCTCTCTTGCAATGCAGCGTGGAAAGAATCTTTTAGAGTGTCTTATCCAGCCTCTGCAGGCGTCTGCTGTGATGTCATCACACGCTGCATCCATGGCAGCCGGGAGGGTCATTTGTGTATGTGGCTGGCGATCATAAACTTTCCATTGTGTTGTGCTTCAGCCATATACAGTATATGTGATTGTCAATGAGATGCACCTTTGTTAGAGGAACTCAAGTCACTTGAGAGCAATTTACCAATTGAGGACAGATATAGACAAAAACATATAATGGAGATGTATAGAAATATGTTTGTCACATTATGACAACTTGGTCAACCATTTTGCAATTAATGACTTATACGATGAACTACTGACTAGGTGTTTTGAGGAGTAAGACTATTGCACAGTGAACTATATAATACGTTTTGATCAACAGGACATAAACAATTGATAATGTAGCCAAGAGCAGAGAATTGTACATAATCATTTGCATGGATGTACCAAAGAAATTGCAACTTGTTCAAAGAAGTGAGAAACTGCTTATATGATGTGCACAAGTGACATCATGATGTGAAGATTGAACAAATAGTTTTGGGAATTTCATTCTGATCTGAAAATTGTACTAAACCGACTGAGAAAAACTGTAAAACCTCAGTCAAAGATAAAATAACAGAAACTGCCTCATCCGTGGTTATTTTTAGGCCTTGGAAAACGTCCAACTGAGTCATTAAATATGCTTAAGACCAGTGATTTGGACAAATATTTGGAACTTCAGTAAATATGGCTTTCAAACATCCTGTTAAATGCTTTGGGATTGCCTTTTTAATGTCAGAAAGTGAAGTCACCCTCCTTTCAAAAGACTGTGCCTTTAAAGACCAAACCATTGGACCCCTCGGAATCTCTGTACTGATCTGATGTTGACATTGATTCATGCCCATCCTGACCTGACTTAGAGCACATGGCAGTGTTATGTAATCTGCCTCAACCCTCAGAGCTGTTCCCAATGTGGACTTGAGTCTTCCCTGCTTTGCTGTGTCTGATCCTAGACACAGCAAAGGGTTTATCACCCATCCATTAATTCAAATTAGCTTATTTAGACAATTTCTTTTGGGGAAAGTTGACATTTTATTTTCCCAGCTCTCTTCTTTCCTGGGCTTCCGCTGTTCGCAGTGAGGTCGGCCCATCTGTCTCTCGCAACGAGCAGACATGAAAACAGCAGCAGGCAAAGAGGAGCTTCTTCCACAAGGTCGAGAAAAAAAAGCTTGTTACTTCTGTACACTTTTCAGGGTAGCGTTTAGTTTAGGCTGATTCAGCAGAGGGACATGTTATGGTTTTAATATCATTTATTAAAATAGCACCTACAGTTCTTTTGTAAAATAATGTCATATTTTATCCAGTAAATGCGTTTGGGCAGTAGTTTTTTTTTTAAACTTGTCTGGTGAGTAAAAAATGAAATGTTGACCACTGGGGTTATGACTTCAAACTTGGAGCAAACCACACGCAGCAGAACAGTTTGAAGGTTGTAGCTGTACGACGAGCACCACAGATTTGATGAGTGTGAGAAGCGTTTCTCTGTGTGAGATGCTCAAACATCTGCTGTATTGATCCAAAAACATTTCTACAGTTGAACTTTGGGTTTGAGCATGTTTACAAAGGAGAAGTTAAAATGAAATAGGTTTTGTTAAACATATTCTGTCATTTGTATAAATGGATTAAAATCGAAAATTCAAATTTGCTGTGAAAAAATGGAAGATTGGCACATCACTCAGCTCTACGCTGGTGCTTCTTTTTGCTTTGAGACACAAGTATGTGTCCTCATAAGATTTAAGCAATGTAAAAAATGACACACACTGTGATTGGCTTGTGGTTATAGCGTAACAGTGTATGGTTGTTTACTGGGATTCCCTTTAATCCAAGTTAAACTGGTGGAAACTAACGAGGTAAGGCTTGAAAACAAGGCCGGTCACAGAAACAGACGAGCCAAGACTGTCTGTAAGCTCCACGCAGAAATCAGGCCACAGTCGTAACGGGAATAGAAACTGACCTTAATCTCCAGATCATTCATGGTGATCACCTTTGTCCCATATGTCTTCTGCTTTACTTGTAACCTGAAACAACCAAGGGGGAGTTGGTCAACCAGCAGCAGCAACAGAGATAAGATGTACATTATATTTCTCAAAACAGACGAGCCAGCAGGGATTTGAGCAGGGCCCTCTTGCATGCCCTCCCCATGCACGCATGAGCACTCCTCAGGCACTCCAACAGTCCAAAAATATATCTCATTGTCTGATTGGTGACTCTAAATAGTTTAATTGTCCCAGAAGCTTATTGGTAGAAAGACACCTACAGAGGATATACAAGTTTCTTTATAGTCAATTTAAAATAGTAATTTAAAAAGAACAAAGGTGGAGTTTCATTAATAGAAAACTAAAAAAAAGGAAAATTATTTATTGATTCAATTTCAAATAGCCAATATTTTAAACACCAGCAGGAGTGTAAATATAGTAATCAATAGCTTAAGGTTTAGATTTACCTGTACCAGGCTCCTATTGTTTTGTCATTAATTATTCCTCAGTCTTTTTTCCCCATATTTATTATGTAAGCATTAGTTTTAACTTCCATTTTAATAGCAGAATTCTGCACTGGCAGAGCCGTTGACTGTTGGCTTCATTTGGAACATTCAAATCTACCTGGCTGACTGTACGTTTTTTTTTTGGGTTGTCCAGCTCATGGAGTTCTTAGTTCTTTTGAGTCTCATTAAAAATGGAATGTGTTTTTATCATGTAAATGGTAGATGTTTCTGTACTGGGGTCACTATCTAGGGTGCCGCGGTCCAGATCCAGACCCAGACATTGGGTCATGCAGACTTGGACCCAAACTTGACCCAAGACTAATATGATGAGCATCTCTATTTTAAATTTTGCAGCTCTTGTTGTCATTGCAAACAACACATTCTCACTCCCAACTTGTCATATATGGACATACTCCACGTCACTTTTGGACGTTTTGGGTATCTCGTACTCATCATTTTTCAACGTGCTGCGTGTTCCCATTAAATCAGGGGTCCCGGAGCGCGAACCAGTACAAGTCCGAGGGCCAGTGGGGACCGGGCCGTAGACAGGATAAAAATGGATACACCAACTTTGATTCTTTCTGCTTTTTTAATTTCTGATTCAGACGGGAGTTTTATTTTGGAAAGCTACAAGGTTCTGTTCACCACATCCGCCTGACATAAAGAGAGGCTGGTCGCTCAGAGCGCTAGCTAAGTTATAAGCCCAAAGCTAACATAAAGCTGCTGTTTATAGACAAGACCAGGAGTCTTCCTCAACGTATGGGTTTATGGAGACAGTCATTTCCAAGGACCATGTCGCTCTGCACAATATGCAGCGACTGACTCTACAATACCCTTATTATTATTATTATTATTATTATTATTATTATTATTATTATCTAACCCTTATTTCCACATATTTATGTGTAACAAGCACAAAAAGTGATGGAAATTCATGTTGGCCTCACATAATACGTCCAGCCAAGATGCACGTTGCTGCATTTCCCGCAGGTATATTAAATTCGTCCAAGGCTGAATTTTGAAGTTGGCTGCAGGTATTTGAAGTTAAACTTACAGTCTCCTTATGACAATTAACGTTCCCAGTGGTGTTTTAATTATGATTATGTTTTATTGTATGGAGTTCTTAACCAAAAATTTGCAACTTAAATCTCTGAAAAAGCAATATTTCTTGTTTATCTGAAGCCTCAGTTTCCAAAACCTCCTCTACATGGGTGTAAGCTTGTGCTAAGCTGAGTAGCTCCGCCCTCGATCCCCCCTTTCTGCAATTTGCATTTCTTGCTGCAATTTGCACAAGTGAAGAGCTTTTAACCCTTGTGCTATCCTAGGCACTTTAACGTTGGATGTTGGGTCATCTAGACCAGTGTTTTTCAACCAATGTGCCGTGGGAAATCGCCCTTAACTATCTAACAATATTTTCCATCTCCAGGATAACAGCTCTTTGTTCATCCAAACAGGCCCTGATAAAACACTGAAAAGTTAGGACTATGAAAGATCATAAAATACTTTTTTCTTTGTGTTTATTTAATTCTATTAATTGTGCTATCTTAGATGACCCCCCCCTTCCATTGACGTGTTCTCTCTACCATGACAAATGTGGATAAAGGTGGAAAGATTTCATGTAATCCATGGACACCAGTAAAGATCACAAATCATTGAAGAAAAAAGGTTCAGAGCACTGCCTAGTGGGTCTAGATCAGTGTTTTTCAACTTTTTTTGAGCCACGGCACACTTTAACCTTGACAAAAATCCTGCGGCACACCAGCATTCAAAAAAATAGATAAATAAAAAAAGAAAAAGAAAAAGCTCAGTCTGTATTGATCTACAGCCGCTCTGCAATCTCAGTGCATTTTTGTGATAATTGTTGCAGAAAAAGCTGGAAGCTGCAGCTGTTTTTTTCTAAAAGATGTATTAAAATTTAAGTCAAAAGATTCAAAAACTGTTTGATGTGGGTTCGTTGTTTGAAGACGTTAAGAGGAGAGACTCATTGTGCGCTAAGACAGTCACTTTACTGCATCATGGGAGATGTAGTGCCGATAACCCGCCGACCGCAGAAAGACCAGCGTCTTTGAGCTTCATGGTTTTGTTCACTTGTTCCAGTCTGATACCAGATTCTGTGGAAAGCTACACCGCTAAAGACGAGCTTTGGCTGGTATTTTTGTTAGAACAGAGAGACTTTTTTTGTGCTAAATCGAAACAAGGAAGTGAATACTTTAACCACTTCTGATTGGTCAGACTGATGGCATGTGATTCAGCCTTCAAGAATGATTGGTGGAGACAGTTAAAGGGGCGGGACTTTTCCTTACACAGTTATAGCTGCAGCTAAATCGCGGTATCCCGTTATTCTTATCAAAATGACTTTAATAGAATCATATAAACAGAAAGAAAAAAATAATTTTATGATATTTCATATTCTTAACTTTTCAGTGTTTTATCAGGGCCTGTTTGGATTAACAAAGAGCTGATTTCCTGGAGATGGTAATTGCTTTTAGATCAGTTAATGAGGGCAATTTCTCACGGCACACTTGGCCATCTCCCACGGCACACTAGTGTGCCGCGGCACACTGGTTGAAAAACACTGGTCTGGATGACCCAACTCCCAATGTTAAAGTGCGTAGGATAGCACAAGGGTTACAGACATTTTGATAAGACTGACGCTACCGCTATTTAGCTGCAACTAAAGCCATTTCCTGAAAAGTCCCGCCCCTTTAACCGTCTCCACCAATCATTCTTGTAGGCTTAATCACACGTCATCATTTTGACCAATCAGAAGTGGTTAAAGTCTTCACTTCCTTGTCCCGATTCTGCTCATAAAGTCTCTCAGTTCTAAGAAAAATACCAGCTAAAGCTCGTCTTTAGCGGTGTAGCTTCCCACAGAATCTGGTGTCAGACCGTGGAACATGTGAAGAAAACAATAAAGCTCAGAGAAGCGAGTCTGTCTGACATCTGTGGCAGTTAAGCACTACATCTCCCATGATGCATTGGGTTAAAGTGACAGCGTGAGCGTCTCGGCGCACAAATGAGTCTCTCCTCTTAACGTCTTGAAACCACGACGAACACAAATCGAACAGTTTCTAAATCTTCTAACTTAGCTAACAGCTGCAGCTTCCAGCTTTTTCTGCCACAATTATCACAAAAATAGTTTTGAGATTGCGGAGGGGCTGTAGATCAATACAGACAGACAAGAGTTTCTCCCTTTTTTTTTAATTTTTGGATGCTGGTGCTCCGCAGGATTATTGTCAAGGTTAAAGTGTGCCGTGACTCAAAAAAGGTTGAAAAACACTGGTCTAGACCCACTAGACAGTGCTCTGATTTGTGATCTTCACTGGTGTCCATGGATTACATGAAATCTTTACACCTGTATCCACCTTTATTATGGTAGGAATACGTCAATGCAACGTGGGGTCATGTAAGATAGCACAAGGGTTACACAAGTGGGGGGGATACAAACGATACCAACTGACAGCCTCTAAACTCAAAAGATTTCTTTACTGATAAAGAAACGGCAAAAAGTGACATATTTTGCTTCCAAATTGACACTTTTGGAATAATGTGTGGACAAAACGAATGTGTGAACCAGAACCTACTGTTTAATAAATTACACACGAAAAAAGAACTTTGATAAGTCCATGGAAAATGCTTTGAATAACATTAGCGTTTAGGCTATGTTGCAGCAGCAAGCAGCACTGGCTTTGACTGAACTGATTTGATGCTAGCACATACACTTTGTTGAATTTTTTTGAACAGCAAATGAAAATGAAATTCCATGAGGAAAGTGACTATTCACATGTAATTTTCCAAATACCTGCATCCAGTGTTAAACTTTTTTCTTAGCAGTACTGACCCAGAGGAAGGGTTAAGTTTAGGATTACGGGTTACCGAAAGCAATTCGTACGGTAAAGGCGCTACTTTTAATGTTAGTCAATGCTACAGACGTAATCCGCGGTCCTGCGCCGCGATTTGAGCAAAGGGCGCCACGCGAAAGTCTGGCAGCAGTGCGATTTCAGCAGTGTGGCATAATTTGGTATCGTTAGAACCAAGTCACCAAACAGTACCCAACCCGGCTGCTGTTGTGACAGTCTGTCACAGGCCCATGGAGCATTCCCGAACACCATGCGGCTCCCGGGATGCGATCTGGCGGGCCGCTGCAGGAATGGGAGCCAGCCTGCATGGGCCTCTTGAACTTTATGGTTAATACGGGACCGTAAGCCTTCAAACTCGGTCAGACAGAGGACACAAATGCGGAGAAAACTTTTCATGCACCTAGGTGACAGCTAATGGGACTTGAACAGCAAAGTCCAGCCTTGTATATGCGTAAAATATGTGCAAGCACTGCAGCAATGTGCCATCTTGTCTTCTCCCGCATCTGAGCTTGTGCACACTGGGCGTGGCAGATCAGATTGTGCAATGCGCATCATCAATTCAAACAGGGCGTCCTTGCGACAGTTTGATTGACAGCTATTAAAAGAATTTCTCAAAAAGTTAAATGAGTTTGTATTACATTTGTTCTCTTTCATAAGAAAAATGCCACAACTGCATGTCAAAAACTCCAAAACACGATTTTAATTGGAGGGGGGCTCTAAAGTTAAAGTCTGAATAGTTGTCACGCTTCTCAGTGTGTGAAATGTGTTCTCCACATTTGATCCATCCCCTAAGGAGCAGTAAGCAGCAGCACTCGGGAACCATTTAGTGGTTTAACCCTAACTGTAACCTTAACCCTTCCTCTGGGTTTATGAAGCCAAGGAAAAGGTTCGGCACTGCCGGCACTTATTTCAAAAATTACATGCGAATAGACACTTTCTTAGAAAAATACCAGTTTCACGATGGTTGTGTCGTTTTATTGTGCTTTTTTTATCTGCCACAAGTTAAAGTTTGACGCGGCTGAAGTTAGCATCCAGTTAGCATTCACTTTTACGTCTTCACCTTAATCACAAAGACAAAGTTTAAACCAGCCGTAAATAGAGAATGAAGATTCAATCAAGTAAATAAATAAAGGTACCAACCTGCTGAAGATGATTCTGATCAGAGGAAACTTGTAAAAGGGACATTTAGGAATTTTTCCAACAGAAATTCTGACTTAAAAAAAAGTTTCACATTGTACTGCATTCATTTGAAGTGATAGTTAGATATTAATTACATGCAGATGTGCCACCAATCCTCTGCTTCTTAAGAATATATTACACTGAATATTTAGGCATATTTTTTCTCGGACCTTAACTTCATAAAGCTCTGTCTAACTGGGCCTCTTTAAAATTTAATTGAAGACCCCTGGTGTATGGCTACATTGCACCATCAAAATTCCTACATAGCACCTTAGCATAGCAGTGCCAGTCCCTTTCACCCATAAACACACTGTGTCAGCTTTGTGCCCAACACTGGTACCAACCTATAGCTACCAGGAGCAATAAGGAGTTCAGTGTCTTGCCCAAGGACACTTTGACGCATGGGCTGGCAAGGCAGGAACCAAACCTGTCATCTTGTGATCAGAGGCCAATTACTCTACCTCTGCAACACCGCCATATAGTTAATGTATTTTGAAGTATTCATAAAAGTACTGTAAGTTGCACACTTATGATATATGGGGGACACGGTCATACGGTGCCTGTTGTGGGTAAAGCATTAATCTTATGTGACAATAGTGTACGACACGCCTACTTCACCCTTCCAAGTTGTATAAGTATTAGCTACAGCCTGTCACTCGTAACATGTCCTAAAAAAGAATTATACATAAACATTTTTGGTCTATGGACTAACCAAGTGGTCTACAGTTGTGACTATGGCAACATGTTAGAACAGAATAGCTCTCAGATCACGTGATTATTTCAACAACTATTCGATTCGTTTCATGATTTGTGGTAAATGATATGATTTATAGTGGATTTTGGTTCATTTTATATGATGCGATTCCCTGAACTACAATCGATCCAGGACATCTTTATCCAAATCTTTAACCAGTGAGACTCAGACAGAAATTCCTGCTACTGAACAGTGAAGTTTTCCAGATCCTTGGATTTCTTCCAGATCATGAAGTGGAAATGAAATCTGTGTCCAAACAAACAAGTAAAATAGAATGAATGTCAAATCCATTCACATGTTAGTTTCCTAAAGTTCACCACTGTTGTTTTTCCACATCTAAAGAATCCAAAGGGAACATTCTTAGATTATTTTTGGCCCAAAGATTGTGGCTCATGATGAAGGTTTGATTATTTCAGTGCATCAGAGAAGTATTTCAGTAACTTATGGAGTGCCTCTAAAATGAAAACAAAATCGAAGGTTTGGAAAAAAAGAATGTTTAAGCAGAGCACTTTCAGCATACAGGAGTGTGATCCAGCACATATGTAAGCACTGCTTACATATATATGTATGTGAGAAAATACGATTCTTATAATGAACTCCTGCCGCCTCTGGTGATTCTACACAGAATGACTCCCGGGCGAGATCCTCCTCAGGCAGCACCACCCCCAACCCCGTTAGAGTTCCGACTGAATATTGTCAGTCCATGTCAACTTGATACAAATGACGTCTAATGACATAAGAGATAATAGAAAACCATAGCAGCGCAAATTTTTGAATTGCCCCCCGGGCAACTGCCCGTACCTAAAACCGCTACTGCCTGCTGCTTTGCAGAAACAATTTCCTAGAAAAGGCAAACATGTTTATGGACAAAGGATGGAGCTCTGCAAAAAAAAAAAACTATTCTGGGACATTTGTGACAGTTCTATGCTGTCTGCATTTTTATCTGTCTTCATGTTGCTCAGTTCCCTCTGTTTTTCTCTTTGTCTCCTACAGGGCCGCATCTGCAGGAAAGCAGGAAAGTCCAAGAAAGCCTTCAGCCGGAAAGAGGCAGAAGCCACTTTTAAGTCCTTGGTGAAGACCCATGAAAAGTATGGTTGGGTCTCCCCACCGGTGTCTGACGGCTGAGGGCCCGGCTGCCACCTGAGCTAGCTAGATCAACACCGCTAGCTTTGAAACACACAACTCAACAATGTTCACATTTGGCTGTTTCACACTGGATGTTCTCTTTTTCTCCTTTGAACTTTGAGTGCTCTTTTCATTTTCTCTCTCATTCCTGATTGAACTTTCTGAGAACTTTCCGTCATTTGTCACCTCTGCGCAAAAAAAAAAAAAAACAAAAACATTGGTTTGTCTTCTTCTTGGAGTATTTCACATGTTTTGGAACACGGGACAACTGTGTGTTTGTGAAACATCCTCACCTGTTCGGCTGGACAGATTGGACTCTGAAAAATCTCCATGGTTCTCCATGACATTGAAGAAGACTCTCTGTTCTGTCCTTCATCACTGAGCTGAGTCCCATGGCAGTGTTTGCATAGAAATGAAGCCATTCATGTTTAGTAAGTGAGCAGAGCAGTGGCACCTGCTCACCCCCCCTCCACCCTTGATGGACTGTGCTATGACCTTAGTTCATTGCAGCGATTGTAAATCACATGGAGCTCTCACATTTTTTTTGGGTGGTTAAATTAGTATTCAGACAAAAGATGGCTTTCTCAAGGAAGAAACCAGATTCATGTAGACCAACGGTCACTCTTCTTCCGCTGCGTGTGTGCGTGTTTGTGAATGTGTGTTTGTGTGCAGGAGCTGAAGAAGACTTTAATTCCCATAATGCACTTGGTCAGCTGAAGGCCTTACTGTGTGTGAATTTAAGGGAGGAAACTGCAAAATTTGCTTTTATTTTGAAAGGCACAGAGACTTTCTGGGATTGCTGAGCTTCCTGCTGTCTTGTTAACTGTGCTGACCATTTTTGATGTTTGGCTGACTGACACCTTGAAATGAAAAGAGGCTGTGGGCGGAGTTGAAGTGAGTGCATGCTTCGGGGGCCGACTAATGGACGTCTGCTGGAGGACTGAGAGCAGCAGGGTAGGAACTGTAAGGGGATTGAGCTTACCATGATCACTGCCGGCTGCCTCTGGGAAATGTTAGGGAGTTGCAAAATGGCCAAGGATGGATTTTCTTTCTTGTACCTGCTGTTCTGTGGAGCTCCACCCTTTAAAAGCACTTCATGAATGTCTCCTCTGAACCAAACTGCAGCACCGGCCTCCTGGTCAGACCGTCCCGGTGGTCCAGTGGGATTTGTTCTCTCCATCTACCACTTAAATGTCAGCTGCTAATTGGTTTGACATTTCCACAGAGCTTCATTAGAAAAGAGCAGGAGGAGGATGTAGCTCTTCCTCATCTATTCTAGTTTTTGGATGCAAGGGGGTCCTCTACGTTGCTAGACTACTGTGTGAGACTCCCCTCATAAAGAAGTGACAGCATCTGCTGTGTGATCATGTCCTCTTTTCCAGGGTTAATGTTGTGATCTTTCAGCTTCAGCAGAGACAAGTCTAGAACTCTTAAGACAAAAGATCCGCCACTGCAAGTTCGCCGGCTTCCAGAGAATCACTTTTTGATGTAGGTTAGACTGGTAGTTTGCAGACACTAACTGGTTGAACTGATTACGCTGTATTATATCTGCATGTGAAACGTGATTGGTAGCTAGCTGTTGTAGATTCTTTTGTTTCTATTTTTGAAAGAAAAGTAAGGGGAAACAAAAATGCAACTTCTTTTTCTTTGGTATTTTTTTTTGGCGTTTGTTACTGTACAAACTTTCCTTTCTCTGCGTCCTAAAAAATGTCACATTGTGTTCAATGAATGTTTGTGTTTTAATTTATTTGTGGTTTGCCAAAACGATGATTTGAAGCATGCTGCAGGTGTTGTCCTGACGAACAAGAAGAAACAAAAGAGCGATAGCCCGCATACTTTTGTGTGAAGGGACGAGGTGTATTTATTTTGGGGGGGTCAGGGGTTTGATTGCCAGAAGATTATGAAGGAGGTGTTTCCTCTGTGATGGCACCATTGCCCCTTCCCCATTGGTTCATACACTGGTCAGCAGCCTCAGTCTTAGATTTGGGATCAGTTTTGCCTCCCCGAGCTTTGGACTCATCAAAGGAATCTGACCCGAGGTCAGCCAGCGTGGGGAACCCTATCCTAGTCCTGGCTTGGAGGTTTGGTCAGGCCCGAGGTCTTAAAAGGTGAGAGCTGTTGTTGAGACCAAACAGGAATGTGCAATAAAAGCTACAGCTTAATAAAACCGGCATGGTTTTGTCTTTTTGTTCCTGACCCACGTCGTGACGACATTCAGTCACCCTTGTCTGGATGCATCTCCAAGACTACAAAAGTCTTGGAGATACCAAATGACAGTTCTTACATTTTGTTGTGTATATTTGTTCACCAAATGTGAGAGCAACAAAGGCTCACACTTCAGCCTCCTTCACCCACTCCAGCCCTAATGCTTCCATTGAAAGGTGGAACCAACTCTCAGAGCTTTGAAGCTCGGAGCTCTGCCATGCTGGCCTTGACACCTCTGGATGGAGGCCTGACAGGCAATTTGCTCTGAGTGTTGCTAAAGGAGTCATTGGGATAATCTGATGTAATAAAAGTAATGTAACTCAGCCAAAAGAGTATGTCAGGTAAACTGGTTATGTGTACACTAGAACATTCATTTATTTATAATTAAATTCTTCACATGGGAAAAATAGAATTCCTTTCAGAAATCTTGGTTTTTCTGCTGAAATCTAAGATTTAGTTATGCAGTTCTTTTTTAACCCTTGTGCTATCTTAGATGACCCCCCCCCTTCCATTGACGTGTTCTCCCTACCATGACAAAGGTGGATAAAGGTGGAAAGATTTCATGTAATCCATGGACACCAGTGAAGATCACAAATCATTGAAGAAAAAAGGTTTAGAGCTCTGTCTAGTGCAGGGGTCGGGAACCTATGGCTCGCGAGCCATATATGGCTCTTTTGATGGTCACATGTGGCTCGCAGACAAATCTTTAATTATACTTTTTTTTCCATTAGACCAGTCCTTCTCGGGCGCGATGCGATGCCAGAGGCGCGCAGTATTAGTGGTGCTTGGAGAGAAAACTATCAGATTACTATCATCTATTATTTCACAGAGTTTGTACCTGTGAATTGCCGTGGCTAAAACTGCGCGCTCCCGTCTCTGAGAAAGAGCACGCAGTTGTGGAGACGGGATGTGTGAGGAAGAAAGCAGAGGGTGGGGGTGGGGGGTTGTGGGGACAGGCAGCAGGTGAATCGTGCAGGGATGGTAAAAACGTAAACCGTAAACCATTGTGAAAAACAGCAACATGAAATAAAAACAAGGCTACTTTGGAAAATATTGATTTTGAAATCCGAGGTTCTGAAAAAAGAAGTAGAATTATAATAATATTCCACATGATTAAAAATGAATATATTAAAATGCTGTTTTAAAATAATGAACAGGATTTTAAAGCAAAATGAAATATATTGACTAATATAATGGCTAATTTAAAATCAGTGTGCAGCTTTTTCACCATTTCATGATCTTTTTATATATTTATGAGAGATTTATTGGTTGATTGTGTATTTGCATGAGGTCAGATCAGTGGCAGTTCTACACTAACTTACTCCCTGGGCGAGTAACCCCCCCCCCCCCCCCCCCCACACACACACACACACACGCACACACACATACAAAATTTGACAATTTGAAATTTGTTCCCTATCTTCTATTTAGCCATTTTACTCAAAAAATGCATGAATTTTCTAGACTCATATTACAGGGGGGTCAAACTGAGTCACACAGGGGCCTAAGTTAAAAACACGCTTAAGGCTTTGGGCCGAAGAAGATAAACATTTACTGAACACACTAAAGCTAAACTTTTAAACCTTTTAAACTGAACTTTTTGAACATAAATATGAATAAAAACAGGAACATTAATCCAGAATAACTCAAGTTGAACCTTAAATAACTTGTAATATTTTGTTCTCCATATAAATATATTCTGTCAAAATTATACAAATATGAACATGCTGCAGAACAAAACAAAGAAAGCCTGGAAATATTAATAAGAAATTACATATCAAATAATTCAATTTTATTTGCTCTTTTATCATTTTTTAGAGCATTTTTTTTTTTAGAGCTGGACTCCTGCTTCATTTTTAGCAATAATTTCTTAATGTGATTAATATGTTTAGGTCTTATAAAACATTAAAGACTAAATCTTAAAACTCATCAGTGGGATTACTCCAAAAATATTTGGCATTTCCCTAAATTTGGGCAACACCAACAGTAGAAATCCTCCAAAAAAAACTCAATCCTAAAAAAATGCGCTCATCCCCCCCCCCCCCCCCTTCCCTCTCACACACGTGGCTCCGTCTCTATGACAGGAGGCGCAGCTGCGGCCCAGAGTTGATTGTCAGATAGAAAAAGACTCCCAATCACCTGTTAGTGTGATTCAGCCAGCCACCGGCGAGTTGCGCTCCCCTCTCGAGTTTTTTTACTTATGTTCCAAAGACTACCGCAAAGAGGTGTGGCCGCAAGCGTCTTGCAGCAGAGGGCAGTGGTCACGTGCGCATCCGGTCTGCTGTGTCGGAGCGAAGAATTGTGGGAAATAATCTCCATTGCCTGCTTTTTTCGAAATTGGGTTGAGCATGGATGTTTGTTCTGCCTAATTCCTTTTCATGTGCCTGTTTTACGTTGTTTCACTCTGAGGTATTCTTTTTTTTTTTTTTTTTTTCTTTTCTTCCACCATAAGTGTGAAGAGCAAATAGGAGGAAGACATTCTTAAGAGTCTGATGTGCCAAACTTGAAACGTTAAGTGTTGGCTGCTGTAGCAATTTCAAATTAAAAACTCAGTTTCCTCTTTGAATATAATATGTAGCACATTACGTGTAAGGCCTCAGGCACGGCGAATGCCGGCCTGGGTGACTGCCCACATCGCCCATATCAAAAACCGCCACTGGGTCAGATTTATTTATTTAATCAAATATTTATTTATTTAATTATGAACAGTATAAGACTCCATAGAAACTCACCTCGTATCAACCAGACAAGACCATCAGCAAAACTACCACGAGAAATACTCATCATTTATTAGCAACAGCATAACAATGTTATTAAAAAGAATCCACAGACTTACTGTACTTTAAAAATGTTGAAATTACATCAAATGCACACATTCACTTGTATATTTAGTTTTAAATATATTGTCGCGGTCTGAGTTGGACTGGGTGGCTGTTGGGCCGCGTTAAAAGTTCTGGAGTTCATGGAACGCATCGATCAAGCAGAGATCTGATTGGCTCTCAGTTCTGTCGCTCAGCCTGTTGTTAGGTAGTTTGGACCAATGGGGTTCAGCTATGGGCCGAATAAGGGAAATGGGAGGGCTGGAGCGGGAGCAGGTGAATATAAAGTAGGGGAGAAGCGCTCTCTCGTCTCGCGGGAGAGATTCAGGAGTTGCTGAATTATTTGTACGGTGTTTGTTGTGGTCTGCAGTAACCAGAATAAAGAACCTTAAAAGAGGTTAAGTCTCCGTGCCTCAGTGTGGTAAAGGGACACTACATTAATGTATGGCTCTTTCGAAATTGCATTTAAAAATATGTGGCGTTTATGGCTCTCTCTGCAAAAAAGGTTCCTGACCCCTGGTCTAGTCTGGTCTAGTCCTGGTCTCCCAACGTCAAAGTGCCAAGGATAGCAAAAGGGGTACCAGCGACACATCAAAGCTGGAGTTAGCTCATATTCGGATCTGATCAAAGACAACATCATCACATCTAATTGCATCAAAGTATGTAGTGCTGCAGCACTATTTTCACAGATTTCAGGATTTATGGTGATTAGATCAATACACAGAACACCCGTTTCTTTTGATTTCTTCTGCCATTGAACCTGCAAGAAGGCAGACGATCACACATAAACATTTGCTGAATATCACATGTCTGGAAGCAAGACTGAAAACACAAAACGGAAAATGTCTGGACCTGGGCCTTGATTATAGTCAGGTCAGTGCAGATTACAAGGAACTCTATCTACTGAATGATGACGAAAGAACAGAAAAACTGGCCTGAAAGACATATTTCATTCTAAAAAAAACCTTTGGAACTGTTAAAATCACCTTATCAAATAAATAATGTTATGTGTGATTTTGTAGCTTGACTTCATAATTGATTTCTATATGTAACCTTTGTGGGCGGCCGTGGTGCAGCGGTAGGGCGGCCGACCCCTGAGTTTGTGGTCTTTTAACCCTTGTGCTATCCTAGGCACTTTAACATTTGGAGTTGGGTCATCTAGACCATTGTTTTTCAACCTTTTTTGAGCCACGGCACACTTTAACATTGACAAAACTCCCGCGGCACACCAGCATTAAAAAAAAAAAAAAAAAAGGATGAAAAAAACAGTCTGTATTGATCCACAGTCCCTCCATGATCTCACATGCATTTTTTCGATAATTGTGGCAGAAAAAGCTGGAAGTTGCAGCTGTTTTTTCTAATAGATGTAATAAAAGCTAAGTTAGAAGATTTAAAGACTTTTTGATTTGTGTTTGCTGTTGTTTCAAGACGTTAAGAGGAGAGACTCGTAGTGCGCCGACACGCTCCCGCTGTCACTTTTAACCCAATGCATCATGGGAGATGTAGTTCGATAATCCGCCGAACGCAGAAAGACAAGCGTCTTTGAGCTTCATTGTTTTGTTCACTTGTTCCACGGTCCGACACCAGATTCTGTGGAAGACTACACCGCTAAAGACGAGCTTTAGCTGGTATTTTTCTCAGAACTGAGCGACTTTTTCAGCAGAATTCAGAACAAGGAAGTGAAGACTTTAACCACTTCTGATTGGTCAAACTGATGACATGTGATTAAAATCCCAAGAATGATTGGTGGAGACAGTTAAAGGGGCGGAACTTTTCCTGACAGCTGAAGCTACGGCTAAATCGTGGTATCGTCATTCTTATCTAAATGTATTTAATAGAATCAAATAAACACAAAGAAAAAAGTATTTTACGATCTTTCATATTCCTAACTACTCAGTGTTTTATCAGGGCCTGTAGGGATGAACAAAGAACTGAAATCCTGGAGATGGAAAATGTTGTTAAATCAGTTAATGAGGGCAATTCCCCACGGCACACATGACCATCTCCCACGGCACACTAGTGTGCCGCAGCACACTAGTTGAAAAACACTGATCTAGACCCACTAGACAGTGCTCTGAACCTTTTTTCTTCAGTGATTTGTGATCTTCACTGGTGTCCATGGATTACATGAAATCTTTCCACCTTTATCCACCTTTGTCATGGTAGGGAGAACACGTCAATGGAAGGGGGGGTCATCTAAGATAGTACAAGGGTTAAAAATGTATTGATCACACTTGGATCAAAAATTTCCATTTGGCTTTGGTTCAGTCCACTCGCTGCTCCTTAAACTCAACAGCAATCTGGGATTAACATCCTTGTGTGTGTTCCTCTACATACTCCACATAAGCGCAGGACTACCCCTCATCTGGGTCTTAGTTTCCGAATCAAAAAAGTCGGTGTTCACCCATTTTTGGATAGTTCTGTTGGAACCTCTTCTTTTTTTTAAGTCCTTCAAGGAGAAAGAAGGAAAAATACTTTTATTTGTGCTCCTCGGGGAAGAATTATTTTAGTTTACCTGCAAAAATAAGAATTTTAAATAGAATTTGAATTTTTATTTAGAATACAAGTTTCATTCCAGATCTGTGCTTTTCTTTTAGATGAGAGTCTAAAGTTGTTCTTCCAGGATTTAGTGCCTCTGCAGCAGAATGAAAACTCATAAATGTGAACAAACAAAATATAAAATTTGTAAAAATCATAAAAGACAAGAAAAAAAAAGAAAATAGCTAAAAGATTCTTGGTGAAAGAGTTTTTTTATTGTTTAAAGTAAAATAATGGTGGCATTATGGTTTCCCCAAATTGCTGCCGCGCAAAGCCACCAGAAAACTACAAAGAAATAACAGATACGCACAGGACTCTCCAACACAGGCTAACAAAATATACAAATCTTTATTAATGCGCCTGGACTCAGCTTACAGGCAGCCACCACGCTGGGGGCCACGCTGGGGGCCACGCGCAGCCAGTTCAACCTGGGAGCAGCAGGCTGATAAGGAAGCTTTCCTCTGTCAGTGAATTTAGAAAAACTCTTCTTTGAACCTTTAACACCAGTGCTTTAAAGTCCCTACTCTGTTCATCTTCTGATCTATTCTCAAAGTGTTCCCAGTGGTCTTTGAATTATAATTATACAATTTTCAGACAAACCTATGTCATTTTCTGTGTAATAGTTTATTCAGGAGTTCTTCAGAAATTCACCTCTGCTGAAATCCCATCAACCCCTTGTTCACACACCACGGTGGTTATGGTGTGTCAAAGTGTGTGTGTTGTTTAGGTGACATCTAACATCAGAATCAGAGAATCAGAGATACTTTATTGATCCCACACGTGGGAAATTTGTTTGTCACCATAGCAACTGACAGCAGAGGGAAAAAAGACTTAGAATTAAATAAAAAAGCAAGAACAAGAAAATGTAGCATAAATACAAACATCAAGGTATTATATATTAAAAAGCTATTTACAGAACAGTGCAGGTAAAAAGATGTGCAAAAGAAATGTGCAAAATAGAAAACAACTAAATAAAGAGATAATAAAAAATTTGCAAAGGTTATCTTTTGCATTATGTGTTGTTGTACAGGGTTATTGTGTTGGGTATGAATGACTTTTGGTACCGGTCAGTTTTGGAGCGGAGCTGTCTGAGCCTCCTAGAGAAGGAGCTCCGCTATTTGTCCAGAACAGGGTGGAGAGGATGCTCTGGGTTGTCCATGATTGAAAGGAGTCTGTTCAGTGACCTCCTCTCCATCACTGTTTCAAATGTGTCCTGTTTGCAGCCAATGACAGAACCCGCCTTCCTGATCAGCTTCTTCAGTCTGTTGGTGTCAATAACATCACTTGTTAAAGGATTAACTATTAGCTTCTTTTCTAGCTAGGATAAAATGTGTTAACACAAACTAGTGTAAGGACCAGTGCATTATGGGAAGTTATGTGTTGTTATGGTCTGCACCAAAGATTAGTGGGTTTCTCACTGCGGTGACATTGAACTGTCATTACTATACCGTCATTATTTGTTTAAAGATAAATGTCCCAGGAAAAGCTTAGCCCTGAGGACATTGGAATCTGCCATGCTCTGGAACCTCCTCCACCCCTGATGGCACACCTCTGTGTGGGACATGGGGGGCAAGCCAGCTCATTACTTTGTCTACTAGTCCCTCATCGAAACGTTGAGTCTGTCCCAGTTACAGCAGCTTCTATTACACTACAATAGTGTAATATAACTTTTTTATTTCCCACTTTTTGAAAGAGTTAATGGAGTCGTGGTTGCACCAGGATGGAGCATGAGTTTTTCTTTTTTATATTTTGTTTGTTTTTGCTCAGTTTGCTGTGCTTTGTTGTTGTGTTATATTTTGGTAAAGAGCCCCCTTCTTTGTCTGGGGTCTCAAGCCCTTAGTCCTTATTTTTAATATTTGCTACTTTGCCTTTGTTTTACATTTACTAATTTAAAGGTTGTTAGTGTGCATGTATGGGTGTGTCTGAGCGGCTGGATGTATTTGTTGGTTCGGTGCAGGACTAGCTCACAGGACTAGAGTCCTGTTGATGTTGTACAGCTCCAAGCATTCAGTGATCCATGTGTGTGGCATTGAGTCATAGGCTTTCTTGTAATCACTCCAGGCTGTGCACAGGTTGGTGTGTTGTGACTTGCAGTCTTGAGCGACTGTTCTGTCGACCAGGAGTTGGTGTTTGGTTCCTCTGTAGTCTCTACCAATGCCCTTCTGTGTGTTACTCATGTATTGATCCATGTGCCTATTTATCTTGGTTGCAATGATGCCTGACATGAGCTTCCATGTTGTGGAGAGACAGGTTATTGGCCGGTAGTTGGACGTCTGCCACTGTGATGGTTACTGGATTCTGTTCAGGGAGGTTGCTATGTTCATTTCTCAGATAGACCAGCCACTGGGCATTGGTGTTGTGTACTGCCTCTTTCTCCCATTTTATGTTCACACCGAACGCAATTTGGGCTGCAGAGGCTGCCCGTTTCATTGTTAACTCAATGGTACAGACATGATCAGAGGTCCTGGAGTGCGATTTGAGGGACAAGCTTGCCGTGGCCAGAGTTCAAATATTTGTGACACGTGTCTGGGATGTCTAGCTATAAACACCTTTTTGGACAGGCGGCGAGCAGCAAATTCACCATGCTGGGGCAGGGCGAAGCGAGTTTGACGCACAAATCACGTTTGGTGTGATTCTAGCATTAGGATCCCTGTCTGTTCCTGTTTGCCCCTCTCTCTTGCAGGAGTTGGGTGGAGAGTTGCTAGACCAGCCTCCAACCCTGATCCCACCTCCTACTCACCAAGAGCCCATGTTCCCATTAACCATATAACTACTCCAGCCATATACATAAATACTCAGCTCATTACCTCACACAATGTCAGAACATACTATGTGTATTCTCTGTTCCCACCTGCCTGCTTTACTGAACGTCCTCAGCTCACGCTCAGGCATGAGGCGTCTCATTCCGTCAGATCTCAGTTCCAGTCCAGCTCCAGCTCTCATCTCCAGCTCCTTAAATTATAAACCAGCTAACTCACCTGATGACCAGCCCCGGCTTCAGTCCTGAATCTTCCTTTGATTAAAACTTCTGGTCTTAATAAACTGTCAAAACCTTCATCTCCTGCTGCAGATATGCAACTTTGATCCAGCTGTCCTTCACAACAGCAACTGTTGTTTCCATGGTGGGTATTGTTTTCTGCCTTGAGCAACTTCAATAATAACAATAGTGGCGGAATAGCTTACAGTGGCACAGTGGTCCCTGTGCTTGCATGTGTTTTCTTTGGGTACTCCGGCTTCATCTACATTGTCCATAGGTGTGAATATGTGTTTGGGTGTTTTATTGTGTCCCTGCAACAGACTAGCGACCTGTCCAGGGTGTAGCCTGGTGTACCCTTCACCCAAGGGTGGCTGGGTCAGGCTCCAGCAGCGCCTCCATTTGGTCCCACTGACTCCTGCGTTGTGTTGGTTTGTGTGCGACAGCTGTGTTCCAGCAGGATGGAATGGACTGAGAGGAGGTGAGTAATATCGGGAAGATGTCATCTCTTTTGTCATCTTCAGGATGTGGGGGGTGAATTCCCTGAGTGAGACTGCACTTTGCTCATATATAAGTTCAGGCGCTGCATGGAGGCTGGTCAGCTTCAACAGCTTTTTTCCTTCTTCTTTGCCATTCTTACCCATCTAGGAGTGACTGTAAATTTTTTATAGGCACAGTGCATGTGAGAAAAATTATTTTTAGCAGAAGAAAGCTGCAGAAAGCAGCCATAAGGCTTTTTATGTGATGTTACATTCATTGTCTTGGATTCATGTGGTCTGGTCTGCATCCAGTCAGCCTGAAATCCTGGGAGTGATCCTGCTGTCCACAGGCCGTCTCTGCAGGGCTTCAAGAGACACTGAAAGCCCAAACAGGTTTGAAATTTGACATCAATAGGTTTGAGAGTTAACACAAGGTATTCCCCTTTGTCCCAAAGGAAAAATAAAGAGATGGAGATGCTTATGGGAGAGCCTGGAGAACACTGAAGTGGGAGGGCTCTACAGCCAGAACTGATGTTAAAATTCAAAGCACACCTTCATTTTGGCACCAAGACATGCAGGCATGAAGACGAGCTGGAGACAGCAGGGAGACGTGGATCGCTCTGGCTGATCTGCTTCTCCACCAGTACTTGAATTAAAGAGTGTTTCCCTTCTCTTTAGTGTCAGAAGTCATCCAGACAGCTTTTTTCTGTAAAGAGACCAAACCCCTACCTTTGTGGGTTTGTTATCAGTGGAAGTATCTCCTCCAACAAGCTTCAGACACACCATCAAACCCAATATCTGGAAGTGCCCTCAACATCTCCCTGATCACTAACGGAAAGTCAAAATGGCAGGAAAGTTCAAAGAGTGATGTGTTGAGTTACCTCCAGTCACCATTTCTAAGCTTTCAGACAAGATGAGAATACAGATCTGACTGAATGAGACGCCTCATGCCTGAGCATGAGCTGAGGACGTTCAAATGCCACACTTTCATGAACAGAAAAAAAAGCAAAAGAAAGGAAAATGCTATGGCAACAGCCTTGGTGGATGTGTCCTTTTCTTTCTTGCTCTACATCTTTTCTCTACCTCATTCGGCTTCCCTCCCCCCTTCTTCCGTCGTCTTCCTGACAGGAGCAATGCATCCACCCTGACTGCTAATGAGAGGCAAGGCTTTTGCTGAGTGTTTGTGCAAGACCTGTGCTAGGATTGTGGAGGAGGGCAAGGCTGCGTGCAGAAAGAGATAAAGGGAGATGTGCTTTCCACCTCTCTATCTGTTTCCTCTCTGTTACTAGGCAACACCTGCAGGCATGCACTAAATAAAACCTCCAACTCTAGTCAGCCCACCGCCCGTGCTAAACTCTGCTCATCGCCTCATCCATCTTTCATTCACTCACTCATGTCTTTGTACTTAAAGATTCTCACCATAAAGTGCAACATCCCATCATAATGCTCCCTTCCTCCTCCGTCTTCACTATCCCTTCATGAGGCCTTTTCCAGGGATGGCTTATGCTTGGGGATTACTTTTTACTGAAAGTAGAGTGTTCAGGTGAATCTAAAAGATGTCTGTGACTTCTGTCTGAGAAGACAGGCTGCTTCGTTCGTTGACAGTCCATCATCCACCACAATAGAACACAAACACTTACCTTCACACTAATAGGATGCCTGACAGAAAATGCTTTACACGTGTGTGTGTGCGTGTGTGTGTGTGTGTGTGTGTGTGTGTGTGTGTGTTTGTATGCATAAGTATGTGCATTTGAGTGTACATGTTGACATTTTTGTGTAAAGATTTTTGGAGCCAGCAGATCTGTTTGTAATTTGTAGACAGGCCCCACCCCTTTGACTAACATCTACTACTCACAGTAATGATGAGAAGCCTCCAGCAACGTATCTCTTTGTGATTCTACCCCCGTTACTTCTTTAATCATCCTCCAACTTCTTTTAGTCTGAAATACAAAAGGGGTCACACAAATATGCCTGTCCAAAGATTTATAACAGTAAAATCTGTCCAAGACAAGAGGACTTCAGATCTTACATGTTGGACAGAACAAGAAAAAAAGCCGGTACAAGACATGGGTTGAGCATGCTCATAACTCTCAGTTCTCTTCAGCTACTAGTCTCTCCCCCTTTGGAGGAGTCCTTTGGTTACCAGCCTGCTCCTTTTTCCCCTTAAAGAGGTGAAAACTGCCGTTCTCTCTGTTTAGCTGGACATGGACCAGTGTGGTAAATTTGGGAAGAGGCCTGTACAGCCCTGATCAGGACTGCTGATCGTAACAAACGAGAGACAAATTCCCATCCCATCCCGACTCCTCTCCATGTGCCTGTTCAGCTGTTTTTTTGACTGTAAATAAAGAGTTTTATTTTATATATTTGAATACATTTCATTTATCGAATTATAACGTTCTTCTTTTTAGGTTTTACCCCCAGTGTTTCCTGATGGGAATCCTTTGCTTGCCTGTTCGATCTGTTGTTTTTGCCACGGTGCTGACCCCTCACTGGGGTCCAGCATTGCAGCCTCAGTGAAGTGAACCCTGACCTGGTATGGGTGTGCACTGTGGTGATGCTCCTGTGGCTGAGCTGGCTCCTGCTGTGAACAGATTAACAACATAATGTGTTTTCACAGCATTTTATAATTACAGTCATGTTTTCATGCCAGTATTTATTATGTCTCACTTTTTATATTAAAAATGACCAATTTTTTATTCAAAAGAAATATTGGATTATTTTTTATAAATAAAGTTTGATTTGATAACTAAATGTATCTGTGCATTTTGGAGGAAAGGTCAGTACAATCTGTGAGCTAACTAGAGGACAACGGCCCAAAGAACAGAACAGCTTCTGCAGAAGAAAACACAAATTCACAGTGGGCCAAAATGAAGCAGTGAAGTTACTTCATAGGCCAAACTCAATATTTATTGAAAGATTGACTGCAACTGCTATGTAATGTTTAACCTTTTCATATGGAAACAAACTTTAATTTTGCTTAAACACACCACGATAAATTGCTCCCAGCCTGGTGTGGTCATTGCCAAACCAGCTCTCAACTGATCCAGAATGACGGTTCTGTTGGTGATCCACTTGCTGATTTGGGCTTTGGTTTTATGTGGAATGGACTTCCTGACTAGACCTAAATTTGGGACCAGAAAATGAAAGCAGTGGGCTGTATCCCGTTGTGGTTGCTTCCCCTACATAAAGGACTGCATGATAGAATAAAATGTGAATTTTTATGAATATTATGAATATGATTTTTTTTGCATTGAAAAGCAGTGAGTTCTGCATCTGCAGAGCTTTATGGTGGTCAGAGAAGTTAAACTGAAAATATCTTTTAACCCTTGTGCTATCCTAGGCACTTTAACGTTGGGAGTTGGGTCATCTAGAACCTTTTTTCTTCAATAATTTGTGATCTTCACTGGTGTTTACATGTAATTACATGAAATCTTTCCACCTTTATACACCTTTGTCATGGTAGGAAGAACATGTCAATGGAAGGGGGGGGGGTCATCTAAGATAGCACAAGGGTTAAAGGCAGTAGTCAGGCTGATGCTGCAGAGCCAGGTTTAACAGACACGCACAAACACACACAAACACACACAAACACACACATGAGCTCCGCATAATGGAGTCAACTGCTATCCCCGGAGATTTACTGCCGATTTGAAAAGAGCGAGCAGTTCCATGCCGTTGGGTGTATGCCAGAGCTGAGTGGGATTTGTTTTAATCCAAACACGAAACACTGGATTCCCCCATCACGCATGTGCCCCCCCCCCCCCCCTGGAAGTCGGAAGTCTCCATCCGACCAAAAGCCTGTTACAATGTGTCTGTTGCCGTCTCTTATGGTTGTGTAACAGCATGATTATGTAATCCTCAGCATATATGCATCCCTTCAAGGCTGAGGGCTGCAAGCCATGAACTATGCAAGAGCATTTGATGAAGGGACACTGAGGTACCTAAAGTACTTCTGTTCTTGTCAGCATGACATCACCAGCAACAAAAAAGCCCAAAAGTGTGTATAATTTCCCCTTGTGGATCACACTTTCCTGGATTTACACTTTTTCTCAGTTTCCTTGGTGTATTTCTCACAACAGAATTAAACTTTGTTCAACAGTGCAACTTTCATCACATTTAGTCATTTGGGCACAACCTAGTGACAGTTTCATGAACTAAATAAGTACATCTCTGCAAAATGATTGCTTTAGACTTACTTTTGATCATTATTTTTTGGTCTATCATGTCTGATAACCTTTTCCATGAAGACTTACAATTTACTACAACTGTGGCTCATTTCTTTTGTGGCACAGTGTGCTCTAGTGCAACAGTAGAGAAAATGGTACCACAGTACTGCAAACATTAAGCATGTTTACATTTGTTTGTTTTTTACTGTACGTTAAAAAGGATTGCAAGACAACCTAGAAGAGGTGAAAGAGCTGCTGTCTTTACTCACAGCTAAAGTTCATATTCAGTGTCTTAGTTTTTATTGAATTCTAGTTTTCAAAATGTCATCCATGGCTGTCGGCACTTTAAATGACACTGGAAAGCTCTTAATGTTCAAACCTTTTGACTTGATTGTTCAAACATGCTGGAGTCAGAACTGACACTTTTGTTGGCATAAATACTTGACTGAAGATCAAATGATCTACTGTAACCCTTGTGCTATCATAGATGACCCCCCCCCTTACACTGACGTGTTCTCCCTACCATGACAAAGGTAAACCGCTATAAACAGCTGTAAAATATAAAAGGTCCAAGAAAAATATACCCCCCTCCCAAAAAAATACTGTATGTGGAAAAATGAAATCATCAAACAAAAAAGTAACAATATTTAGCAATAAAACTCTTCTGTTGAGGTTGAAGTAAAAGCCCTGGCTTCCATCCAGCACACATTTCAAAGCTGAAAGTGCTTTAAAAGCTCTTCAAGGAGAAACCTTATCAAAATTATCAAAGGTTAAAGTTCCAAACAGAAGAGGACAGGAGTCTCTGGAAGGTATGTTTGGTTTTTGTCTACTATTTTGTCCAAGAAGTTTAATTTCTTTATTTGTAAATAGCATTTTTGGTCCAGTGTGCAACACTGTCTGTAAAATATAAAAGTCGGAGCACAGAGACCAATGAGTGCAGAGTGGAACCCAGAAGAAGCTTTTTGTCATCTTCGTTATTGTTCAGAGAACATTTTTTCTCAGGAACCTTAGCTTTCTGTCACTCAGAACTCATCTTTATGCAGTAACAGGTTTCAGGGAGGACTTTAACAGCACTGGCTGTGTAATGCAGCCTAAGGCTCTGTTCACCAAGTGACTCGTAAGGTACTGGACCAAAGCAGTTACCATTCACTTCAAAGTCTAAGTTTGTTTTATTTTAAACTTGACGTACTTTCATGATTAGAAGCATTTCTTCTGAGGGTTGGATTGAACAAACCGAGCCACCTTCCAGCAGCTTTGAGGCTACATTTTTTCACCTTGTATTTTTGGTCTAAAGTCTGTATTCTTGACCCCTAAAGTCAGAGAGTGTGTCCTATAGAAACCAGCTCCCAGTGGTGATGTAAAGAACAGCAACATTTGGTGCTTGCAGGTTTGCATCAGACTCTGGAATGGCAGATGGGGCTTGGTTTCATCCAACATCCAGCTGATTCTGAACCCAAACTCAGCATTTGAGGAACAGTTGGTCGTCTGAGAAGCAATGAAAGCCTTCGTCACAACTGCCCTTACGGGTGGATGTGGGCAAACCTGTATGGGGCTTCAGGTAGTCCCCCAAAATATTACAGTCATAGAGCACTATGAACCTGCAGAGCCAGAATGTTCACGCACATCTTTTCATATTCCAAGAGCTTTTTGTTTTAACATTTAGCCTACTTTAAGAATTTACACATTTAGATTTAAGATTTTAAGTTTATATTTTGTATTTAGAAACACATTTAGACATACGATTTACATTCCCTTTTTATATATAAATTAACATTTGACTCTTGGATTTTACATTTATATTTAAAATGAATTTGTAATAAGATTCATAATTAGTACATACTTTCAAGTCAACATTGCTTTTATTTGTTAAAAAAATACTAAAATCTGAGCAAAGAAATGTCTGGATGTGGTGTAGCAGGTGAGACCCAGGAGTGCAATGATTTGTAATGTAGGATATTAGCCCTTGTGCTATCCTAGGCACTTTAACACCGGGAGTGGGGTCATCTAGACCCACTAGACAGTGCTTTAAACCTTTTTCTTCAATGATTTGGGATCTTCACTGGTGTCCATGGATTACTTGAAATGTTTCCACCTTTATCCACCATTTATTTTTAAGTGGGCTAACCTAAAAAATCAGCAAGAGATCAAATAGTCCAGCTTATTTCCTCCATTGTAGGCTACTACTTGATGATGGAGGAAATATAGAAAGAAAATTAAGTTTAAAATGTCATTTTTGACTATTTATTTATTCAAAATGTTATAAATCAGGAGCAGACGAAAAATGCAGTTGGAAAGCTCTGATGTAGAAGCTACTGGAGCGGGCAAAAGTCTCCCTGCTCAGCTCCATTTGGATGCATCCACTTGCAGACAAATAGATCTATAAACATCTTTGTTTCCCTCGTCTCAGCTGGTATCTGGCCCTAAACTGTATAGCTCCAATATTGCTCTGCCAATGTTAGGTTGGGGGTGTGAGGGGCTGTAAGCTAGCAGAAGAGGGTAAACCCAGGGATGATGGGAAATGGGGGTAGGCTTACTCCGCACCAACAGTCCTGCCCTCAACTCAGAGCTGAATTTTTTTTAAGAACTCCAGCAGCTCCGCAGAAACCATGTCCTGGAAAACAAATCTGTTTTTTTAAGAATTTATTATGCTCCACTCCTCTCCAAGACCCATCATCGACCTGGCACAACCCAAAAAAGCGCAGTATGGGGCGACCCCAGTTCATTTGTAAGTAAAAAAGGCTTTCAACTGTCTTCATTTCTAAATGTCAATAAAATGTCTGAGACTGAAAGTTTTCTGTTAAAAACGCTTGGGTGTGATTGGTTCAGACACTTATTGGCAAACAACCGTCATTCTGTCATTCCGACCCCTCCCTCTGTCAACTCCACCTCCTTGGATGCCCCTTCTTTCTGTAAGATTGGAGTAAGAGACTAGAACGGTCATCTGTGAAAGTCATAAAAGGAGGAATTGTGCAAAAGTGAAATACAAGGAGACCCCAGACAGAAGCTGGATGTTGTGTGGTTTCACCGGCTTCCCGTCACCATGAGAGCCAAGAGCCTTGTTGCCATGACAGCTGTTGTCATGGCAGCAGATCCAGTTAATAAACAGAAGAAAGAGATGTCCGTCCATCTCAAGCAGCTATGCAGCACTGACAACTGCAGAAGAGGCGAACAAAATGTCCTTCCAGTGAAGCTCAGGCGGCAGAGCAGGACGTCCAACAACCCAGGGGTTAGCGGATCAATCAGCCGTCGCCCCCCCGAGCGCAGCCAGTCTGCAGCTCACTGCTCCCCCCCAGGAGATGGGTCAAAATGTGGATAAGGATTTCCCCATAGTGGGATCAATAAAGTATCAATTATTAAAAACGTTACATTTCAGACTTGGAGGTTAGGAGAAATTTGAAAGGATCCAGATTCTGAAAACTTGTTTTAATCCAAACAGCAGCACACAAAGAGGTTCAAACTGTTTTATTTTAACAGGATTTTTCTAAGCTAATAGCTCAACAAAAGCTTCCACCGCCTGTCCAGCTACACCCACAACTGAGGCGACTTCTGCAGGAAGCCACACGTATAGTTTTATCTGTGGTCATGATTTTATTAAAGTCTAAAGACACATGGCATCAAAACAGCACCAGAATACTTCCTCTGATGGAATTCCACATCTGCTGTTTCATTACCAATGATTCTATTTTAACACCAATCATTTCTAGTTTTGTTTTGAATCTCCTGAAAGTTTTTTTGATTCAGCATGAATCAAAGGAAATATCCATTGTTGAGGTGAGTCTTCTGAAAATGGTTCCGTGTCAAACTGTTAACATGTCCAGATTAGTCCAATTAAAGAGCTTTGCTAGGATTAAGAAAAAGAAATGACCATCTTCATGGAGTTTCATCAAATATTACAAATGCATAGATACTGCCAGGCTTTTCTGAAGCCGATAAGCATCAAACAGATCTTCTAAGATCTGCATTCCTATTATTTTCATTTCTTAACAGAAAATAAAAACATTTAGATATCAAATATCCACACTTAAGAATCACCATCTGCTTGTATAAATGTGCAGTCCAGTGGAGCCTAAATGTAATCAGAACACATCTGATCTAGAACATTTTTATCAGGTAACTGCAGCTGAATTACCATCAGATGTGACATCCCATAATAAACAAGACATACTTATTGAGCTTCCTCTCTTTTCAGGTTGGAAAACTGAACAGATTCAACATAAATCTTTTTCAAAGATGAACCCTTTCAGTATTGCTGTGAAAATCAGACAATTACTGGGAATCTGTTCAGTCATTAATGGATGAAAAAAGCTTCAACTTAAAACAGGAAATAGAAAAAAACTGAAATGTTTTTAACTAAAACATCAGACTTCTGAGTAAACATAATAAAAAACTAAAGGCTCCAGCAGAGGATGAGGTCTTGGACTCCAACCTTCCTTAGCTGACGTTCCTCCTTGAACTGCTACCATTCTCTGCTCCTGAAGATCCGTCTTCAATGCCGTCCCCTGGCTCCGCCTCTTTTTCCACCTCTGCTGCATCATCTTCCTCTTTCTCCTTCTCCCCCTCTACTCCCTTCCATTCTTGCGGTGCCCCCTCCTCCTTTTTCTGCCCCAGGCCTTGCTTGTCCCTGAAGACCTCCACTCCTAACATCCGGAGGTAGTGAAGCCGCTCATTGCGAGGGACAAATGCTCGGATCGACGTCTTTCCCCTCCAGCCGCACAGCTGGATGGGACACTGAGGCTCTGTGGGGTTACTGATGGTGGTGGGGTCAAGGGAGAAATCACAAACAGACCATCACTCCATACAATAAAAGAACCTACGCCACATAGAGGTGAAGCTTACTCTGGGTTTGGGATGAACTTCAGGACTACGCTTCCCATTCCTGTGAAGAACATGCAGAAAACCTTCAGAACAGGTTCCAGCTAACCTGTCTGACCACAAGATATCAGTAAATCAGTGAAACCAAAAGACAGGTGTGCAGCAGAGAGTAACCTCATGGTGATCAGTAAACAATGTCAACTATTGGTTGTTTAATAAAAGGTAGAGTTACCAGGGTTACCTGTCATTGAACAAAATAATGACGTTCCATCAACTAGAAATATATTTCCAATAACTAACAGTAAATATGAAGTGTGTGAAACTTTTTCCATTTCACTGCAACAGTTAATTTAAATAAGAGTCAACATAATTTAAATTCTACTCTAAATGACCCTCGTCTACATAGGGCTCCATCCTATTGGTCAAATGCATAAAGAGATTAATTTGATTCGTTAAATACTTCAAGATTCCATAAGAGTGTTTTGGCACATTTAAGGTAACCATTTATCGCAATTTCGGTACTTTTGATATGTATATAGCACAGCTTGATAGCGCAATGACGATAAATTTGCGATTTATTGTGCGGGCCTGAAAGTTGACATTTCATTCTGAGCAGTAGCAACAAAAACAAGCCTGAATGGAGCATAGAGACGTCCCATCAGCCAATGCTGGCATGAGCTCAGAAACGGAATAATGTTCTCAGGATGAACACCTGATTGTGGAGTTCTTAGTTCTTCAATAACCAATATTTCACTCAGACCTTCAGATGGTGGTCTTGGTTTTCTGCACATACCCATCTGCTTGGCCTGAGCATGAGCATCCTCTTCCAGTTTGCTGAGGAAGGGGTTTTCCTGGGTCAGCAGCACTTTGATGTCATTCACACCGACTCGGATGATCCTGGAGCGAACGTACGGTTGAAGAGTGTAGATGCCCTGATGGGAGAGAGCGGGCTGCAATCTTTACTGTAAACAAAGGACCTTCTGTAAGAACAGACTCAGACATCTGCCGCCTTTTCCTAAGCTGTTTAATGATTGGATAGACTGTATTTTATCTGTGTTCAGTTGAAGACATTTCAGTGTTTTTGTAACGAGGCTCATTTCAAACAACGGTTCTGGAACTGGATAGAAACCTCCTGAGCCAGTCTGAAGGCGCAGCCAAACTCCTCTCCATCGCTGTTACGAGACCACACCTTCACTCCAGTGTTGATGACCTGAGCAGGAAAGGCAGAAAGACCTTCATTTCTGTGCCAACACCCCAAAAACAGCATTGAGACGGTAAGGCGTTCGTGCTTTTATCACTTCCATGAAGCGAACTGTGGTCGGCAGAAGATGAGGAACACAAGTTTCTGCATCAGCCACCAGAAGCTTCACCCCAAACAACCATTTTCAGTTACAGACGAACGTTTGTGCAGCTGCACAAAAGCTCCAATCCAAGCAGATGAATTTTTTTAGACTGATACAATTCTTTTGATTTATTTTTTTATGTAAGACTGTGAGCATTATCAACAAAGAACTGCATTAAAGAATGGCTGGATAGGAACAAATTTAAACAACAAACATACATAAATGGCTTTCCCACTGAAAATGTACCAGTAATGTGGACAGTAACCTGACATGGAAAAACCACACAGACTACATTTCACTACATACATTATGCTGCCTCTTAGTGCTCCCCTACCTCACCAGGAGAATAATTACAGACATCAGGGGTCTCAAACCACTGAAGGCAGGGTCTAGCTGTGGCTGGCCCGGAACTTCAGCGTGCGCACACACACATGCAGCTTGTGTCAGAATCAATGCCAGTTTGAATCAGAAATGTTAAAATCTTTTTACTGTTTTATGACACAAAATGAACAAGGACCATGGTGTAAACATTTGGTCTGTAACTTTCTCGGGTTCATCCTTTCTTTAGTAGTAAATTTGTATGGAACGTGTACAATATTATTAACTATACTCTATTATTAACCGTTTTCTGTACAAAATGTACTCATAAAACTGAAATAAAATCAAATACGTAAATAAAAAAATAAAAAAGTAAATAAATCAGTAATTCATTTCTGTTTATTTAGTCTTCTATATCTACTGTTTTCAGATTTAAACGTCCTTACTAACACAGTTCAGTTAACACTGTGAAATTATAACTGTTAAACACAAAAGACTCAAATTTTACAGTTTTGTAACCTCCATAATTGGTTCTTCTGAATACAGCTTCTCTTGTCTTCTTCTCACTCAGAGGTCGGCAACCCAAAATGTTGAAACAGCCAAATTGGACGAAAAAAACAAATATGTCTGGAGCCGCAAAATATTAAAAGCCCTATTTAAGCCTTATAATGAAGGCAACACATGCAATATGTATCTATATTAGCTATATTAGCCTACTATCAAAATGACTAAGTTACTACTAATACATAATGAGCATTATTAACGATTAAATGTTTATTTGCCCTGCGGTGCATTCTGCGGAGAACGACGCGTCACGTGACTGCTCTGTTGTGCAAGTTTAACTTCATTACAATATCAATGAATTATGTTTCATTGCTTTGATAAAATTAAAGAAATGTAATAAAGAAATCCGATTTTTGATGTAATTTTTTATTTTGAGGATTCTAACAAAAAACAATAAAATGGAAGATTTTGGCATGACTGGAACTAAACAGAGTACAATAAAACGCAGCCTGCCTTTATAAAAAAGAAAACAGCAGCCTTTTGAAAAGGTAATGTATATAAAATCAAATTAATACAGTTGAGTTTCATTTCTGTGCAAATGCCAAGCAAGTCAGTGCACGGGTAAAACACAGCAGCATCGTCTTCTTTCACTGTACATCTCTGGCAAAGACAGTCAGCTGCGTTCGAATGACAAAACATCTTCAAGCTTTTGCGGTGCCTGCAGACTTTCATTCAGCTCGTTTAGGTGGCTTGTCACAGTCATATCCACCAAAAAGTGCAGCTTTTCAGCCTCAGGATTTTCCAGTTGCGGGTAGTTCAGGTCTTTGCTTTTCAGAAATGTTTTCACGTGTTTGAAACAGACGACAAAGTGACGCAAAGCGTCACCACTGGACAGCCATCGGACTGTGTTGTGTAGCAGGAGATCAGAATATTCGCTTTCAACTTCATCAAGCGATGCACGGAACTGACGGTGGATCATTTACATCAGCCACCTGCTTAGCCGTCGGCTAAAAGTTAAAATTTTTTTAAAAAAAGCCCTGCTGGTAGAAACGTGTGTCGCAAATGACGCAAATTTTCGTTGACAGAAATGTTGAAATTGTAGTGGCGGTCATGTGCATTTTAGGTCTGTTAGCAGCAGGGGATTGTGGGATGCGGCGTCCTGATCTAATTAGGGTTCACCATGAGCGTTTCTTTTTGCCCACGTTTCTTTTCATGTGGCAGTTTTGTTGTTCCACCTTAGTTCATTCTTCGTCTTATGTTGTTTTTTTATGTTGGACCATGAGTGTGGGAGGGGGAGTGGTTGATCACCCCTGTGCAATGTTCAATGTGGTGTGTTCAAAATACATGGGATTGTTACGCCAGAAAGGAGATTGTGCTCTCAGCTTCTCTTTCCGCCTCCTCCTCTCTGAGACAGTTCGGAGTTGTGCGGTGTGTGGGACACGGACAGTCCTCCAGCGCAGCCAATTGATTGACAGCCGTGGTGCAGCGGAAGGGCGGTCATCCCATGATCGAAAGGTTGCAGGTTTGATTCCCGCCTTGCACGCCCATGAGTCGAAGTGTCCTTGGGCCTCTGGTGGTCGGCAGGCGCCTGTGTTTGGCAGTGGAGCCGCTACCACTGTATGAATGTGTGTGTGAATGTGTGTGTGACTGGGTGAATGGGTCTGTGACTGTAAAGGCCCGTACACACCGGGACGAATTTCGCCGGCGCTTTTCGCCGACGTTTAACGCCTCGTGACTAAACATAGGGCACCAATGAGAGTGTGCACACCGATGCGAAAAAACGCCACGCGTCGAAGCGTCAAAAAAAAAAACGCCTCGGCTTCGTTTTTTTTTTTCGACGCGTCGCGTCGAAATCTATTCGACCAATGAGAATGGCGCTTTTGCACACGTGTCTGGAGCTTCTGAAGTTACAGTAAAACACAACTTGGGGGCGCTCAAACACAAAACTGTCTTGCTGAGCACACATACCAGCGAAGAAGACAGACGCCAAGTAGCGTCTACACTGCCACGAAGAAATAATGACGGACATTCTAAAATATCCCCAAACCAAGCACCAGTTGGAGCTAATGGTGCTTGAAATATTCATGTTTTCTTTGTTTGATTCTGACAATCGCGTAGATACTTGCTCTCTTCTTCTGAGTGAAAAGCGACTTTAAGAAGCGTAAAGTTGCGCAGCGCCACCTTGTGTACAGGAGTATTTCTGTTTTACATTAAGCGCCATCTAACGTCAGGGAATGAAATTGCATGTTCGCTCGGCTCATCGTCAGCGAAAATCGCCTGGGTGTGAACACAAAAAACGTGGGCGAAAAACACTGGCGAATAACGCCTGGCGAATATTCGTCCCGGTGTGTACGGGCCTTAAAGCGCTTTGTCCTTGTAGGAAGAAGGCGCTATATAAGTATACGCCATTTACCATTTACTTGTTGACAGTTTTTCCCGCCGCAAGTGACGTACCTGCTGAGCGTTACAATATTTATTACATGCATTCTTACAGCACTGGAAAACGTTAAGAATGTTTGTGTCTTGTTTTTTCCTCCTACAGAAACCATATTAAAACTAAAAATATATTTCTCCCCCCATCTTTTTACATTTTCAAACATTTTTGAAAATGCTCCAGGGAGCCACTAGGGCGGCTCCTGAGCCGCAGGTAGCCGACCCCCGTTCTAACTGCTGGACACTTGGTGGCGCCAGCTGAGACCCTCAGTGTGGCTTTAAGATGATTCAAGTCTGGACTGTACTTGGACTTATTGAAGTTTAAGGTGAAGAAGAGTTTTTTGCACAAGTATGTGCTCCCTATTATATTCATTCATTCATTCCCTATTATAAATCTGTGTTAAATGTTTTTTATTTTTTAAGTTTGCTCCTTAAAACGCAAACGTGCGACCCAGAAAAAAGTTCAGCACTGGCTGCATGTATTTTGAAAATTACATGCGAAAAAGACACTTTTTAAAAAGGGAAGTAAGGAACTCCTTAATGTGGTCGGGGGCGGCTGTCTAAGGAACTCCTTAATGTGGTCGGGGGCGGCTGTCATGGTTCCTGCTCTAAATGTTTCCCTGCTTCAAGCCCGGTCAATGTCACGCCCCCAAGAGTCATATCCCCTCTGTGATTGGTTGGTCCGTCAGCTCAGCACATGCCACTGAAAAGTGTCATTCATAAAAACAAACTACTGGGATGCACCAACATTAAACTTTCATATAAGGCGGGGGCCTCAAAATATCGTCTTGGGGACCACAAATGGCCCGCGGGCCGCAAGTTTGAGGGCAAGTTTGAGGCCCCTGACACACATTGCAAAAACTCTGTCCTGGGAGGAGTTCAGTGAGGCCATGGAGAAGGACTGTCGGTTGAAGAGATCCTGGCAAACCGTCCGGCGCCTCTGAAGGGAAAAGCAATTTTCTACAGGCACCATTTTCAGTGCAGGTGGGAGCTGTTGACTTCGACTGGGGACCTTGTCAGGCGATGGAAATAATACTTGGAGGATCTCCTCAATCCCACTGACATGCCTTCTTTTGAGGAAGTAGAGAATGAGGACTTTGGGGTGAGGCTGGCTATCACCCAAGCTGAAGTCATTGAGGTAATCAATGAGCTCCTCATTACGTGGGAGTGTGGGAGTGGGGGAAATAGAGGGTGTATTCCAACTATCAGGAAATCATGCTCCTACCAGGAAACGTTCAATCAAGTTTTAGTACTTTGTTCTTGTCATTTGTTCGGTTTAGAATGCTTTTTTAACAAAGAGCGGACTATTTCTTACGTGGCGCTGTGCGTTGTCATGTTACCATGACAATTTGCCAAGCCAGCACCGACCTGGACTTCAGTGGCACAGGAAAGTGATATAGATGCTGATGGTCACAATAGGTTCAGTACAGCTTTCCTCCCTCCTCACTTCTGTACGTTATGTCAGCTGACAAAGAAACAAACTTTGAGCAGTTTTCGTAAATTAAAGACCAGAGACGTTTTTTGGCCCCTGTGTTCAGCAGAGTAATGAGGACACCTTAGCAGGTGATGCTGGCTCAGGACCTGGGGGAGTACCATCTGTCTACTGCAGTTCCCACTCAGGACAACACACACAACTCCACCCCCACACATTAACATCAACACACCTTTATGCGCTCACTGTTGTTGAGCAGAACGTTGCGGAGCTCCTTAGACACCATGTACAGGTGTCTCTTCTTGCCCTCGTGGGTCCTTGTCAGAACATTGAGCTTTGGAAAGTCAGGAGACAGATCATAAAAAGATCTAAAAAGGAAAAAAAACAAAAGCATTTGAGAAATGAGAAAATCCCTCAGTGGCCATTGGACACACACACACTCAAACACACACACTCACTGGATGGCACTGAAGACAGGGTCATCTTCAGTCAGGAACACAAAGGGGTCTTCTTTATAACCAAAAAGTTTCAGCTTTTTAGAGGGTGGGGGTCTGAGAAAGCAGCGAGAGGACTCGTCTCAGGTAATGTAGAACAGATCAAACCATCACAAGGATCCTTCTTGTGTCAGTGAAGAAGGTTGCGATGTCCCTCATCGAGATGCTAAGTGTTTCATCAGAGCATCTCCCGAGAGAGAAGACTCACCCACACGCCCCGTCTCCCCCAGCACCAGCCTCCTTCGATGCACCATGAAGCGCCTCGTGCTGTGCTGCCCCATCTACCGTCTCCTCTGGGACGCCTCCGTCTGCCTCCTCTGAAAGGAGTTGGGGAGTGTCTTCTGTGGAGGGAGTGACTGGAGAACCCCCAGTCAGGGCTGCTGAGCTGGATGAGAAGTCTTTCCTGAGCTGGTATGAAAACAGAAGAAATGAGCAAATGGTTTTCAGTCGGATTCAGAGGAGCGTCTCCGAAGAGCACCTTGGGGTGTCTTTTGTTCCAGGGCATCGGAGCTTTCTTCACCAGAACCGCCACGAAGAAACCTCCAGTGTTCTGATGATGTGGAAGAATCCTCATACTGACATGAAACCAAAACAAACAGACACACACTGTAAGGACAGGCAGGTCAGATCTTCAGCAAACAGAAACTTCTTCACCAGTTAGAGAGGAAAACGCTCCCTCTGCTGGCAGACATGGGAAGAACAGGAGCGAAACAATGACATCATCCTAAACAATCTGTGTGTTTGTGATCAAGCGTGTGTCCATGCAGGTAAGTGCGTTTTGACAAGGACATCTGTTCATGTATGTAGCTGCCCGTTTGTATGTGCACATGCATGTGCTTGCTTATGTCTGTGTGTATGCATAAATTCACACATGTACCTGTGCATTTGTACATGTATGTGTACATAAATATATACTTGCACGTGTACAGGTGCTTGTGGGGGAGTGTGTATATAGTGCATGTGGTGAAACTGTAATGTTGACTTCAAACACCAGGATGGAATCCTGAAACAGCAGTTAAAGCGCAGCAGGTTTGTGTGTTTGTACCATCTCTCCAGGTGCATGCTGGCCACTTTCTCTGGACCTTTGGGGGGAAACATGCTGGGCCGGATCTGTGTGTGACGACTTTTGGGTACCTCGGACCAGTCGCTATACCACTGACCCTCCTTGGTCATGAGCTGGAGAGGAAATTATGTCAATCTGTGGTTCTGTTGACCCTAATGATAGCAGTCCTCTGCCTGCAGTACCTTCCAAGAAGTGACTCCCGGCATGTACTTCAGTCCTGGCAGGTCTTCTGAGGCATCGTCTAGCTCTAACGCACCTGAAAGGAGGCCATGGACATGTCAATGCTTTCCACAACCTCAACAAAAGTCAGATTTTTTTGAGTCTGTGACAGGAAATGGCTTCACAATAACAATCTTGATGGATGCTGTAAAACTCAAAAGGGTTCCCATTTCCTGCCATGATGTTTCATCCCAATGATGAGTTTGTGTTTTTTTTAGGTACCAAAACTATTTGGCCAGCGATAACTTTTTGGGGTCCTGCAACTTTGCCATCACACTACAGTATCACCGCTTGGACAAACTACATTGCTACGTAGTGTCGAGATCCGCTAGGGCTCTATATTCTCATTTCTTTTTGTAACGTAACGTTCTTTTCCGTAACGCCTGTAAAGTTCTGTCAGGAAGGCGGGTCAACGGACAGGACATCTGTCAGGTGGGCAGGGCAACGGACATGACACCTGTCAGGTGGGCGGGTCAAAGGACAGGACATATGTCAGGCGGGCGGGTCAACGGACTTGACACCTGTCAGGCAGGCGGGTCAACGGACATGAAATGACACTTGTCAGACGGGCGGGTCAACGGACATGACACCTGTCAGTTTGGCGGGTGAACAGACAAGACACCTGTCAGGCGGGCAAGTCAACGGACAGGACATCTGTGTGGTAGGCAGGGCAACGGACATGACACCTGTCAAGCAGGCGGGTCAACGGACATGACATGACACCTGTCAGGTGGGCGTTTCAACACACGACACCTGTCAGGCGGGCGGGTCAACGGACAGGACATCTGTCAGGTGGACAGGGCAACGAACATGACACCTGTCAGGCAGGCGGGTGGGTCATCGGACAAGACACCTGTCAGGCAGGCGGGTCAACGGACATGACACCTGTCAGGCGAGTGGGTCAACGGACATGACATGACACCTGTCAGGTGGGCGGGTCAACGGACAGGACATCTGTCAGGTGGGCAGGGCAACGGACATGACACCTGTCAGGCCAGGCGGGCGGTTCAACGGACAGGACATCTGTCAGAGGTCAGCGGAAATGACACATGTGAGCGGGCAGGCAGCGGACGCTGACACCTGTCAGATGGAAGCAGGTCCAGCGGATAAGACACCTACCAGGCGGGCGGGTCAACGGACAGGACATCTGTCAGGTGGGCAGGGCAACGGACATGACACCTGTCGAAGGCAGGTGAGTCAACGGACATGACAACAGTCAGGCAGGCAGGTCCGCCGGACATGACACCTGTCAGGCAGGCAGGTCGGCCGGACATGACACCTGTCGGGCGGGCAGGTCGAAGCGGACATGACACACCTGTCAGCGGCGGGTGGAGTCGGCGGACAAGACACCTGTCAGGCAGGCGAGGTCCAGCCGGACATAACATGACACTTGTCAGGCGGGCAGGGCAACGGACATGACACCTGTCAACCCTGTGCTTGTTTTTACAATTCATTATCATACATTTAGCAATCTTTGGGTCAGAGTTCTCCATAAGTTCAGTTTATTTTCGAAGTACGCAGGCCATAATCTGCCGGCTCTGAAGTTTACCTTCACTTTTCTCCAGCAGAGCAGCAATGACGGCTTCATCCTCAATGGGGTTCAGAGAGCATGTAGAGTACACCATCCGGCCTCCAACTGCCAGTTGCTCCACACCTCGCACAGCGATCCGCAGCTGGAGCCTTAAGGACACACACTCAGACTTAAGCCCCCTGGTTGTTTCATCAGACAGGTATCCAGCAGATGACGCTCCCTCACCCATGCAGGTGCAGGCTGTTGCTGGTTGTCCATTTCTTCCAAACATCTATGTTCTTCCTCATGGTCCCATCACCACTGCAGAACACACAGCAGGGCAGATAAACAACATCTACCACCCAACTCCAACAGAAACAGTCTCATGCATCTTCACGGACTTGTCTCTTTTTCTGTATTCACATTCGGTCTATCCTGCTCTCCGATTGGCTGATTAGCCTGTAGCATCTTTATTTTTTAATGCATCCCCTTGTGTTGTCTTAAAAGACATTGTTTTTAACTTTGAATTTTAAATTTGCATGAAACTGTCTGATTTGCCTGATGTCCCTCAGAAATAAAACAGCTGACAAGAAATGAACCAACAGATGAGTGGAGGACACCAAAGCTCTGGCACCTCACGTTTGACTACATGCCAAAGAATGGTAGAGATTGAAAAGTGCTGTCATAATAATAAATTAATAAAGTTTTTTAAGATATGAAGTGAAACCTAATGTTTTTTTGAATCATTGTTTCCATCTCCTGTAAAGCCATTCCAGTCTGTGAAGTGTTCCAGTCTTTAATGAAGATCCATCTTCCTCACAGAGAAGCCCTCTTCTCACAAGCGCAATGTGAAGGAATTTGTTTTATTATTATCATTGTTTAAATGTATTTGTGTAAATGTTAACTCAGATTGACCTTTTTACCTCTTCTGAAAACAGTTGTGTGTTTGGTCATCTGCTTCTCATCCCCAGCCAGGAAGAGGGGGTTTTACGACACACTGTCCTCAGCTGATAAGGGATACTGTTTGAAGTATCCCTTATCAGTTGAATCCACCAAAGGAGTCATTGTATGAAACCCCCTAATGAACTTTTTCTCTTTGTCTTGAAACTGTTACCTCCTTCTTGTGTTCTTAATACAAGGTGCACAAGGAGAAGCAGAACCTTTGAGAAGAGCAGCGTGTTGGTTGTCTTCTGTCACACTGGCTTCTTCTCCCTCGTGCATGAGAAACTTGATTCTTGTTGTGGTTTGTTGTTTTTAATTGTGTTTTTCTCTAATGTCTAGATGCATTTATCTGACACGCAATCATGAAGGAAAACTCGGCTCTTTGCAGGGTTCCTACAAGGTTCTACAAGTTCAATTTAACACCTTGCATATCAAACATTTATTTCTTAGCCTGTTTTTTGATGGATTTTTGGATGTTGGTTGATGGCTGAAAACATAAAAAATCCCAACCAACTCAATTTTGCTCCTGCTGCCTTTTTTTTAAAACACACACTAGTATGCATGTTTTACAGATATATATTAACATGCACACTCCCTAAAATCCAGTGTGCCTTTGTACATGTTAAATACTAAAAAATCACCCATAACTTAAACTAGTCAAAACTGTATTTTTGGGGATAAAAAGAACCATTTCAATTTAGTTTAAATGTGTCTGTGGGCCACTACTTAATGCCGTTATTACTTGTCATTACTTATATTTACATTTTTCATCCATTCATTCATCTTCTAATCCGTCTTGTCCCTTTCGGGGTCATGGGGCTGCCAGAGACTATCTGGGCGAAGGCAGGGGACATCCTGGACAGGTCGCCAGTCTATCGTAGGGCCACAAATCACACACCCATTCACTCTCACATTCACACCAATGGACAATAGGAGTGACCAATGAACCTATGAAGCATGTTTTTGGATGGTGGGAGGAATCCGGAGTCCCTGGAGAAAAGCCACGCATGAACAGGGAAAAGCTGTAAACTCCACAAAGAAAGGTTTGGTGTTCTGGTTCAGGTCCCTCAGCCGGGACTTGAACCAGAAGCCTTCTTGTTGTCAGGCGCCAACCACTGTACCACCATGCATTTTTGTAAAAGTTGCCTGAAGTCCTAGTTGAATCTGTCTTTTAATCCAGACATTATTGGAAAGCAGCTGTTTGAGTCGGAAAGACCTCTGGCTGTTGATTCCTCTGTGCTCCAACACAAACTTTGACAAACTAAACTGTTTACCCAGGATTTTATCAAAAAGGTTTGAAAACTATGTTAGATGTTAACATTTGTTGTGCTCTATGACATGTCATATTAACCCAATGCATCAAGGGAAATGTAATAAACACTTTCGAACAGTCTCACGTCTATGAGCTTCATTATTTTATGCACTTTTCGCAGTCAGAAACTGGATCTTGCAGGAAACTACACCGCTAAAGACAACTAGAGACTTTATGAGCCATGTTGGCAAATGGAAATGAGGATATCAATCTAAAAAGCCAGACCACATCTGATTGGTTAGATTGATGATGTGTATGATTAAAGTCAAGGGTAACACAGCAATGTGCCATCTTCCTTTCTCTTTTCTTGTACCTGAGCTTATGCACACTGCTTTTGGGCCCGTTGTGACATCACGGCTAAAGTTGCTTCAAAGTTGTAGCACATTCTTATCAAAGTGATGGAAAGTTTTTCTAAAAAGACAGTCAGTGTCGGTCTCGTGGGGACACGTGAGCGCCAAAAAAAAAGTCCTTGTATCCCCATAGACTAAGACCATCCATTTCCACGTAAAATGTATTAAATTTGCATTATGACCCCCCCCCCCCCACACACACACACACACACACACACTATCCTGTCTGCTTGCTGCTACGATGACCGTATGTTGCGCTGTCTGTGCAAAACACGCTGGAGGGGGTTTGCACAACGAATAGGTAGAGAGGCGGGGGCGGGGCTTAGACTCACCACTTATGATTCCAGACAAACTAACAGCTGCTTCCTAATAAAAAATAGACAGAAAAGTCTATTCAAGGTTGTGGAAAAAGGACAAAGGATCAAAGGAAACATCACGCTCATAAATAATTAAATTAATATCCTGACAGCATTTTGAATCAATACAATTATTGGCTAATGAACTATGGTGATATATATTGGCAAAAACATTTTTTTTCACACATATACTGTTGCGGCTCCCTGTGCTATCATCTCAGTGGGAAAGTGATCCAAATGGCTCTTTGAGAGGTTAAGGTTGCCGAGCCCTGCTCTAGCACATCCACGTGCATTCCAGGTTTGTTTTCTAACATTATCAAGTATGAAGTAAAATGTTTTGTTAAAAAATCAATGTTGTTGCATAATGGGGAAAAAGAACACCTCATGTTCTTACATTTTTATTCATTAATTATTTTTCGTCCACAAAAAGTATCGATAAGAGTATCGATAAAATACCGGATCAATAAGCAGTATCGATAAGAGTAGTAGTACCGTTCAAACCTTAACGATACCCATCCCTAGTGTTAATCCATATCTGTCATGGCAAGAAGACTAGCAATGAACCGAACCATTTTTGTGTTATGCCCAAATCACAAGATTTGCATTGCATCAACATTTTGCGCCAAGCCCCTTTCAACTGACAAACGCTAATAAACAGTGGAAAAAAAGAAGAAGACCCTCCCTGTTTCCCCAATGGGAACACTACGGACTAAATGCGCATCTAGCCTGAGACAACAGCTGACAACACTTTGTCTTAAGAACACAGTTTAAGCCAGAACAACTTAAGGAGACTGGAACACTTTCAGTTCAAACGCCCAACAGCTTCAGGAGAGAACCTCCACAAACAAGTCAAACAAGGCTGCTTCATCTTTCAGAGCCTCTCTTTCCAACAATGCTTGAAAGAGGAGACGGCTGCAGCTGTGATCACAAAGACACCTTTTAATGGAACTGGTTTTAAATCAATCTCTTTTGCATCACTCAGCCTAAAATGAGAAATTGAAAACTTCTTTAAAGCAACAAACTTACAGCAGAACAGAACAGAAAGACCTTTGAAGGTGTTGAGATATCTGAGAAAAAGCTGTTATCATTTTGAGTATAGGCCTGTTTGGCCTCTTCTTTCCTAACATTTTAAAACATGTATCGGGGGAACAGCTAACTATTTGGGGTCTCTGTGGATTCAGAACGATATATGTGCTGATGATGATGATCCATGCCCTCAGCTTTAGCCAACACCCACGAGGAGAAGCTGCTGACCTGCAAGGGACGTCACACAGGACACGGTCGTAGAGGAGAACGTCCTTCTTTGAGTCTGAGACGACCTGAAGAGCAGGTATGCAGGAGGCATCGTGGTTGACCACCATGATGCAGGGGCTGTTCAGGCGCTTGGCTTGGTGCACCAGCAGGTAGCAGCGCTTGTTGTCCACGTCATTGGCGATTACAAAGCCCTCTATGGAGCACAGGTTTAGATCACAACGGATCATGGTTTAAAATAAAAAAAAGACATGGGGATACAGTTTTTGCATGCTAACCTGGAAATGGTACATCCATGTCAGCGTGAAGCATCTCGATCAGCTGGGCCGTCTTTGAGCCCGGAGCTGCACACATGTCCAGAATCTGCACAAAAGCACAAACCGGGGTGCCATAATATTTATAAAAACAAAGATTTGTCAGCATCCTAATCATCAATAAGAACCTGTGCCGACCTTGTGATGGGGCTGGATCTTCAGGAGCAGAGGGGGGATCATGCTGACCGCCTCCTGACGACTGATGTTTCCCTGCAAAGGCCAACAGGAACCTTTCATGACATTTTCACAAAGGTAAAAATTCCATGAAAAGATCAATGCTGATCTCCTGATAAAGTCATGACACAACCAGTGTGTTGTTCTATTTCAGGCTTCAGCAAAGTTTATGACAAGAAGTGCCAATTCAAAATTTTCTCTGTTGAATACTGTGCCATGACCAACTATAATGCAAAATCTAATACAAAGTAATACAAAACATTTCTAATATATATTTGAAATGTTATTGAATTCACAAACAGCCAGTCAAAGAACTTAACATATTTTGGCATTAACTTAAAAAAGTGCTTTTATAAAGAAGTTGCACAAGGAAAATAGGTCAAAGGTGAAATAGAATTGTAACTATGTTTGTTTGAAACCAAAAGTAGTGCATTTGTGTTGTATGTCATCTAGAATAGGATTGGATATGTCAGAAAAAAATACCATCAATATTTCTGAGAACTTCACAACCATAACATGAAACAAATAAATGTATGCTTTTGGCTCATCTTTGGTTACATTATGAGACAGTGACTGAGTAACTGTGAGCTAAATCTGTGATGGTGCTTTGATTTCATGTAAAACTAAATGTTTTACTTTTATGTTAGTATACTAATTAAAGTAATAGAAATTTTCTTGTGAACCCTTTTACAGCAACAGGCCAGAAGTTTCAACCTAAACCAATCTACTGTTAGGAAGAAGAGCCAGAAGCTGACCTGAACCTGGAAAAGATGAGTTTTCGATTTTTCATGTGTTTGCCTAACTCACAGACTCTGTCTCGCTGACAAGAAACTGATGAAACTTCTCCAGCAGAGGAGACTTCCTGATGATCTTCCTGCTCATGTTGGTGTGCCAGGCTAGCTCATCAGGATACCTGAACAAGAAAGGAAAACCTCAGCTGAAGCTTCAAATGATTTTCTAAAGAAATCATCGGGTGATTTCATACCAGCTGAGAGGCCGAGGAGCTTCAATCTTCTGGCCATCAATGTCCAGCTCCTGGAGATCCTTGAAGTATTTATCCTTCAAACAGTGAAGGATCTCCTTAGCATGACTGCACCGTGCCAGAGACAAGGAAAAAAACAAGAAAAACAGGTTACTGGTTATTTTGAAGAAGAAAAAAAGACACTGAAAGCTCCATAAATCTGGAGCCTGGCAGATAGCAGTCATATAAAAAGTATTTTCTTGTGCCTTATCTGTTGTTTGTTTGAGAAATTTTCGTTTTAACTTAACCCTTAATCTTCTTCTGGGAATTATATATTATATATAATTGGACCCTTAACCTAGCAAATGGTCAGTCTCCATCCATCCATCCATCTTTCTCCGCTTATCCGGGACCGGAGGCAGCAGTCTAAGCAAAGATGCCCAGACTTCCCTCTCCTCGGCCACTTCCTCCAGCTTCTCTGGGGGGACCCAGAGACGTTCCCAGGCCAACTGAATGACGTAGTCCTGGATCTTCCTTGGGGCCTGTGCCTAGAACATCTCCCCAGGGAGGCGTCCAGGAGGCATCGGGACCAGAAACCCGAGACATCTCAACTGGCTCCTCTGGATGTGGAGGAGCGGTTCTACTTCGATTTCTCTGCTGGTGTTTGAGCTCCTCCCCCTATCTCTAAGGGAGCGCCAAGCAATCATGTGAAGGACTCATTTCAGTAGCTTGTATTCGGGACCTCGTTCTTTTGGTCATGACCGAGAGCTCATGACAATCTGTGAGTATTGGAACGAAGATTGAACGGTAAATTGAGAGCTTTGCTTTCTGGCCTAGCTATCGCCACCAAAAAGGACCGGTTCAGCGACCGCACAACAGTGAACGCTGCTCCAATCCACTTGTCGATCTCACACTTGGATCTTCCCTCACTTGTGAACAAGACCAAAAGATATTTAAACTCCCCCATCAGGGACAGGGACACTCCACCCACCCAGAGATGACAAACTACTTTTCTCCGGTCAAGAACCATGGCATCAGATTTAGCGGTGCTGACCCTGACCCTTATCCCAGCCGCTTCACACTCGGCCGCAAACCACCCCAATGCATGCTGGAGGTTCTGGCTTGATGAAACCAACAGTACAACATCATCTGCAAAGAGCAGAGAGGAAATCCTGTGGTCCCCACACCAGACCCCCTCCGGCCCCTGGCTGCGCCTAGAAATGGAGTGCCCTGCCCTTCCCAACACGCACCAGGAACAGGTCTGACTTACTGCTCAAATAAGAGGAGACAGAATCGGTAAAATCCTAAATGAAAACAGCTGATGGGTCTCCTCAGTCTGAACAAAAGTATCTTGATCTGCAGAACGCATATCCTAAGACCAAAGTTGAACTGTTGAGTTTCCAATTAAATATGGACAAGATCTTGCTCCGGTCATACAGAGACCCAACAGGCCTTTGTAAGGCTCCCCAGTCCCCTTAATCTCAGAGCACCCTCCACAGGACACCACGGGGGCGCGGTCAAACACTTTCTCTAAATCCACAAAACACATGAACTGGATGAGATAACTCCAATGAAAACCGTGGAACCTTTTAAAGGGTGTAGAGCTGCTCCACTGTTCCAACCCCTCTTCTTTTTGTAAGTGTAGGGAAGTGTTCATCTCATTTCTTTTTCTGTTCCAAAATGTCAAACTTGACAACAATTGTATCTATGAGCAAGATGCCCCACCCCACCAACACCCACCCACCCACACACACACACACACACACAATAAGGAGTTTGTAGGTTGCTGTAGACAAAAACATCTGCTAAAATGAGACTAGCAAAGACATTTTACCACCACCGAACAGAGTTCTGTCCTGCAGCTCACCTCTTGTACCCAGTGATCCGTATGGTGGCTGGCAGCGGTTCCCTCATGGCCTCCATGAACTGCTCAAACTCTCCTTCAGGGACCAGCCCTTGTTCCTTATAGTACTGTTCGAAAAGCTTGTTCTCTTTCACAATGTCAGCGTAACCAGCTCCCCATCCCTGAAGAACAGAAGACATGTCATAGTTAGGACCAGCTTTAGCTTCCACCTGACCTGTATGTTATGGATGTATTAACAGACTGAGACTCCAGACTTGTAGACCGTCCAAACGGGACTTTAAATGCTGTTCGCCAGCAGGTAGCATCTTCCAACATCGATTTAACTTCTGAATGTGCCAGTAAACCAGCAGGAACCACCATCGGGCTGGCTCCTTCCTGTAGCTGTGATTCTGGCCTGAACACCACCATCGGGGACCCGCTCCGTCCATGGCGGGAGCGTCTCTCACCGCGTTTTCCCTGCCAGGGTTCGGGTTTGGGTTCCTCTGCCTCTGTCTGCTCCTTCTCCCCATTTTCGTAGAGAAGAAGAACGCGGAGAAACGTCTGCTGAACAGTGTGCTACAGGCAACAACACAAAACGCTGGCTTCTTCTGTGCGCCACCAACGTGTTGCCTCTGACTCACGTGGGTAAGGACCCTTTTGGGGTGGCTACACAATCCGCCTGAGAAAAAGTTTGTTCATTCTCCTTCAGAATTGTAAAAAAGAAAGACACGCAATCTATAAAAATACAAGTGTGTATTAACTGCAATCATCAAATGGAAACATTCAAAATTTAATCTGCCCTGTTTTCGTGTCTTTATTTTTTTTTATTCAGAGCACAGGTGACATACAGTTATAAAAACACACACAAAAAAAACAAAGAACATTAAACTGTACATCAATTGTTTACAGTAAACACCGGGGGGATACATACACAAAAATAAACTTATATTAAATCATAAAGCTGAGCAAAATAACTAGTTTTATTTGCTCTTTTGTTTGTACTCGGGGAAATGAAATGTAAGGAAAACCTTTATATGGGCTCATAGATCAGAAGAATTGGGAGCTTTATTGCTAAATTTATAATACTTGGTTTGGAAAATCAGGAGATTTATTAAATAAAATTGAGATGAAAGTTTATTATCATAATTAATGAAACCAAATAAGATATTTTTACATGTTAAAGTAAAATGCGTATACATTTGAGTTTTTATGACATTTGTTAATTTGTCCCAATTTTTTTAAATGTACTTACAATTCCCAAAAATATGCATCGTTTCCTCAAATTGAAAACAGAAAGAACAAGTTTTAGCAATGTCCTTTTTTAGCCTTTCCATAAACTGACTTGTTGGATAAAACCTATGAACCACGAAATGCCTCTCTTGCATGGGTTTAGCTTCATTCCATAGATGGCAGCACTAGTTATCCAATATGGCAGTACCCCTGTTTAATTCACGAAGGGCCCAAGTCCAGAGACTTTAGTTTGCTAGTCCTGTGAAATGATAAAAGTGAGGTGCTTCATATTATAACATTTGTAAGCTATGAACTGCTGCTAAATCTGGGTAAAGTTTTAATCATTTGGTGTAGCCTCCCTTTAAGCTATGCAATTAAATCATTTCCTGGAAAAACAAACCTCTTGTACTTGGGCCCCTTTTGAACTAACCTATTCAAGTAACTGCTTCGTGAAGTCAAGATTGCTTTAGGAGATTGTTGTCTCCATCTCTGCAATGGCTATGTCCAAAATATTGTCAAGGAGTCTTCTTCGCGGCCCATAACATAACAGCACTTCCTGTGAGCACTGAGCTCTTTGTTTTCTTTCTTTTAACAGCTGGTACAGCATGCTGGCCAATATCTCATCTGCTTCAGAGGCTGCAGAGATGCAGTCAAAGGTCGGCAACCCAAAATGTTGAAATAGCCAAATTGGACCAAAAAAACAAAAAACAAACGTGTCTGGAGCCGCAAAATATCAAAAGCCCTATTTAAGCCTTATAATGAAGGCAACACATGCAATATGTATCTTTATTAGCTATATTAGCCTACTATCAAAATGACTAAGTTGCTACAAATACATAATGAGCATTATTAACCATTAAATGTTTATTTGCCCTGCAGTGCATTCTGCAGAGAACGACGCGTCACGTGACTGCTCTGTTGTGCAAGTTTAACTTCATTATAATATCAATGAATTATGTTTCATTGCTTTGATAAAATTAAAGAAATGTAATAAAGAAATCCGATTTTTGATGTCATTTTTTATTTTTTATCTTGCACTGGAATGACAAAACAGCTTCAAGTATTTGCGGCGCCAGCAGACTTTCATTCAGCTCGTTTAGGGATCCTGATGGATCAGAAAAGGTTTTTGCACATGGATCTCCTTGCATCACATGGACCACTGGACCAAATGCAGCTGGTGGTTCTAGCAGTGGATAGAAGGTGTATCCTTCCCTACCTTCTTTTGCAATAAGGCCTGAACATGACCCCTGACCCCACCCATGACAGAAGCTCCATCATGGACTTACTGACAATTCCAGCTGCACTATAACCTGAAGCAGAATTTTTGTTTAAAAGCTGTCTTGATAAAATTGAGCGATGATGAAATGTTTTTTATTCTTACATTCAAAACTTTCCAATGATGGAATATGTTAAACTGCTTATTATTTTTTCCAATAAACTTTATTGCACATTTTTCAATTGACAGAAATTCTCATTCAGTTGCACAATAAAGAAATAATTGCAAATATCAAACACACATATAAGACCAAACAACAATAATAGTAGTAGGCCCTGTGTGTGCAATTTTTTAATGCTCATATACAAACCAAGTTGGGGTAAACAAACGTTATAAATGTGCATACAGAAAAAAACAAAACAAAATTTAAAAAATAGGCAAAGGCGAGGCAAAAAACAATTCAAAATAACAATAATTTTGATATATTTTGATAAATTACTGAAATTGTCTTGTTTTTGTTTGGAATGCAATTAAGACACTTACAATTACCAGAAAAATGATAATAATGATAATAAAAATACTGATAATACTGAATAAATGAAATGTTTACACAAAATAATAACATTAATGACATCAGAAATTCCTGAGCCCAGATTTTCCATAAAGAAAAGAACATCAAGTAAAGAAAAAAGGGAATATTTAAAACTTTGAGTGATACCCATTGTGAATATCAGTCCAAAATATTTTTTTCTGGTTGCAATTGTAAAAGAGATGCTCTAACGTTTCAGTTTCAGATAAACAGAATATGCATGGTTCCGATTGAAATTTGAATCTAAAAATCTCCAACAGGTTAAATTTTAGATATTATTTTAAGATGTGTTTCTTTCATTTTAGGTGAAAGTGGGTATTTTGTGTATAAAGAAAAAGATTAATCCATCAGGGTGGCTTCTTGGTTGCGTCTATTGTTTATACTAAAGTTGCAGAACCTTTTTTGTATAAAGGTTACTAATTACTAATTACTAATTTATTCATGCATTTTTTATCTTTTAGGAGAAAATCATTAAATGTAAACTCTGGAAATTGTGGTTTGATTGCATTGTGTTGTAGTATGTTATGAACAAGATTAAGTAAAGGTATGGGAATTGCTTTACAGACTTTGGCTACATTCACACTGCAGGGCTTAATGCTCAATTCCGATTTTTTGAAAAAAATCGATTTTTTGCAAGGCAGTTCACATTTCCAATTAAATGTGAACTTTTGTGAACGACGTCAATCGTTGTTTGTGGAAGTAGCTAATGTTAACAATGGATGTCAACAACCGTTTTGTCAACAGCTGAGTTCTTTTTGCATTAATTTTATTTACATTTATTTTCACAAAGGAGCCAGCACAATTACAATTACAAGAAGAAAATTAAAAAGGAGGATAGCAAGGTTTTTGGCCATGGCGTTTTGTGGAGCAGTGTTAGCCAAGTCGGTACAGAGAAACGTATGGGTGCGGAGTCGCAGCCAGGAGTGGTGAGATATTGATGTGAGGAGCCAGGATCGTCTGTACCCACGCTCTGCCATTTAGCTGGAAATGTTTTCAAAAACCACCCGGTTGCGATAAGAGCCCTGGAGTTTAGCCTGAATAGAGCTGTCACCCCAAATAGTAATCAAATTGGTGACCTCGCTTCCCTTCCACTGACTGGTCTCAGCAGCATCGTCCACCATCGTTGATGTTTGTGTTCTCGTTCCCGCCTACTTCAACGCAGAATGATGACGTTTGTAGCGTATTGATGACGTACAGGTCGGATTCATGTGGCCTGGCTAATTAGATGGAGGTCGCATTTCAAAAGATCGGATACGTATCGGATTCAGGACCACATACTCAAAGATCGGATCTGTGTCGTTCAGACTGTCATGAAAAGATCAGATACAGTTCGCATAGGGGCAAAAAAATCGGAATTGGGTCGTTTCAGCCTGCGGTGTGAACGTAGCCTTAGTTATTTCAGTTATTAGAATCCTTAAATTTGTATTTAGTTACAAACTCAAATTCAATCAGTACACAGCAAGTCATAGACAAAACACACACCATTATCATACCATTCAGACATAAACAAGGATTTCTTGTTTACAGTTATAAATCTGTTGTTCCATAAAACAGTGTTGTGAGGGGGGAAGTTATGGGTGAAAAGCATCTTCCCAAATCCTAAGGCTTGCTTGTAAAAATTTTAAGTATAGTGTTTCTTGGAAGGCTGACCAAGATGGCGGCTTGAGCAGACGCTACTTTTCAACCTGTTGCGCCTAACCTTGAAAAATACTGCGGAAAACTACTAATTGAACGCTACTTGCACATTTCTTGCTGTTATAACCAAAAAGGAAACAATTTTGCTGTCCAATGCCATCTCGAGAGGGGAAAAGAACCTCTAAGGAGAGCAAAGCCATGGCTAACAACACTAACAGCAGCGGTGCCGTTAGTGGTGCAGGACACGACTATACTCCGAAGACAAATCCTGAACAAGACATGATCATCCCGGATGAAGAAGATTTTCCAGCCCTGCCTATTTCAGCTGAAGGGACCCCATGTAAAGAACCAGCTTTAAATGAAAGCATTACTGGCAACACCGCAAGTTGAGGGGAGAAGCAGCAGCGCTGGTAACAACGATGTTATTGATGTTCTTTCAAGACTGATTAACATCCGCTTTGACGCCATGGAGAAATTAATCAATGACAATTCGCTCAAAATTGAGGGCCTAAAAAAATCTGTTGACTTTGCTTTTGAAGAAATAAAAGATGTAAAGACAAGAATGGACATAGTTGAAAAGAAAACAAACAGAGGTGAAGCTACTGTTCTGCGGCTGCAGGAAAGACTCCTGGAGTCTGAACGCTACTTAAGACGCTGGAATTTAAAATTATATGGAGTACCGGAAACAGTGTCCAGAGAAGATGTGAGAAGAGAAACCATCAACATTTGTCAAATGATTTTCCCTGAGGGAAAACAGAAGCTTCCAGATGTGATCAATACTGTGCATCGTTTGGGAAAGCTGAAAGAAAACGAGAGGAAGCCCAGAGGGATCATTCTCCAGTTTTCATCCAGAACCTACAGAGATGGCGTTTGGAAAGCCGCAAAAAACAATCCCATCCTGAAGGAGCGTCATCTCCGCTTCACGGAGGACCTGTGCCCAGCGGACCGGGACACCAGAGCAGCGCTTTGGCCCTTAATACAAGCAGCAAGAAAAGAAGGGAAAATCGCCTACTATGTGGGAGCCCGAGCTTATATTAACGGTAAAGAAGTGGGTCTTCCTGAGAACTCAGACCCTCAGAAATGACTGCATCCTGAGCAGCTTTTGCTGTTAAAGCCGTGAGGACAACACTTATTCTGTTCTGATCTCATGTGTTCTGCCGTTTATTTCTTTAAGCCATGTTTACAGTTAATTACATTGAGATGTTATAATAAGTTTTTATTTGTCTTCAATCCAGGTTGGCAGCTAAAGCAAGTTCTGAATGTGAGATATATTTGCACTTTTTTTTTGTATATTTTAATTTAATTCTTCAAAGTGGCGTAAAGGTTATTTAAAATATTTTTCCCCCACTCTACGTGCAATTTGGCGCACAGATTGAAAGTAACAACACTCCTATTTACTCAGATTTATTTTTTCTCTCTTTTTTATTTTAAATCCTGTCTTTATCTTTAGGTTATTTAAATGTCAGGGGATTAAGAAATGCCATAAAACGTAAAGCGCTGTTTCTATTCGCTAAACAATTGAAAACAGACTTTTTTTTCTTTCAAGAATCACATTCTACCAGTAATGATATAAACTTCTGGAAATCTCAATGGGGTGAAAGTCTATATCCATCACATGGTAGTCAGCAGTCAGCTGGAACTCTCACAGTTAAAAATACATTTGAGGGTGACATTCTTATGAGCAAATGTGACAGTCAGGGTCATTATGTTTTTCTGATAATATCCACTCAAAATAAGATCTTTATTACTGTTAACATATATGGTTACAACTCCAAACTTGAAAACGTTGAGCTCCTTTCTTTGATTGAAAATGATGTAATTTTTGGTCTAAACAAATTTCCTGATGCAATTATTATAATAGGAGGGGATTTTAATATAGCTTTAAATAATCAGCTGGACAGATGGCCACCACGTGCTCTTTCTTCTGATAGTCCCTTACATTCATTCATGCAGAGATATAACTTGAGAGATGTCTGGAGAGAAAAATTCCCATCAGATTGTGTTTTCACTTGGAGTAATAATGATGGATCCAAACAATCTCGCATAGATTACTGGCTGGTGTCTGATTGTCTAGGTACAGATGATATTGAAGTAAATATTCTTCCTTCTCCACTAACAGATCATAAAGCAATTTACATTTCTATTAAATTATCCGAAACTAGATCCCAAAATAAGAAAGCATACTGGATGTTAAATAACTCACTGCTTAAGCTAGACATAGTACAACAAAAGGTTTCTGAATTCATCTCTTGCTTTTATAATCTAGCAAAAGAAGAAAACTGTTACAGTAAAAACTGGGAACTTTTTAAATTCAAAATCACTAAATTTTTTAGAAAGCTTAGTTCGGAACTAAATAAAACTAAAAAGGCTAAAGAAAGCCAAATTATCAATGACATTATGACAATTTCAGAAAGAAATCCTGCAGAGTTATCAGATGATGATAAAATAAATTTGGCATTATTACAAAAAGAATTAGACAATATTTATAAGAACAAAGCTGAAGGAGCCTTTGTAAGATCAAGGCTGAAATGGTTAGAAGAGGGTGAAAATAATTCCTCTTATTTTTTTCAATTGGAGAAATGTCGTGCCAAGACAAATACACTACAGCAATTAAACATTGAAGGCCAGATTACCTCTGATCCCAAAATGATTGCAAATTACGTTAGCCTGTTCTACAGTAAGCCTTTGAACCCAGTGAAGATCCTAATCACTTCTTGAACTATAATCTACAACAAATACAGGCCTCCGAACGGGATCTCTGTGATTCTCCTCTTTCAGAAAATGAAGTACTTTTCTCTATTGACCACCTTAAGAATAACAAATCTCCTGGATCAGATGGCTTAATGGGAGAATTTTATAAACAATTTAGTGATAAAATTACCCCCTTTCTAACACAGGTATTTATTGAGAGCATAGATAAAGGCTTCCTTCCTCCAACATAAAATCAAGGTGTTCTTACTCTGATACCCAAACCCAAAAAAGATGTACTTCTCATTCACAACTGGCGTCCCATATGTCTATTAAATAATGATTACAAGATTCTTGCATCTGTCTTTGCAAAAAGACTTAAATCTGTTCTAAACTCAGTTATTGCAGAGACACAATCAGGATTCATGCAAAACAGACACATCTCCAATAACATTCGTCTTGTTCTTGATATTTTAGATTACTCAGACCTGATCTCTGATGACAGTTTTATACTTTTTTTAGACTTTTACAAAGCGTTTGACTCTGTTAATCATCATTTTATCTTCAGCTGTCTTCATAAATTTGGTTTTGGCTCTTTCTTCTGTAATACAGTTAAAACTCTGTATAACAATGCGAATTGTTCTGTCAAACTAAAAAATGGCACCTCCCCTAGATTCAATCTTAATAGAGGAATCAGACAGGGGTGTCCTATTTCACCGTATCTTTTTCTTCTAGTTACCCAAACTCTTGCTGATTATATTACTATTCATAAGTTAAAAGGCATCTCAGTTCTTAATAAAGAAATTTTAATTAGTCAGGTAGCTGATGACACTACTCTTTTCTTAAGAGACAGCAGTCAAGTCTCCTGTGCTCTGAACCTTATTCAGTCTTTCTCTGATGTCTCAGGTCTACGTCTCAACCTAAACATATGTGAACTTCTTCCTGTTAAAGATTGTGCTTTAGAATCCATCTGCAACATTCCTGTAAAAGAAAATGTAACATATTTAGGCATTATTATTTCCAAAAATAATTTAGAAAGATGCTCATTAAATTTCACTCCCCTCATTGATAAAGCCAAGAAACGTTTTAACCAATGGCTTCAGACAGACCTGAGTCTGAGAGGAAGGATTTTACTCTCTAAAGCAGAAGGGATTTCTAGACTAACTTACTCTGCTCTTTCTCTGCACCTGGACAATCAGACTCTTAAATCTATTGATCAAATGCTGCTAAACTTCATCTGGAAAAACCGTATTCATTATTTAAAAAAATCTGTATTAATGAACTCCTATGAAAAAGGTGGCCTAAATTTTCTTGAATTTTACTACTTTAAATAATACTTTTAAAATAAACTGGATTAAGTCATATTTAAAAAATCCACTCTCCATTTGGAATATTTTCCCTCATCACATGTTTGCTAAAGTAGGTGGTCTCCATTTTCTTCTGCTTTGTCATTATAATATCAACAAAATCCCAGTGAAACTTTCTGCTTTTCACAGACAAACTATTCTTTCATGGGCACTTATCTATAAACACAACTTTTCCCCTCATAAGTTTTTTATTTGGAATAACAGATATATCCTTTACAAGAACAAATCTTTATTTTACAATAATTGGCAATAATAATAATAATTTGACAATAATATCCTACTGGTGGGTCAGCTCTTTAACCACAATGGTCAATTACTTAGATATGAGGAATTTAACCTTAAATACAACCTTGCTGTTCCTCCTAAAGAGTATGCCATTGTTTTTGATGCTGTCACTAATGAAATCTGTGAACTCTTTAAAAATACTGTACTTGATGCAAATATTCCCTTCATATCTTTAAGTGATACCACTATTGGAAAATCTTGTTTCAACTGTGCTCGAAAAAATAACAAGATCATACGTGCCCTGTTTCAGCAAAATGTAATTTCTGTTCCTGCTGCTGTTTTTTATTGCAGAAAATTTATTCCTGACTTGCCCTGGAAAAATGTTTGGACCCTGCATCAGAAATTATTAATTAATAACAAGATGAGATACGTCTCCTACAAACTCCTACATAGAATCTATCCCACTAATCAATACATGCTCAGATATAAGAAGACTATTGACCCCAACTGTGCCTTTTGTAAAGAACACCCAGAAACAATCAGTCACCTGTTTTGGAACTGTAATACAACTAAAAAACTTTGGAAAGATTGTGCACGTTTTATAAATTATAAATTAGACTCACAATATCAGATAAAATTTGAACATATCATATTTGGCCTACACGAAAAGAATATAAGATCAAACGTAAAATTGGCAATTAATCTAATTATAATATTTGGTAAATTTCATATTCACAAATCAAAATTTTCTTCATTACAACTTTTTTCCCTTTAATAATTAAAGAATTAGAATCTTATTTACATACTATTTCTAATAGTTTAAACAAAAAGGCCATACATATTTATGAAAACTGTCTGTCTCTTAATATTTTCAATGCATAGCATCTGTAATCTTTTTGTAGTACATGTACCATCCCCTGACATTGTTGTTGTTATGACAATTGTTCCTGTCATACATATTTGTTCTATTTGTGTTGATTAATAAAGTTTAAAAAAAAAGTATAGTGTTTCTTTTTTCACTTAAAGCTTTATTATACATTTTTTGTTGCATTTTTTTTCATTGAAAACTTTGATGACGTCATGACGTAATGTAGAAACCGTGAGATTTGATTGGTGAATAAAACGTCTACAAATCTCATTGGCTGAAGTCCCGGACGTCTGCGGGATTTGATTGGTTCCTTTCCGGTGTCACGTTTACAGGACAGTGTTACCTGCCACTCGCCAAATGTCTCCGGTTTCTCGCCTTTTTCTTTGTCATTTTGTGCGTTTGTCGCTTTTGCTGCAATGACGTCATTCCTTCGTGTGATCTCATCGGAGGAAGGGGAGCTGTACTTGCTGGACTGCATGGCTTATCTAATGCTTTTCATGGCCGTCTGCACTTTAGTTAGTTTGCGGTTTGAAAACGTCCCTTATGGCCGTTACGCCTCCAGCAAATATGGTTTCCCGGTGAACGTGAAGCTCGCCTGGTGCGTTCAGGAGCTGCCCTCCCTCCTGATCCCGTTATATCTGACGGTCTCGGCGACCTCCGTCAAAACCTCAGTCCTGCCAAACCAGCTGCTCATCGCCATGTTCGTGTGTCACTACATCCAGAGGTGAGGAAGGACCAAATGGACCTCAAATGAACACACCTTTGTTCTTTTACTGTTGAATATTCTGAACATCTTGTACTTAATGCACCCAAGTTGTACAAAAGAAGGAATAAATGATGTGGAATGTTGTTTACTTCTTGATACAACTCGAGGAAATCTAAACAACAAACACTAGAAGGAAGGAAACAACATGAAAACATAGTAGTAAACTCTGATTTCAGCTCCAGTTGGTGTGAATAGTTCTATATTCTTTGTGTTTTTGAAAAGAATATCACATGAAAAAGTTAGAGAAAGTTTATTTTTGTAAGTGTAAGTTTCTAAAGGTCTTGTATTTGTTTGTAGAGTGCAGGTGAGGAAGCTTCAAAACTGGCATCATTGTTAAATACTTTCAGAAAGAACACTCTGGTAATACCACAAAATCTAGAGTGGACAATTTCAGAATAGTTGAAACACACTAAGCAAACTTGATTGGGTCCAGGTTTGGCCATGGCTGAAGGGACTGAGTCGTGAGTGTGTGTGTGTGGACGTCAGTATGAATGCCTTTTCTTCTCCTTCCTCTGCAGAGCCATCATTTATCCCTTTCTGATCCGGGGTGGGAAAGCGACGCCGTTTGTGTCCTTCGCCTTGGCCTTGCTTTTCTGCTTGTATAACGGCTACATGCAGGTCAGATATCTGAGCCATTATGCTGACTATCCTCCGCACTGGGTCACACATCCGCTCTTCATCCTTGGTAAGAGTTCTCTGCCTTCCCGGATGGATAAACTTCAAAACTCACAGCTGTGTTTTGACATATTTGATGATAATGGTGCATATTATTATTGGAGTGTCTGATCCTCTGGGAGAAAATTAGAGATGGTTGGAGAAGAAAAACGTTTTTGCTTCTTGTTCTGAAAAGCTTTTTTCTTTACTGGACTTCCCCGTTTCCCATGAAAGCCCGTCAAACTATTAAGTCTTAAAACTTGGTGTGAACCAGAGCATCAACTCTGAACTTTAGCAAATGTTCAGTAGTTGGAGCAATAAGTGACTCGTCTAATTCATGAACAACAGTTTGTCTTTTTTTTTTTCATTCTTTAAAAACAAGATTTTATTCTTTCTGTTTATTTGTTCTTTTCTTGAAGAGTATCACATTACCATATTCAGTACACTAAATAAGTCCACACATCTTCATGACTGGAAAGGAGCAGTGAGAAAAATAAAGTTCTTAAATTATTTCTGCCCTGATATCACATCTTAGAAAAAGGGGAAAAGGGACGATCCTGCCACCACACACCAACTGCCCTTTACATACTCCTCAAGCTGCTTTTTCACAAATATTTGTTGAAGTAAAACTTATAAGTACAACTTTTAGAATGTTCTGTTGGAAATTCCAAACTTTTACTCGGACAAGATAAAAACATGTCTGCTTTAAAACAGTGCAAACAACTTGACACTTCAAAAGATGCTTCCTCCTGTGATTGTCAGCTTCTGAAGTAAAAACAAAGACCCTTTGTAGCGGTAGGCTCTCTGGCATCTCTAGTTTTACATTCAAACTTCTCTGATAAAGTTTGCGGTTCAACTAAATCTTCAAACTTCAACAATCCTAACTTGATAAAGCATTTCTATGTTTCCTGTATCCACATTTATGAATCATTTGAAAAACGTTTTTCTCTAGTAAATGTAATGGCATGAAATTGATTTTGTATGTATTTCCCCACACTTCAACACAATAGGGAGAATAATATTCTCAGCACATTACAGGATAAATAAGACTTCACATTATTCCTAACAAATACTTCTCACCCACTTTAAAAAAAATCTAAACTCAGAAACATATCCAACTTTTACTCCATTCATTCATTCATCTTCTAAACCGTTTTATCCCTTTTGGGGTCACTGGGCTGCTGTAGCCTATCCTGGCCACTTGTGGGCGAAGGCAGGGGACGCCCTGGACAGGTCGCCAGTCTGTCGCAGGGTATTTACTTCATCAATAGAAAGTTTTACTTCTTCCTGTTTTTATAAGGAAAAAATGTAAATGTAGTCTTTTGCAAAACAAATAAAAGCTTATTATCATTATTATGATTATTATTGAACCAATATTTGCATTTAAACATTTACATTTCTATATCTATCTATTTTATTAAATGTTTACATTTTCATTAACAAAAAATAGTTGTCATCAGCAAAAAGAACAGTTTCAAAAGATGTGAGACTCTGCAAATGCCATTTATAAATAAAAACAGGAACAGGTTGGAGTACATAAAAAGCAGGTTTAGCTGCTTCATCTGCTAGTTCTTCCTACGAAGTAAATACAGACTGATGCCCTCTAGCGCACCGTTTTTCTCCCCTTTTTGAGCCAAGGTTCACTTTTTCCTTGACAAAAATCCTGTTGCACACCAGCAACAAAAATGAGAAAAAACAGAAACTGTAGTCTGTACTGATCTACAGTCCCTCCACCATCTCGCATGTATTTTTCGGTAATAATTGAGGCACAAAAATTTGAAGTTGCAGCCTTTCTTTCTTTAAAGTTGGAATAGTTTTCAATAATCATTTTCAACTTAATTTGCCCTGGTAGTTGTTTTACCCTCCAGTTTATTAAAATGCAATGTCATTACTTTTTTGTGACATTATTAAAGCACTTGTTTCTTTTATAAAGATGATTTGAACCAAACACTGGATTCTCTGACTTTAATTTTTTTGTTCTCCAACAAAAACCTTAAAGGAGAAATAAACGGATTATCTCTGTTTCAATCAAGATTTGCAAACTTTCTTAAAAGATGTTTGCATTGTTGTGCTTCATGACAGTTAACTGCAGCGCAGTAAGAGAAGCCGTCACATTAACCCTGTGCATCATGGGACAGGGAGTGGAATGCAATGGTGCTGATGCCAGACATACTTACGTCTCTGAGGTTCATTATTTTATTATTATTATTTAAGCCTCACTGTATGGGATTTTTCGTCAAAGTAAAGGTTGGCATTCAAAAATACTAAGTGTCTCATCATTGTGTAGCTGCTATTTCTTCGGTCAGCAAGGATCTGCTCTGTTCTCTCAGTTCTCAGGTGCAGGTTGGAGTTGTGATGGAATTGCTTGCAGACTCTAAATTCTCTTTTTGTATTATCCATTAAAGTGAAATGGTTCTGAATTTTGCTTCTTTTTCCAGTGCCACTTATTTCTGTATATTTTTGTGTTGATGTCGTCTCTCTATTCTTCTTGTAGCGCCGAGCGCTCTATTCCGTTGACGCACTACTGCACGTGTAACATGCGTTTGCCCCCCCGTTCAAGAAAGAGTGAAGGAAAGTTTAAAAAACAGCTATCGCCCCATTTCTTTAATCAATGCAGATGTAAAAATTATCTGCAAAACACTAGCACAGAGAATAGAAAAAATCACTGGGTGACCAGACCACCCAGACATCTTCATAAACAAAAAAATGATTCACTTCCCAGCTTGGCAAGCAGGGGGCATAAAACAACTACAGCACCTAATTATTGATAGAAGATTCATAACTCCCCAGGAACTTCAAGACAAACATGGAATAAATAACTTCTTGGAATATCAGCAACTTAAATCAATCATTAATAAAAAGTTTAAATACAGAGACAACGATTTTAAGATACCAGATGTAGTTACCACTCTGATTAATTTCTCAACGAATAAAACTCTCTCCAAAATATACAAACTTTTATGTAATTTAGATAATAATATTCCACTTCCAACAACAAAATGGGATGCAGATTTGAGCATCAGCACAGATGGAAGCTTCTGGTCCGAACTTTGTCTAAACACCTTTAAACTGACAAAAATTCCAAATCTGCAGCTAATCCATTTCAAAACTCTACACAGAATTTACTACACTAGACAGAGGATGTTCAAGATGGGTCTCAGCAACTAAGACATTTGCGAGCACTGTGACAGTAATCTACCTGACAGTTACATGCACACACTGTGGTTCTGCACGCCTGTCCAGGCTCTCTGGCAGCAGGTATGTGCAGATCTATCAGTCTGGCTTAAGGTTTCAATCACGGCTTCACCGTCACTTTGTGTGCTTGGTGACATGAGTGCCATCAATGTAGAAGGAGGATTATTATCTATAATTTTCATAACTCTTTGTATTGATAAAAAAAACAATTTTAATAAATTGGAAAAACAGGAAAAATATAATCATAAGTCAACACAGAAATCTGCTGTTTGATCATATCAGCTTGGAAAAAACGTCAGCCCAAAGTTCAAGTAACTTTGAAAGAATTCAGGCTCTCTGGTCTCCCATAGCTAACTCCATGAATTAGGGGGTGGGGGGCCTGGTCGTCGCTGCTCCTTGCCTTTCTGCCGTGGTTTGGGGTGGGGGTCGGTAGGGACTCCGTTAGTCGGAGGGTCGGGTCTGGTGCCTGGGTGTCTTCCTGGCTCGGGTGTGGGTGTGTGGTTGGGGGAGTTGAGTGGTGGTCTGGCTTGGCTTGGGGGGTGGTCCTTTTACCTGTGCTGTGGGGGGGGTTGGCGGTGGGGTGCCAACGGCGCTGGATGGGAGACCCATATGGGGCTGGGATCACTCCTTCCCTGGCTCTGGGACAGGGCGGCGCAACCCTATTGGGGCCTGTGGTCGCTATGGGTGACATCCACCAGGGGAGTGTGTGTGTGTGTGTGTGGGGGGGCTGTTGGCCCTGTCCTGTGGGGGGGCTGCCTGGGGGAGGGGGAGAGCCCACTATCGGTACGGGACCTTGGAGGTTTGACGGGTCGGGGTCTCCGTTTAGGCAATTGACGGTTGCCTCGGCTGGTTGGCTGCCTCGGTCCCGTCGAGGCCTGACCAGAGCTCTCACAGGGGCGGCGCCTGGGGGCGGGGGCCTGGACTTGCTCCGGGGCGGCGGCGCGTTCTGGCTCCTCTCTTTCTTGGGGGGGTCGGCGCCTCGGGGGATGGGACCCCTGGGGTGAGGCAACCTTGGCCCTATGCTGGGGGGGGCTGGGGGGGGGTGTTTGACCACCGGGG
>CM074488.1:32459653-32656964 GCA_037389245.1 Oryzias sinensis | reverse complement strand
AACCCAGGCACCGGACCCGACCCCCCCGACCAACGGAGCCCCCACCGGCCCCGCCAGGCACCGGAGGCCCCGACCCCCACCCCAAACCACGGCAGAAAGGCAAGGAGCAGCGACGACCAGGGCCCCCACCCCCTAAGTCATGGAGTTAGCTATGGGAGACTAGAGAGACCGAATTCTTTCAAAGATCCTTGAACTTTAGACATTCTTTCCAAGCTGATATGATCAAACAGCAGATTTCTGTGTTAACTTATGTTTATATTTTTCCTGTTTTTCCAATTTATTAAAATTGTTTTTTTATCAATACAAAGAGTTATGAAAATGATAGATAATAATCCTCCTTCTACATCGATGGCACTCATGTCACCAAGCACACAAAGTGACGGTGAAGCCGTGATTGAAATCTTAAGCCAGACTGATAGATCTGCACATACCTGCTGCCAGAGAGCCTGGACAGGCGTGCAGAACCACAGTGCGTGCATGTAACTGTCGGGTAGATTACTGTCACAGTGCTGACAAATGTCTGAGTTACTGAGACCCATCTTGAACATCCTCTGTCTAGTGTAGTAAATTCTGTGAAGAGTTTTGAGATGGATTAGCTGCAAATTTGAACTTTTTGTCAGTTTAAAGGTGTTCAGACAGAGTTCTGACCAGAAGCTTTCATCTGTGCTGATGCTCAAATCTGCATCCCATTTTGTTGTTGGAAGGGAAATATTATTATCTAAATTACATAAAAGTTTGTATATTTTGGAGAGAGTTTTATTCATTGAAAAATTAATCAGAGTGGTAATTACATCTGGTAGCTTTAAATCGTTTGTCTTTATATTTATACTTTTTAGTAATACTTGATTTAGACCCAGTGAACTTCCACTGAAGGTGTAAAATGTTTTTCTGAAGGACAAACACAGCAGTGATGTTGAGAACAGAGAGTAAAGAATCTTCCATCTCCACGTGAGAGATGATGATGAAAAGAAAACAAGTGTTTGACAGTTTCCTTCACACCATAGGAGGGATGTTCGAGTACATTTCTGGGGCCAACTTCTTAGGAGAAATAACAGAGTGGGTGGGCTTCGCTCTGGCTGGATGCTCTGTTCAGAGCGCAGCTTTTGCCGTCTTCACCACAGTGGTCCTCACCAGTAGAGCTGTGGCTCACCACAAGTAAGAATGTCAACTCTCTCTCTTTCAACCACAAAAGGTTTGGAAATAGCCTGTAAAATGTCTGTCAATGCTCCTTCTTTCAGATGGTACCTATCCAAATTTGAAGACTATCCTAAAAACAGGAAGGCCCTGATCCCCTTTCTGATGTGAAAACCCCAGTGATGGCCTGGAGGTGGGAGGAGGCCCTGACTTATGCTTACTCTTTAACTCTATTTAAAGACCCATTCCAATCCTGTTTTTGGTGTTTTTAACATGTTCTTGTAGCATTTTTCACATAATGGAGAAATAAAATAATTTAACATAAAAACAATGTTTCTGAGTATTTCTTTATTCAAATCGTGTGGAATCAGGAGCAGACCCAAGGTTTGTGCTATCTTAGATGACCCCACCCTTACATTGACGTGTTCTCCCTACCATGACAAAGGTGGATAAAGGTGGAAAGATTTCATGTAATCCATGGACACCAGTGAAGATCACAAATCATTGAAGAAAAAAGGTTCAGAGCACTGTCTAGTGGGTCTAGATGACCCAACGTTAAAGTGCCTAGGATAGCACAAGGGTTACGTCAACATTCAGAGTTATTTGTACTCTTTTTGGTGTTAACGTTTTAATCCTACCCTAAGTAAAAGAAAAATTTAGTGTAGCACAGTGCTTCTCGATTATTTTTTTGAAAGCCCCCCCCGGGAAAAAGAAAATGTTTCACACCCCCACCCACTTGCCGTGGTGACTATAAATAAGATCAGTATCTATAACAGTTGTGTAAGTATACCTAAAACTGTATCTTAACATTAACAAAAGAAAAAAGCAATATAAATCTACTTTCAATAAATAACTTTATTTAGCCACAGAAACCCTGTTTGGGTCTAAAACAGAAAAGAAGCTTAAAGTGCCTGAAATAAAAAAAGTCATTATTTAAACTAGAAACATTTTGACCAACACCATTTGATGCTGAGAAAAATAATTCAATTAATAAATAATATTAAATGTAAATTAGTCTGAAACATTAACAGCAGCACCAATATATTTAAAAAAAATTGTCTATAAAAAAAGAAATTAAAAAAAACATTGAGCTGATTTTTTTTCTAAATGATAATTATTTATTTATGATATAAAGTGCAGCTGTTTTCCTGCATTACCTGCTGTCTTTATGTCAAATACTGACACCAATTAAAGGACAGGCAGACAAAGAATACATTTATGTAAAATAAAGACACATCATCAAAATGTCTGCAATATTTCATAAAAAAAGACTTTATTAGTATGAGCTAAGTCATCTAAAGGCACGGGATGATCCCTGTGTTGCGGAATCAAGGCAGTGCTCCATGCGCCGTTCCACCTTGCAGCCTGAGCCCACTACCTTCCTCTTTTACTTCTCTCTCAAAGACAGGAGCGAGCAGCTGCACGGACGATAATTCACAGTTTCAGGCTGTTACAAAATCGGTGAAATAACAGATAATAGTAAATTAATAGTGGCGCAGATTTTTTTTCCAAGCTCAGAGCCGCTGTCGCCACCGCAACCCATCAAATTTGCGCCCTGGGCAATTGCCCATATTGCCTGCGCCTAAAACCGCTACTAGTGCGCCTGCCCTGGCATTGCATCGGGGGATGTGCCCCACTATTTGAGAAGAACTCGTGTAGCGGTTGATATGCGAATACAGTTAGTTATTTAGCCATAGTGCTACTGAAAATGTTTTATATTGTTTTTTCTTTAATTTGTTTGTTTAAATGTTTGTATTTTCTACACTTCATGTAAGGGTTAATGGCCGACCAAGTGTGCATTATTACTTTTTAACGCACGCCGTGGAAGCCAGAACCGTCAGACGCGGAGCGACGCAAAGTGCGTTAAAAAGTAATAACGCACACTTCGAAGGCCATTAACCCACTTATACCATGGTCATTTACAAAAGCAACATATATTAACCAGTTTTTAATCCTTAATTCTTGTTTTTTTCCAATTTGGATCTATCGACTATCGCGCTGCACCACCAGCACCAGTCAAGATTCGGCGATATATATATGCTGATCTTTCCAATGGGTTGAATAAAGCATCAGTTTAGAGAGAAGGTTCACCTCTTACCGCTTGTTTTTGTCCATGATGAAGCAAAAGGTTGTTTTAAATATGCCAGTGCAGTGATACAAAACATTTAAGCTAGGTGACCGGAACTTCTTTTTTCACCACGCGTTTATCAGGTTTTAATGCATACCCAGCAGCCAATCAGAATCGAGTATTCACCCAGACAATGGTATAAACCAGTGTTTTTCAACCTTTTTTGAGCCACGGCACACTTTAACCTTGACAAAAATCCCGCGGCACACCAGCATCCAAAAAAATAGATAGATAAAAAAAAAAGCTCATAGTCTGTATTGATCTACAGCCTCTCTGCAATCTCACATGCATTTTTGTGATAATTGTTGCAGAAAAAGCTGGAAGCTGCAGCTGTTTTTTTCTAAAAGGTGTATTAAAAATTCAGTCAAAAGATTCAAAAACTGTTTGATGTGTGTTCGTTGTTTTAAGACGTTAAGAGGAGAGACTCATTGTCCGCTAAAACAGTCACTTTAATGCATCATGGGAGATGTAGTGCCGATATCGGTGACCGCGGAAAGACCAGCGTCTTTGAGCTTCATTGTTTTGTTCACTTGTTCCACAGTCTGATACCAGATTCTGTGGAAAGCTACACCGCTAAAGACGAGCTTTAGCTGGTATTTTTCTTAGAACAGAGAGACTTTTTGCGCTAAAACGAAACAAGGAAGTGAATACTTTAACCACTTCTGATTGGTCAGACTGATGACATGTGATTAAGCCTTCAAGAATGATTGGTGGAGACAGTTAAAGGGGCGGGACTTTTCCTTACACAGTTATCGCTGCAGCTATAACTGTACCGCGGTACCGTCATTCTTATCAAAGTGTCTTTAATAGAATCATATAAACACAAAGAAAAAATAATTTTATAATATTTCATATTCTTAACTTCTCAGTGTTTTATCAGGGCCTGTTTGGATGAACAAAGAGCTGATTTCCTGGAGATGGTAATTGTTTTTAGATCAGTTAATGAGGGCAATTTCTCACGGCACACTTGACCATCTCCCGCGGCACACTATTGTGCCGAAAAACACTAGTATAAACCACATTAATGGAGCTGATGGAGCAATAATATTAAGAGTATTGGACTAATGTGTAGAGTATTTAAATGTTTAGATGACCTGAGTTCAGCTAAAGATTGTAAGAAGCACTTCCTGTTTTCTACTAGAACTGCACATGCGAAGTCAGCACAACAGACAGTGAAAAGAAAGCATTTAAGAAGCTTTGATGTGTTTAAAATACACCGGTTGGTTCATTAGCAGGCCAAAGTGGTATGTATGTGTATTCTTTTGTGCATTATTTTGTTTAAAGGTGTGCAATCCGTGTGTCATAGTTAATCATTACTTTTGTTTGCTAGTTCTACAATGTTGATGCGGTAATATGGAAGCAATTGTGTAGCATAATTAAAAATAAAAGTCAAAACCAGAAATGCTTTTTCATTTTCAAAATGAAGGCGGAAATGCTGCTAGGTAGTCCAGAGAAGCTGTGTACAATCATCAGGATTGCACAAACGTCACAAAGCCCTCTCCCCTGCCGCTAACACAAAGCACCACTGCTCCTGGCGTGTCTGTGTCTGTTAGCAGCCGGACACACGGAGAAGCACTGACGTTATCGCCCCGCCTCCCCTCTGGAAATGCTAAGTGGAATTGAATTCGGCGACATTATTCGCAGGGTGGATGTAAAAATGAAAATGCAATCCCTTCTGCATTTTCATTTTAATTATGATACAGAATAAGCGGTTTTTAAGTAGCAATGAAAAAGCATTTTGAAGTATTGATTTTTCATTTTAATTTTTAGTCAATAAATGCAGTTACATTTTGAAAATGAAAAAGCATTTCTGGCTTTGACTATTTTTAATTATGCTACAGAATCGCTTCCATACTGTAAAGTCTGAAGAAAGGAATACCACATTAAACAGCAGTGCAAATTGCCTCTCATCTGTGTGTATTAATGAACAAGCTGGCACATTTAGTTAGTTTTAATGAACTCTTACCATGTTTAATAAATAAACTTTCTACTTTTCACTTTTTAAATTTGTATATCATGTACAATAAAACAAAAACTCTGAACTTCTTTTGTTTTTTTACGCACACCATTTTAATACATGGAAACATCAATTCAATGTACCAAATTCACCAACGTTGCGTAAACTGTCAAGTTTACGCAACGTTTAAAAGTTTACAGTACCTCAAAAAAAGAATTTAGTAAATAGCATTTTACCACACATTAAGAACAGTGAAATTGGCTTTTTAGGACAATAGAAGAAGTAGTGGACTACTTGGACTACAAATACAAGAGTTCTTTTGGACAATATAACTTTCTGACACAACTAAAGATAATGAATCAGATCTGTATAACGTGAGCATCAAAGCTTTTGAAATGTCTTAATCTCTTTATTTCAGTGACCAACATTTACCTGGGTATGTTCTCAGTCACTTGGAAAAGATGGAAGTGAGCAAGAAAACAAGTTTTGTGTAGTTTAAGGGGGATAAACAAAAGTAAAATGGAAGAATGGGTTGACTTATAAAGGAAGCACCAGAACACTTTGGCTGAATAGGCCAATTATAGTTTGTTAAGCAGCATTGCTCTGAGGCAGTGTTTTTCAACCAGTGTGCCGTGGGAAATAAATTGCCCTCATTAACTGATCTAACAACATTTTCCATCTCCAGGATATCAGCTCTGTGTTCATCCAAACTGGCCCTGATAAAACACTGAGAAATTAGGAATATGAAAGATCGTAAAATACTTTTTTCCTTTGTGCTTATTTGATTCTATTAAAGACATTTTGATAAGAATGACAGTTCCGCAATGTAGCTGCAACTTAAGCCGTTTTCTGAAAAGTCCCAACACTTTAACTGTCTCCACCAATCATTCTTGGAGGCTTAGTCACACGTCATCAGTCTGACCAATCAGAAGTGGTTAAAGTCTTCACTTCCTTGTTTCGATTTAGCTCATAAGTCTCTCAGTTCTAAAAAAAAATACCAGCTAAAGCTCGTCTTTAGCGGTGTAGCTTTCCACAGAATCCGGTGTCAGACCGTGGAACAAGTGAACAAAACAATGAAGCTCAGAGACACTAGCATTTCTGCGTACCGCGGATTTTTGAACTACGTCTCCCATGATGCATTGGGTTAAAGTGACAGCGTGAGCGTCTCGGCGCACAAATGAGCCTCTCCTCTTAATGTCTTGAAACAACAACGAACACAAATCAAACAGTTTTTAAATCTTCTAACTTAACTTTTATTACATCTATTAGAAAAAACAGCTGCAGCTTTCAGCTTTTTCTGCCACAATTATCACAAAAATGCATGTGAGATTGTGGAGGGACTGTAGATCAATACAGACTATGAGTTTCTCCTTTTTTTTCTCTAAATTTTTGGATGCTGGTGTGCCACGGGATTATTGTCAAGGTTAAAGTGTGCCGTGGCCTAAAAAAAGGCTGAAAAACACTGGTCTACGTTCCTTGACTCTTGGAGTTTACTTAGTTGTGCTCACATCAGTATTGCACACTGTAGTCTGCAAACATGGATACGGGCGAGACAGAGCATCAACAAAGCTCATGTTGAAAACAAAATGGAACTAAAACAGTTCATCAAAAGCCCCCAAAGTCGTACATGCCAGACATGGGAGAAGATTTTTGTCCAAAACAATGTAGAAGGTGGAAACCTTTGCTTTTAAAGTTTCTGTGATAATCACTTGTTACTTCAGTTGTCAAGAGATGGTCTTTAAGGATTTGGCATGACTGAAACACAGCAGGAATTGACTCATATAAACCACTTATTTATAAATTGTTCATAAAGACTCCATCAAACACAACTTTAGTACAAGCGTACCTCAAGGAATTTTACAGAATGATCCGTCGTTCTAACAGGTGGTTTGATGAATTTGTTTGTCCTCCCAGAGTGTAGTCTAGCAGTGGAGCGGCTTTGGGAGGCGGCTTTCGAAGGCAGAAACCACACTCCGCACAGTCCTTACAAACCGTACAACTAATCACGTTACAATTCGTGTCCAAACAAAATAACATAAAGGATGATATTATTCCCACACATTTACGTCCAGCCAAGATGCACATTGCATTATTTCCCGGACTGATTTTGAGTACATCCAAGGCTAAATGTTGTTTGCATGTAATAGCCTGATCCTAACCCTTCTTCCGAGTGAACAGGCCCTTAACACAATTCATAACAATAATAAAAGCATGTTTAGAAGATCAACTAACTTGTTTGTTTACAACGGAACTCCATATTTCTTCTTCAACGGCCGTTTCCTGTATTTTAGATAGTTCTGCGCGTGTAAAAATGTATTAAGATCGAAAGTGTGGGGTGTGTAAATGTTTGTTATAACCGGATAAAACATTTTTGGGACCATGTACACGGTTCAATTCTAATCCGATCTTTGATCCGATAAAAAACATTTTGCACATGTAACAACAGCTAGTGTTTCCCCGCATATTGGTGTTTCACATATTCATATTCACATATATGTAAAGTTTTTAAGGTGCAAGTAACATTTAGACTGCAGTAAAAATATATTTTCTCTTATTGCGTATCTAGAAAGAACAACCGCTTCCAACTCATTAGAAGTCAGAGTATTTATCTTATAAATGTCTATAGTCCAAATGTGCAATATCAAAAAATATTACGTTATTGTAGCCGTTACAGTTTTATCTGCCCCGCACTGCGGTAAGGTTAGTTTTAGGCTGGATATTTGACAGACATTCAGCGCAGATCTCCAGTGAGGTCTCTTAAGGACTGTCAACAAATTAACAAGTGGATGACATGGAGAAGATTTTAGATCAGACCCAAGACTAAATGCTCTGCAAAAAAAAAAAAAAAAAAAATACTATAAAACATTTCCTCATGTTGTGTTTAAATAATCGTATTTATTTTGCAATGATAGATATCAATATCTTATAAGAAAAATGGTTTGAATTAAAGATTCTGTTTAAAAAAATAGCTTTCAAACCATGTAACCTTATGATTGCAAATATATGCCAAAGGGCTCCAACATACACCATACAAAAATTCTATATTAATTTTTATATCAAAATTCCACAGGTTTGCATATGAAATCTGGTCAATATTTTAATAGCTCCCAAACCGCCTGCTCCAAAGAGATGAAACATGTCTCGCGCCAGTGCAGCAGAGTCTGCGCAGCTGCGGACAAATGGGGGATCCCGCGTTAGCCCACTTACCCGCGTCATTCCCGCAAGTGAAGGAAACCTATGAACTTGACAGTAGAAGAGTGTGTTTGCTATGCTCAAGAGCTGTTTTTTTTTTTTTTTTTTTTTTACAATTTACGGAGTCTTGTATTCTGTTTGTTCATAAACCGTGAGTGAAAGCTCAAACGTACATTGTGTGCTTCTTCTCAAGAGCCCGGCTGAGGTGCAATGTACGGGGGCAGTCAGCAGGGGGCGCGGCGGCTATCCCCTCAGACAGCGCCAGGAGGGCGCAGGCGCAGAGATTTGAAGAGAAAACGCCATATTGAATTCCCGTAGGAACAGCTAACACTTCCACAGCTAGCGGTTTGTAGGAGCTGCTATATCGATGCTCCTAAAGCGGTTAGTCGTGACATTCGTCGCTTCTTGTAAGACAGTGTGCGTGACGGCTGTTTAAGGTCCGATAAACAACGACGGGAACGCTAGCGCCAGGTATTTGTTAGGGGGGGGGTTACTGGAGAGACGAGTTGAATGGATCCGCGGGTGGCTTGGATTCAGCCCGAACAGAAAGGACCTGCGAACACCTTATGGATGTACGTGTGGGAGACCTCTCAGGGAGGCCGGACACTCTCCGCTCCGGTGCAGTTCCACAACCAAAACCACAACCAGTGCGTGAACTACGCTGCGGCGGCCGCCGAGAAGAACGGTGCACCGAGCAGCAAGAGCAGCGGCGACGGTGCCGCTACAGCCGGCCGGAGCGGCGGCCATCACGGCTTCACCAACGGCTCTAATGCCTCCTGTAAGGACTCCTCCACGCGGACCTCCGATCATCCAGCTGAGGAGAACACTGTGCTCCAGAAGTTGGGATCCGCCTCCTCGTCGTCTTCCCAGGAGTCCGGGACGGATGTGTTCGCTTCCAGCTGCTTACCCGAGAGGACTATCGGTGCAAACGTGTCTGGAAACTTGAATCAAAACGTCGGAAGCGCAAATATGCTTTTCGGCGTGGAAAGTAACGGGAACCTGCACCACCTCCCACAGGAGCATCAAACTTTACATCCACAGCAGGTCTGCGCGAGGCGTCTTCGGGGTCCCCCCCTTCACAGCCAGCACCCAGGCCGCAGGAAAAGCGACAACAAGGCCAGCACCTACGGCATGACCTACCTGCTGTCCATCTGCACTCACGGGGGCCACGCCAGCACCATGACCCCATGGAAGACGATGACGTACAGCGCCGGGATCCGCGGGTCAGTATCCACTTGCTGCGCGTGCGCGCGGCATTTCCCTGTGCTGTTGCAGAGCATCATTACAACACCTGTGTGTGTCTGAAATAACCGCACACGTACCGCTTATGCTCCTAGAAAACGGAGTAGTTTGTTTAGAGTCGCTAGAACAGACAGGAAGTGAGGTCATTCCGTGCACAGAAATGAGAATTTTCGGCCGCATGGGACAAAACCCTGCGATGGAATTTACACTATTATTTCCAAACGAGGTAAACGTATTGTTTAATTTCAGTACTTTCACTAGTCTCACTTGCAGGTAACGGGGAACTTTTGAAAGTGTGGGCGCGCGTGCGTGTATGTTATGCCTATTGCGACAGTAAAAAAGCCACAAACGCATGATGATTACAATGAGCACTAAAATGATCCTGCTTCTATTTAAAACTACGTTGTATCCATGTTTATTATAACGTTTTTATGACATTACGTTTTTTAAGAAAAGATAGGAACTCTTACCTGAAATATATACATATTTTGCTTTTATTGAAAGTGAAATAAGTTTTTAATTCCATCAGATTCTGATTTTTTTAATCTTTTAATATTCTTTATGAATTTTTAAAGCTTTGAATTTTCTTTCTGAATTTTTTTTAAACCTTTGAATTTAAAAACAGAAAAATGTTACGCCCTGAAATTGTTTTCTATCTTTAATATTTCAGTGTTTTTAATTTCGAGACTCAAAATTTCGATGGTCCACAAATTCGATGGTCCACAAATTCGGAATTTAAAAATGCGCCTTCGTCCCAGTGACACAGCTGTCTCACCAAAACAACTAATCAATCTGAGAACACCTTGATATCCAGCCAATCACATCGTGACACATCATGAATCTTCTTATTCACATAGTTTTATTGGTCATAAAAAGTGTCACCTTTCTTGCAATTTTTTAAATATTTCTTTCAGTGGCGTTCAGCCTTTAAAAGTTTTACTAGTTCATCTTTAACCAGATAGCAACTATCGCCTTATGTTATGCGTTGATGAGTGTACAAAAGAAATCACCACGCTTACATTTTCCTCTTAAAGCTAACTATATGTCTGTGTGTTTGTGATTGGATGATGAAAATGTAAGTGTGGTGATTTCTTTTGTAAACCAATCACATAGTTGCTATCTGCTTATTCGTGGTTGTTCTTCAGAAAGTTCATTTTGGCGCTCAGATATCACTGGGACTTAATTCATGATATTCACCGACGTTTAACGCCTCGAGACTAAACAAAGGGCATCAATGTGAGTGCAAAATACCTGACGCAAAACCGCATCGTAAAAGCGTTTATTTTTCAAAAACACTCGGTTCGCTTTTTTGTTTTGACGCATCGCCAAAAACTATACACCAAATGACAGTGGCGCTGCACACGTGTTCGGAGCTACATTAAACACAACTTGGGGCGCCAAACAAAACTGTCTTGAGCACAGTACATGTCACGCAGAAGATAGACGCCAAGTAGCGTCTACACTGCTACGAAGAAATAATGACGGACATTCTAAAATATCCCCGAAGGGAATATTCAACATTCAATATTTAACTTTCCACTTATTTTGGATACAGCACTTTGAGATTGCCAGTTTTTTAAGCTTATTTCATTTACGCTTTGTGTTTAGTATGCTTGTTAAAATTGGCTGACATCTGTCCAGCTGGTTGCCTTCTCTTTGATAATGGGTTTGTTGACGATGGAAAATGTATCATGACATTTTCTCAGCTCTTGTACCAGTCGATAAAACTCCCATGTTCTTTCTCTTCTCGTAACTATGGGATGTACCCAAAATCGAGGTTTTTTCCAGCATCTTTCATCATTCAACAGAACAATAATTTCTTCATCGCTGGAACTGGAGCTAGAGCTACTGGTGCTGGAAATATTTTTTGTATGTTTCTGACAAGCACGTAAATACTTGCTCTCTTCTTCTGAGGGAAAAGCGACTTTAAGCTTGTGTTGTGCAGCCACTCAGGTACAGGAGCATTTCTGTTTTACATTGCCATCTAATGTTAGGGAATGAAATTGCATGTTTGCTCGGCTCATCACAGCTTAAAATCGCTGGGTGGGAAAACACACAAAAAGACATGTTGAAAAACGCTTAAGTAATAACGGCTGGCTAATATTCGCCCCGTGTACGGGCCTTTAGCCCTGGAGAGATTCTCGCATCTTCTGACCACAGTCAGAAAGTCAACAATAAGTATTCATGTTTTACGAACACCCGGTGTGTTAATTACGCCCTAACACCCGTGTGTTAACATGCCCTAACACCGTGTGATAAATACGTTCTACCCGGTGTGTAAAGATGCCCTAACACCCGGTGTTATCATGCCTAACACCGTGTGTTAACATGCCCTAACAACCGTGTGTTAACATGCTCCTAACACCCGGCAAGTAACATGCCTCACACCGTGTGTTAACATACGCAACACCTGTAACATGCCCTAACACCCGTAAGCACATGCCCTAACACCCGTGTGTTAACATACCCACGACCCGTGTGTGCGATATCAACACCCGTGTTATCATGCCTAACACCCGGTGCTAACATGCCCTAACACCGTGTTAACATGCCCAACACCCGTGTTAACATGTTCTAACACCGGTGTGTTAACATGCCCTAACACCGTGTGTTAACACGTTCAACACCCGTGTGTTAACTAACACCCAGTGCGACTTTTGTATGTGTCAAATACTGAAAAATCAGGATATGGTAGTTAAAAGTTTTAATGGCTAAATGTCACAGAAAAAAATATTTTAAAAAATTACAAGAAAGGTGACACGTTTTTGTGACCAATAAAACTATGTAAATGAGAAGAGAATCGGGAGATATAAAGCAATTTCTGCTACCATATTGGGCTCCAATAGAACATAGCAAACGCTGACGTTACGTTGGTGTCATGATGTGATTGGCTGGATATCAAGGTGTTCTCAGATTGATTAGTTGTTTTGGTGAGACAGCCGTGTCACTGGGACGAAGGCACATTTTTAAACTCCGAATTTGTTTTCATCGAATTTGTGGACCATTGAAATTTTGAGTCTCGAAATTAAAAACACTGAAATATTAAAGATAAAAACTAATATTTCGAAAAAAATCAGAAAGAAAATTCAAAGCTTTGAAATTTCAGAATGAATATTAAATGGATAAATTTATAAGATTGATAAAATTCAGAATGTGATGGAACAGAAAAATTTCCATAATCATACAGTATCAACACATAGCTCATAAAACATACATTTAAAGTTCTAGCTGTAACATTGTTTGTTCAGCTGCAGACACAGCCGCGCTCTGGGCTTAGTCTAGCAGGGAGGCATTGGGTCCCATTTTTAGAGTCTTTGGTATGACTCAGCCTGGATTTGAACTCACGACCTTCCAGTTACAGGGTGCACACTCTACCACAAGACCACTGAGCTGGGTACAACTCACCGTAACTGATTCAGCTACAAAATGAATACTTGTACATGCATTGAAAAGCCAAGAAAGCTTTGACCATGTTTCAAATCTCAGGTTACCATAATACCATCTACAGTGTATTAGTATAAAAGTGCTGTTCATGTACAAAAAAAGGCATAAAATAACTCACTTTATACTCATACACTAGCTTGGCAGGGTCTTCATTAAGATAGGCTGTAAGGGCTTGGGGGATGCCACTTCTTTTTGCAATCGAATTACTCTCCAAAGTACAATGAGAAACAGGCTTTATAAACATATTGCTGGCTTTTACAATATAAGAGAGAATTCAAGGAGGCCCCCATAATTCTTTTACCCCCCCCCCCCCCCCAAGACATTTAAAAGCAGTGCCATAATTAGCAAATTATCATGTTACGGGGTTCCCAAATATTTTCAATTAACATATGCAGGATACATATAAAAAAATGGACAAAATTCACATAAAAACTGAATACATTATTACAGGGTTATGAAAACAAGATAACTGTGTAGGGAAGTATGAGAGACACCTAGCTGAGTACTCCAGTGTTACATTATTTGTGTTACTAGAAGGATGATTCACGGTTTAGGGTGCAAAGTCTCCACAGAAACGGAGGTATCAGTAGTTCTTAATGTTTGCTAATAATTATATACAGACCTGGTCAGCAACAGATACAATTTCAGCTATTTTGCATCCAGCTGCGCTTCCTTTCTTGTGGAAAACTCCTAGCAGAATAGGGGTCCAGATGAGACATGAAGTGGGATTGTTGTAATGCGTGCAAACACTGCACAGTTACCTAGGCAAAAACAACAACACAAGACAAATATGACAGCTTAAATGGTTACCTTAAAACAACATGACAAAAGTCACAGTATATGCAGGATGGCCTTTTGGCTTTGATGTTCCCAATTATCAGAAATATTTATCTATATTCCTTCACCATTAAGCAGAAACCCTACATATTTTTAAATACTAAAAAAAAAGAGTATGTAGCTGCATGTGTAGTCAAAAAAAGACTATGGAGAGACCAGTTGGTGCTCAACCATCCTTCCCCACTCCTGTCAATCATCGTTAGCAACTTCAAAAAACTTGCGTTTAAGCTAGCTAGCTCTCACATCTATGCGTTCATAGAACTCAACTGTTAGGAATTTTGTGTTTTATAAGCTGTCTTCCTTAATCTAAACTTCATTCTCGTTTCAGCACACTTACAAAACAACTTTCAGAATCATGTATTACATACAGAAACGTCACTGTGCAATTAGCAGCTTTAAATGAAATGACACTTCAGGCTCCACCTTAACATGACTGATAAAAATTCTTAATGCTATTTTTTTATAAGTTAATGGCATTAAACATGTCACTTACTGCTTTTTTGCGGCTTTCATGGAAATGGTTTTGAAAAGATGGCACAGTGTCTGCTGCTTCCGTATAAAACGAGAACCGTGTGGCGGGAGTCACAAAGTCTCGCGTGACTTTGAATTTGACGATGCAACATTCGTGGGATGTTAGGCTTGCATAACAGTTACGTTGGGGAAACTAAAAGAGTCCAGTAAACTTGGCATGGTACACTTTTACGTTGAAACAACACAACTGATTCAAGTTGATATGAGAAACTCACAATTTTAAGTCATTCAAACGTAATAATATTTATATCAAACAGTAAAGTGATAATTCAGTTTTTTGAGGGTAGCTTACGATTTAGGTTTTTTTTGCATGTAACTTTTGTTCCCTTAGTTTTAACATGTACAGTTGTGGGTCAGTTGGTTTTCGCCCATTCATGCACTCTTCAGTAAACCTGGTTTCCACTTCTTCACTGTGTCACATGTAAACAATGCAGCCTGTTGTCCTGGAGCGGACAGATGAGTTCAGTTTATGTTCTCGCCGAGAAAGCAGATTCCCAGCTGAAGTGTAAAACCCCGCCCACTTCAGTGGTTATAGACATCAGTTTACAACCTGGTTAGCTCACACATTCTCTGTGAATAACACCAACTACAGAAGATGATCTTTGTAAATTTGTAGCAGTAAATTTCTTTGTAAATATTTAAGAGGAAATAAATTTTTTATTTACTGAATTCTGTTTGGGTGTTTGTCACAGTACTGCAAAAAGATTACCTGTGATCAGCATAACTGATGTCCAGTTGAGCCTGTGGGGGGTGTCGGTCTACAATTTATTTGCCCTTGCATGTCTTCCTACTTCAATTCACTTTTTAGACTTTGTTATGGTAATTTCATTTTATTGATTTTACTTTTGTAAACTTTCCTACTTGCTCCCTCCAGACTTAACAGCCAAACAAGAGAAAAATGCACATTGTTGATGTCTTTGAGACTATTCAGCACTGAAGAGAAGAGATTTGTGTTCCAGCTGGGATGCAGAGGGAGAGCAGTTTAGTTCCCGCTTTGGCTGCTCATGTGTCAAAATGTTTTTGGTTAATGTGCTGAACTACACATTGCTCCTGGTCTGAATAGAATAGAAAAGAGTTTATTGTTACTGCCAGCAGCAGTTACATTGAAAATGACGATTTCAGAATAGTGAGAAAACAAATCGGCAGCTGAGAAATATGATTGTTCTTTGGGGTATATCTTTTACTGGTTACAAATTGTGGGATTTGGTTCTCAATTTATGCATTATGAGTAGGGATGGGTATCGTTAAGGTTTTAACGGTACTACTACTGTTATCGATACTGCTTATCAATCCGGTATTTTAATGGTACTCTTATCGATACTTTTTTTGAGGACGAAAAATAAATAAATCACAAATTAAGGACATAGTGTTTTATTTCCTCATTTTGATGCAAACTTCATTAATTTTACGCAGAAACGGGTGTTCTTAGTCTAGGGCGCTCACGTGTCCTCTACGAGATCGCCACTGTGTGTGCGCTGCCTTGTCTTATGTGTGTGCGCGCGTGGCGCGTGCTGTCTGAACAACAGCCCCGCCCCCCTTGCACACAAATAGATAGACAGAGTTCTCCGCTTCAACGAGAATACCGAAATTACTTTTTTACGTGTGCGTTTTGTTGTTTTGTTATGTGTGGGAGAATTCAGACTGCGAGCCGTCCCGCCGCTCTGGGTTAGCGGCTGCAGGACTCAGGAGGAACCGTGTTCAAACAGAGCTCGGGCCGCTAGCTCACAGAGTGGCTTTGGGGCAGTCTGTGTGAACTTTTCAGAGCAAAAATAAATGTTGCTCAGTCCTTAGAAAGCTGCAGATTGCTGCGTTTCTCGCATGGTCCTGGATTTTGTGTCCATCCATCAGGCTAATGATGTTAGCCCGTGTTAGCCTGTCCTAAACTTTCGTCCATCTTAATTCTTCCACAAAAAAGCACTGACCACACAGATTAAATATAACGATGAGCGAACAGGCACTTCATAATATTCATAACATTTATAAAAGCACGTTTGGAAGATCGTCTCGTATGTTACCGAGCTGCTGCATAAATGTCTGTGGAAGCGGTTTGTTTACAACGGGACCTATTTCCGCATCCGGGTGATTTTACACTACTGCGCATGCCCAAATTATTCATTCCGAACGAAAGTGTGAGCCATGGGAACGTTTGTTCTAATCGGAAAAAGGTTTTCTGTGCCCATGTGCACGGGTGAATTTTAACCCGACCATTGATCCGATCAAGATATTCTGCCCATGTAACCGCGGCTAATATGAAGTAGTTACTTAAAAATAATTCTTCTTAACCGCGACTCCTGCTGCTTCGTTGTCTTCTCTGTGGAGAAGACGGGGTTTCTGAATTTAATTCAAGCCTTAGAGCCCAGATATGAGCTGTACTGTTAATCTTTTAGAAAATGGTACTACTGTCAAGGTGAATGTTTGTCTCCTTTTAGTCTAGCTACAAAGTGTGACTTAAACACAGCTGGGACTTTATGTAAGTAAGTAACCTTTTTATTTTGGACAAGGGAAAAAAAGTGTAGAATAACAAAATAAGACATAAACAAGACAAACATTATATTAAACAAATTATATAAACAACATAAGTCCAAAAGGGAGTGAGAAGAAGAAAAATCTTACACTTAACTTTGATTCCAAGAGTGTTTTCATTTATTTATTATTCATCTCAGAAATGGGGGTTACATTTGTCTTGCGTTTGATTAAATAAAGCAAAATTTGCTTTAAGTTGTCTGCCGTTTGTACTTGTTGCTTTCTTTAAGTGGGGGGTGGGGGGAATTGGAAATCGAATTAAAAAAAAAAATTGGAGATTTTATTTTTAGGCCATATCGCCCAGCCCTAGTGATTGCCAGCCCTAGTGATTGCCAGCATGGTTTCCGTCCCTCCTGTTCAACTATGACTGCACTGCTGCTTCTAACAGAGCACACACAGTGAGGTCAATAGGTATTTGATCACCCTGTGATTTAGCAAGTTCTCCCTCTTAGAAAACATGGAGGGGTCTAAAATGTTCATCATAGGTACATTTCCACAGTGAGAGACAGAATCTGTAGAAACATTCAGAACTCACATTGTATGATTTTTTTTAAAACGAAGTATTTGTATATTACTGTAACAAATAAGTATTTGATCACTTGAGTTAAACAACTTTAATATTCGGTACAGAAGCCTTTGTTAACAATTACAGAGGTCAAGCGGTTCCTGTAGTTCTTCACTAGGTTTCTACACACTGCAGCAGGGATTTTGGCCCACTCCTCCATACAGATCTTCTCTAGATCTGTCAGGGTTCGGGGCTGTCGCTGAGCAACACAAAGTTTCAGCTTCCTCCAAAGATTCTCTATTGGATTTAGGTCTGAAGACTGGCTAGGCCACTCCAGAACCTTGATATGCTTCTTACGGAGCCACTCCTTGGTTTTCTTGGCTGTGTGCTTCGGGTCATTATGCTGAAAGACCCAGCCACGACCCATATTCAACGCTCTGACTGAGGTAAGGAGGTTTTTGCCCAATATCTCACAATACAGAGCCCCGTTCATTCTCTCCTTAATACAGTGCAGCCGTCCTGTCCCCTGTGCAGAAAAACACCCCCAGAGCATGATGCTTCCACCCCCGTGCTTCACTGTAGGTATGGTGTTCTTGGGATGATGCTCCTCCTCCTTCCTCCTCCAAACACGCCGAATGGAGTTGAGACGAAAAAGTTCTATTTTGGTCTCATCTGACCACAAGACTTTCTCCCATGACTCCTCTGGATCATCAAGATGGTCATTGGCAAACTTCAGACGGGCCTTGACATGGGCTGACTTCAGCAGGGGAACCTTCTGTACGATACATGACTTTAAACCGTGACGTTTTAATGTATTACTTATAGTAGCCTTGGAAACGGTGGTCCCAGCTCTATTCAGGTCATTGACCAGCTCCTCCCCTGGGCTGATGCTTCACCTTCCTTAGCATCATCGATACCCCACCAGGTGCGATCTTGCGAGGGGCCCCAATCTGAGGGACATTGACAGTCATCATTAGCCTCTTCCATTTTCTGACAATTGCTCCAACAGTTGTTCTTTTCTCACCAAGCTGCTTGGCAATTGCCCATTAGCCACTTCCAGCTTTGTGAAGGTCTACAATTTTGTCTCTTGTGTCTTTTGACAGCTCTTTGGTTTTGCCCATGTTGGTAGTTAGACTTCTGACTGATTGTGGGGGGGCACAGGTGCCTTTATGCAAGCTAACCACCTCAAACAGGAGCCACTCATTTAGAATCATGAGCAGAGTGGAGTTGGACTATTTAAAAGCAGAACAGCAGCTCTTTTGCTGGTCAGAAATCTATCTGATAATCCAGTGATCAAATACTTATTTGTCACAGTAATATACAAATAAATTGTTTAAAAAATCGTACTACGTGATTTCTGAATGTTTCTTCACGTATGATGAATATTTTAGACCCCTCCATGTTTTCTAAGTGGGAGAACTTGCTAAATCACAGAGTGATCAAATAATTATTGACCTCACTGTATGTGCATCCTAAAAGAAGTCCTGCTCCCACCTGCCAGAAAGGGGCCAAAAGTAGAAACTGAAGATTTCTGTTTTGAACCGGAAAAAAAACTGAAAGTGAAAATGTAAGTTCTGAAACTTTTAAAACAGAAAATGTGAAAATGGAAATAATCAAGGTTATATTGGACTTGCTTGAATCTTTTCGTTTCACTTTTGTTTTTTATTTATTTTGAGTTTCAACACCATTATTTTAGCTTTCGGTTTCAAGTGGTTGCATCATGGTTTTCCAAACCTTTTACCATATAGGGCGCCGTAGGTCTTTGACAAATGCAGTCACAACTGATGCTGAAATGATTGTGGGTGACGTAATACAGTTTACACCTGGCAGATCTGCAGTGAATAACAAATGAAGAATGACAGAGGAGTAAAAAAGTTAATCAACTTTATAAACCTGTTGAATATTTGGTGAAATATCTTTAGCTTAAAAAAAATTATATCTAGATGAAAATTTTAAAAGTTTTCCTCTTATGGAACCATCTTGGTCCCAACCCTCCACCTAATGGTACTCCGGGCCACTAACAAGAGCCTTAATCTTTCATATTATCTAGAACTATATAATAGTTTTATGGCATTAATAGAACTAGAAACTAAAGCTAGAAAACAGCAGCTATAACAGAAACATCTGGTATGACTTTTCCATTATGAGGATTCATTGACTCCATGGCCAGGCCCAATCACAGGGGGCATTTGCACAGCACTCACCTAGACCAGGACAGCAATGGGTACACTCCTCAACTGTTGGGCTATAGGGCGGGGCCCCAGCAACTCTCCAGATCAAGCCGATAGACTTACAAATAAGAGATCCTCATAAGGGAGAACTGAAGTTAGGGAAAAATAAAAAAGTGAAAAGAAATACCATCAAAATACAACAAAAACATTTGAAATAAAATAAGCAATGGTATATAGGCTAAACAGTTGTAAAAATTACAATAGTATTACAATAGTCAAAATGCCATATCATATAAATGTCATAAAATAAGTCAAATAAAATAAAATAATTGGTGAATGGATAAATGAAGGTTTCTGAAAGTGTCAGAAGCTGACAAGACTGTTGGTGATGACTTGAACACAGAGGAAGGTCTGTGAAGGTCACAGAGTTTTTTTCAGTAAAGTTGCAGTAGAAACAAAGGTTTATTGCATCATTTAAGATTTTATTTGAAAACCTGCAGTAACTATGAATATTCTTTGTGTTCATTAAACTGGTTCTTTTGCTAATTGATTTGTTTGAGAGGAACATTATTTTTCTATTTTCTTATGACAATCTGGCATTGCAGTACAGTACAATAAGTAGCTAATTGAAATCTTTTTTTTTTCTTTTTTTTTTAGTAATGGGTTTGTAGAATTTTTTCTGGAGAAGAAATCAAAGGTTAAATTCAATTTTCCAAATTCAAATTAATTTTATTTATATAGTACCTTTCATGACCAGAAAGACAGCTCAAGGTGCTGTACATAAAAACAAAAACAAATGCAATATAATAATATAAAATACATTAAATTAGCCCCGCACAATAAAATACACAAAGACAAACACCAGTGGAAAATAAATAAATAAAATAAAGAGAAATCAGAAGGCACCGTCTGCCCTGTCCTCCTATTGGCAGGGGTGTCAGTATAGACCCAAACACCCCAGCCGAGGGGGAGAAAACACTCGTAAACAGTCGAATTTGAAATAAAATAAATATGTGTTAAGATATAAAAAGTATACAAGTAAAATTCTAGATTCAACAGATATGTATATGATAAAATGTCATAAAATACAAGAATAACAATTCTACATTAAGCAAATAAAATGATGTGATAAAACAACATAAAACGTAAAAAGAATAAATATACCCTGGGGACCTTCAGCAGGTCTGCACCTGAGGACCTAAGGGCTGTAGGAGGTTCATACGTTGAAAGCAAGTCGGATATAAAAGAAGGACTAAGACCATGGAGCCAGTGCAGAGATTTAAGGATCGGTGTAATGTGCTCCCTCCTCCTAGTTGTTGTTAAAAGGCGAGCAGCAGAGTTCTGGACTAGCTGCAGGCGGTTGATAGTGGTTTTCTTTACACCAGAAAAGAGGGCATTACAGTAATCTAATCTTGATGTCATACAAGCATGGATTAAGATTTCAGCACTGGCTCTAGAGAGAAAGAGTCTCACTCGGTCGATATTCCTTAGATGGTAAAATGCAGATTTAGTTGGTTGATTCACATGTTGGTCAAAGCTAAGATCTGCAACTAAAATCACGCCGAGGTTCCTTACTGTGTCACGTGTAGTCATAGAATTGGTTGACAGATAAAATTGGACCTTATCTCTCTCAGCTTCAGAACCGATTACCAAGACTTCAGGCTTCGTGTCATGGTTGAGCTGCAAAAAGTTCTCTCCCATCCACATTTTAATGTCTAAAATACAGTTTAAAAGGCTGTCCATGGGTCCAGTGTCATTTCCAATGCAAATCTGATCTGTATCTATGGATCTGCAGGGCAAACTGGTGCGGTGTGACCTCTGATCAGAAGATTGCAGGTTTAATTCCCGCCTTGCCCGCTCATATGTCTAAGTGTGTTTGGGCATGACGCTAAATTCGACCTTTTTTCCTATGGGAGGTTGTCGGCAGCGTTTGACAGCGGAGCCGCCAATAGTGGGTGAATGGGACTGTGACTGTAAAGGTAGAAAAGCCCTATAAGAGTATTTATCATTTACTATCTATTAGGCCTGCATAGGGGTGTTGACGAAAACCTCATCAGCGCGCATCACTGGACAAACCTCTTTTTTTTTTTTTTTTTTTTGAAGTTCTGCATATGGTGCGGGATTTAAACACAAACATCTTTGCTAATAATTTACTTTTTCTGCGAGTCCTGTACTCAAATCTCAAGGGCTTCTGGGGGAATTTCCATTGTATTAATTTCCATTACAAGCTGCGTGCGTTTGTGTTGGGGGGTTGCAAGAGTCCCAACACCGCGACTCTTGCTGCCTCATCGCCACGTTGATCAAAAATCCCACACCGCCACAAATCTAGCATTGCAAATTTATTGTTATCGCGATATCAAGCTGTGCAATATGTATTTCGCAAAAACCTGCAAAAATTGCAATAAATGCTAAAACAATCTTACAGCAGCTTAAAGTATCTAACAAATCAAAGAAATCCCTTTAATGTATTTGACCAATCGGATGGACGCCTTCACGTTGTTAACCAATCCGATTGAACCTTTTTATTTTAGATGTTTGCCTCCCATGTAGACGAGGGTCATTTGGAGTATAATTTTTAAACCGTTGCAGTGAATTGGAAATGATGTTTTCTGTTGTCTTGCTATTTGTTCATGTACAGCAAGTTGTCATGGCAATATTGATGACTGATATCACAAGTCTTCCTCATGTGGTACAGCCCTAAAAAGCAGAGCATGGGGAAATTCTTCATTGCTTAATCCTCTGAGCTTTCAACCTGCATTTTTACAGAATGCATGTTTCACAGACTGAATTTATAAAAGCAGGAACTGTTTGCTTGTGTGCAAGGGAATGTAAAGGTGGTTGTTTCTTCTCACAGTTTATAGTGGTCATGGCTACAAGCATCCAACCCCACCTTTAAATGATCTGCCTGCGTGTTCAGGGTTTGTCTTTCGGTTGAGCTCAGATGGATCAAGTGATAACTTTTACAGTCATTTTAATTGTTATATTTCAGATTACATGAAGAAGTGATGGACTTCTACAAGTACATGTCACCGCGGCCAGAAGAGGCTGCCATGAGGAAGGAGGTGGTGAAGCGGATAGAAACCATCATCAAGGAGCAGTGGCCCTCTGCTGATGTAAGACACTTGCTTCTGGACATTAGTGTCCTACAGAGAGGAACCCATACGTCTCAATGAAACATTTGTACGGATTTTACTAGGATTACATTTGGAAATGTTATCAGCATTACTTTATAAGAAGAAATCTGAAATTTAAGGCTTTCAGCAGCGTTGCCACAAACATATGTGTAAAATAAAAAGTCTGAAAGTGTTCCGCCGCTTTTGATGTCTAGGGTTACGTCATGGGGCATAACATAAAGTAAAGGTTTTGGCTATTAAATTTAAATGAACAAAAACACCAAACAAATGTCTCCATAAAAATATAACATTCATTTACAAATAATCAACAACAAACAATAACTAAAAGTGAAGCAAAAAGGCTTCCGGGTGAACCAAGGCCAAAATAACAAACAAACCCCCCCCCCCAACTGAAATCTTGTAATCTTACCTGTAAATGAAAGAAAAGGGAAGTCAAAGAGGAAACGCCAACCTCCCTGGACTAACAGAAACAAGAGAAAACAAGTACTAAAGAAAATGGCAGTTCACTTAACATAACTATAAACCAAGAGACTAAACAGAGTGGACACAAAACCACAAAGAAAGCTTGAACGCAGAACAGCTATGAAGGATGTAGATACAGTCAGGACAATAAATATTTGGACAGATACACATTCTTTCTAATTTAATTTCTGTACATTACCACAGTGCATTTGAAATTTGAAAACGACTCAGATGACATTGAAGTGCAGACTTTCAGCTTTTATTCCATGGGTTGAACAAAAAGATTGTATAAAAATGTGAAAACTAAAGCATTTTTAAACACAATCCCTTCATTTCATGGGCTTGTAAGTAATTAGACAAATGAAATAAGTGAAAACAAAATGGTCATTCCTAATATTTAGCTGAAAACTCTTTGTTGGCAATGACAGCCTGAAGTCTTGAACTCATGCAGGGCCCCAGACTAACTTTTTTCACTAGGAGCACTGTGGCCCCCAACTGAAAATTTTAGGGGCAGAACCAGAAAATTTAGGGGCGCATACTGTAAATCAACACGCTAAACAAATCTACTAATTTCCACTGTATTACTAATAAATACTTTAATAATAGATGCAGAAATTACAGTGTGCTGTTCCAAATTCAGTGTCATATTTTATTCTGCACTTTTGAAGATGCAACAAGGTAAACTGATAGCAGCATCGCTGTCATGACAGTAGAAATAGTAAACAAAATACCATACATTTAAAATAAAAAAAAGTTTTTAGAAACAAAGTGATTACCGTGGTAACCTTTTGGTCATTTCAGTTTCAAACAATACTTAAATGTATGCAAATTTTAGGGGATGGAAATTCATGTTGGCGACACCAAATAGGTGCAGCCAAGATGCACAATAATTTGAGATCACCCAAATGGACACAACACTGCACAGATCACCTGGTGTGAGACGCATATTTTTGTTTTTGCTTTTATGATGTGATCACCTGTCAATCAAAACAAAAATATCACGAGAAAGGGGCGGAAGCAAGACCCCAACCTGAGCGAACGCAGCTGGAAATTTAGTACTTTTTTTTTTAAACTTCATTATTCAACACAAATTGAACAAATATGTATGACAGGAACAATAGTCATAACAAATACAATGTCAGGGGATGGTACATGTACTACAAAAAGATTACAGATGCTATGCATTGAAAATATTCAAAGACAGACAGTTTTCATAAATTTTTGTTTAAACTATTAGAAACAGTATGTAAATAAGATTGTAATTCTTTAATTATTAAAGGGAAAAAAGTTATGATGAAGAAAACTTTGATTTGTGAATATGAAATTTACCAAATATTATAATTAGATTAATTGACAATTTTACGTTTGATCTTATATTTTTTATAATATTTTTTTAAATTTGATATGTTCAAATTTCATCTGATATTGTGAATCTAATTTGTAATTTATAAAACGTCCACAATCTTTCTGTTTCTGGGTGTTCTTTACAGAAGGCACAGTTGGGGTCAATAGTCTTCTTATATTTGAGCATGTATTGATTAGTGGGATAGATTCTATGTAGGAGTTTGTAGGAGACGTATCTCATCTTGTTATTAATTAACAATTTCTGATGCAGGGTCCAAACATTTTTCCAGGACAAGTCAGGAATAAATTTTCTGCAATAAAAAACAGCAGCAGGAACAGAAATTACATTTTGCTGAAACAGGGCACGTATGATCTTATTTTTTCAAGCACAGTTGAAACAAGATTTTCCAATAGTGGTGTCACTTAAAGATATGAAGGGAATATTTGCATCAAGTACAGTATTTTTAAAGAGTTCACAGATTTATGTGGTAACAGCATCAAAAACAATGGGATACTCTTTTGGAGGAACAGCAAGGTTGTATTTAAGGTTAAATTCTTCATATCTAAGTAATTGACCATTGTGGTTAAAGAGCTGACCCACCAGTAGGATATTATTGTCAAACCAATTATTGTAAAATAAAGATTTGTTCTTGTAAAGGATATATCTGTTATTCCAAATAAAAAACTTATGAGGGGAAAAATTGTGTTTATAGATAAGTGCCCATGAAAGAATAGTTTGTCCGTGAAAAGCAGAGAGTTTCACTGGGATTTTGTTGATATTATAATGACAAAGCAGAAGAAAATGGAGACCACCTACTTTAGCAAAAATTGTGATGAGGGAAAATATTCCAAATGGAGAGTGGATTTTTTAAATATGACTTAATCCAGTTTATTTTAAAAGTATTATTTAAAGTAGTAAAATTCAAGATAATTTAGGCCTCCTTTTTCATAGGAGTTCATTAATACAGATTTTTTTAAATAATGAATACGGTTTTTCCAGATGAAGTTTCTGGAAATTTAGTACTGAACTTACTGAAAGCTGCCCTACAAACAACAAAACAATGCATTATGGGACATGTGTCCTGATGGGTTTTTGTAGTTCAGTGATATATTAAAATACTTTAAAATACAGACTGATTTAAAAAAAGCTACATCCATTACAAAACATTAAAATAATTATAAAAGCTGTAATATCACAGATCATACTTAGGGGGAGAGGAATATTAAAACTAAATTGAATGTTATGGACTACAACTTCCTGTTCTCCTTCAGTCTAGCTTTAGCTTCGCCTTCATGCCCCCCCACCCCCCCCCACCCCGGGCCTGTTCACCCAACGATCCAGGCGCGGTGCTGGTTCATCTTAAACACATCTATCGTTGCATTTTCCCCACGTGTTTTAAATGTGTCTAAGATTAAATCGTGTTGTCGCTCACACGTGTTTAATGTTAGAGCCCCGTTAGCTGTCACGCATGTAGGTGTGGGACATTTATGCTCCTCAGCTGACCATCTCCCGCGGGAGCGGTGTGCTTCCGTAACAGCCGTGCATGAGAACCATGGTTTGGTTCGCGAGTTAGAGACCCCTGCAGGTCGGAAGAATGAATCAATAGTTCGCTTACTCATAGCTCAGACACACATAGCAGGTTGTGATGATATTTGTCTCCGTTTCCTTCCCACAGATGTTTACGTGCGCTTGATTATCTCTAGGCCCCTCCCCCTCTACACATTTTAGCCACTTGCAGTGACTTTCCCTGTTCTTCTCACACGCATTGGATGCATCACAGACAGGCATCACTCAATAAAACGCGAGTGTGTGCTTGAGTCTCATGAGTATGTGTGCGAGTGTGTGTATTTGTCTGCGTGCATGTGCGCTCCCGTCTCATTGTTAATTTCATTGCTCATTTCATTGACCATTGACGTGCCCCTTCCATGTTTAATGTAAAAAAAAAATACGAAGGGTGGGGGAGGATAATTTACTGGTAGCACATGTGCGACCGGATGTAAAATTCAGTCGCACACTCTCAAATTTTGGTCGCAAAATGCGACCATTTGGTCGTAGTCTGGAGCCCTGTGATGGACATCAGCAGAGGCTGGTTTTCTCCTTCTATGCTCTGCCAGGCCTTTACTGCAGCGGCTTTCAGTTGCTGTTTGTTTGTGGGCCTTTCTGTCTGAAGTTTAGTCTTCAACAAGTGAGTCCAATCAGTTTGGCTGCATTCACCTGGATCTGTGCAGACAGTCTGTCTCTGAACACCTCAGAATTCATTGGGCTGCTTCTTTCCTGTGTCACGTCATCAATAAACACTAGTGTCCCTGTGCCACTAGCAGCCATACACGCCCAGACCATCACATTGCCTCCACCGTGTTTTACTGATGATGTAGTGTGCTTTGGATCAAGAGCTTCTCCACACCTTCTCCATACTTTTCTCTTCCCATCATCCTGGTAGAGGTTGATTTTGGTTTCATCTGTCCAAAGAAGGTTTTCCAGAACTTTCTTAGATGCTTTTTAGCAAAGTCCAATCTAGCCTTCCTATTCTTGAGGCTTATGAGTGGCTTGCATCTTGTAGTGTACCCTCTGGATCTACTTTCATGCAGTCTTCTTTTGATGGTAGACTTGGATATTGATCCGCCTACCTCCTGGAGAGTGTTGTTCACTTGGTTGGCTGTTGAGAACGAGTTCATCCTAACCATGGAAATGATTCTGCCATCATCCACCACTGTTGTCTTCCGTGGATGTCCAGTGTGTCCATCTGGCGGAGCAGTAGGCCTGCACAATATACCGCAAATTTATCGTTATCACAATATCCAGCTCTGCAATATGCATATCGCAAAAGATGGCGAATATCGCAATAAATCGCAAACCCAAAATGTGTTAAAACAATCTTCCAGCAGCTTGAAGCATTTAACGAATCAAATAAATCCCTTTATGCTTTGACCAATCAGATGGACGCCTTCCCATTGTTGACCAATCAGATGGAGGCCTGTTATGTTAGATCAGGGGTGGGCAATTCCAGGCCTCGAGGGCCGGTGTGTCTGCATGATTTCCAGATAGTCTTGCCATACTTATGGCTGATTACCTGGTTCAGGTGTGTCCAACCAATCAGAACATGCCAGAGCAGGGTATGCTGGAAAACATGCAGGAATGCGGCCCTCAGTGCCCACCTCTGTGTTAGATGTTTGTCCCCCATGTCGATGAGGGTCATTTGGAGTATAATTTTTAAACTGTTGCAATGAAATGGGAATGATGTTTTTGTTTATTTTTCTATTTGTTTATTTACCGCAAATTTATCGTTATCGCAATATTGATCACTAATATCGCATATCGCAAGTTTTCCTCATATCGTGCAGCCCTACGGAGCAGATATAGGTGCAATTAGATAGACAGACAAACGGACAGACGGACTAATTGTCCACTGGGGAAAGTTGTTTTCATAGTAAAACATTTCTTCATAAGCTATGGAATTATGGTATTCATGCATATGCCTTTATTTTGTTTTATTTTTGATAATGACAATGTATGGCGTACATTGTTACAAATTACATTTGCGCTGAACAATTTCCCATTTCCACGTCGATTATTGCCGACATCTGTAGCTTGTCAGATGTAATTAAATGGAGGGAAATAAAATGCCCCATCCCAATGCGGAATGACACACAATGGCTGATCTTGCACTCTTAGAAGATGTGGCAAATGGAAGAATTCGGAGTGAACACATCTTTAGACAGCAAGAAGACTTGCTGGCAAACGAGGACGAGTGGCTTATGAGCCGGTTCCGACTTCCTCGAGCCGTCCTGTTGGACCTCTGCGGGCTTTTGGGCCCGGCGTTACAGAGATGCACTCGGAGGAACCACGCGTGTCACCCGGTGCATCTGGCGCTCCGGTGTCCCCCCCCCCCCGATGGAGAGCTAGACGTTTTTTTGCCTCGACTTTGATGTCCGACCATTTCTTTTTTATTTCGGCCACGGTCCGAGGTTGTGACGCTACAGCATTTACGGCGTCTGCCACAATTTGCCATTCACATGCCTTTTTGGCATTAGTAATGCCCACACTGTGCCCTCCAAACAACATTCTTCTCTTCTTTTCCACCTCGCCAACGATAACTTCTACTTCACATTGAGTGAAGTTACGTTTTTTTGATTTCCTCTCTGTGTTTGCCATGGTTTCGCAATCAATGAATATTAACTTGTGGGCGTTTCACGGACTATTTATGGGCAACTATGGGCGTGTCATGAAGCCACAAAAGCTGCGCTACATTTAGAATTGATTGTGATTTATTAAGGGAAAGATGCGTAGGATGTGCGTGCGCACGGTTTTTTAAATCCGAATATTTCTGTGCGTACGCACGTCCTATGTTTCATCCGTACGCCACTTCTGACGCAAATCCTACGCAAAGTTTTATAAATGAGGGCCCAGGTCTTTTTGCATTGCTGAGTTCACCAGTGCTTTCTTTCTTTCTCAGGATGTACCACACTGTTGACTTTGCCACTCCTAATACTGTAGCAGTTTCTGGTTTCATGTTTTTTTTCCGTTTTCACAGCTTAATTATGACCTTTCACCTGCATGGAGAGCTCCTTTGACCGCATGTTGTCTGTTCACAGCAGAATCTTCCAAATGCAGCATGAGTCCTAATCAACTCCAGGCCTTTTATCTGCTTCACTCATAATGACATAGCAAGGGAATTGCCCACAACTGCCCATGGAAGTCAATTGTCCAATTACTAACAAGCCCATGAAATGAAGGGATTGTGTTTAAAAATGCTTTAGTTTTTTACATTTTTATACAATCATTTTGTTCAACCCATGGAATAAAAGCTGAAAGTCTGCACTTCAATGGCATCTGAGTTGTTTTAATTAGAACTCACTGTAGTAATGAACAGAAACTAAATTAGAAGGAATGTGTCTCTGTCCAAATATTTATGGTCCTGACTGAATAGTTATTATTTTCTATGTAAGAATAGAAAGTTGTTTTTTAAATGGAAGCCAAGTTCATTCATCTTCTTCCGTTTATTCCCTTTTCGGGGTCACGGGGCTGCTGGAGCCTATCCCAACCTTTTGTGGGTGAAGGCAGGGTACACCCTGAACAGGTCCCAGTCTGTAGCAGGGACACATAGGAACTAAGTTAATAATTTAATTGCTCTGTTTTTGTAGTTATTAAAATTACAATCACAGAGCCGGATCTCTTGTGTCTGCCAACTAATAATGAATAAAAATGATTTCCGTCTGTTTTTAGTTTTCAGATGAAAGCTGTTTAAAATGAAGCAAATTAAGTCTCTGATTTGTTTTCCTTAATAAATTCTTGATTTATTAAACTGAAGAAATGGAGAAGCTCCTTTTTGTCTTCTGCAGGATTCCTAAATGACTTCCTTAGCAGGAGGTGGTGGCTCTGTCTAAACTACAGCCTGGTCGACACCTTCTGCCTTGTGCTTGATAATAATGTCCAACATTGTTTTATTAGGTCCAAATTTTTGGTAGCTTCAGCACCGGACTGTACCTACCAACAAGGTAAAGCTGCACTTTTGTGAAGGTAGGACGTTTAAGCTTTTGACTTTTTGTATAACTGTCTTGTTTTTGCCCCCAGTGACATCGATCTTGTCGTGTTTGGGAAGTGGGAGCGACCCCCGTTACAGGAGTTGGAACAAGCTCTCCGGAAGCACAATGTGGCAGAACCGTTTTCCATTAAGGTTCTGGACAAGGCCACAGTGAGTGCAAGCAGCAATCCTGCTCTATCTGCATCTATTTGATTGTTTTAACCCTTAAAATAAGTTCTGTAGTAAATCAAAGAACTGAGTAAATTTAGGCAACTAACATTTTGAAGCAAATTTATTGATTTATGCAAATAAGTATTACTATCATAGACAATTAAAGCTGAGTTTTGGCTTAAGTAAGTACATTTAGCTCCATACAAAGGATCCATTCACAGCGAAGCTTTTTGCTGTTTCTAGTCAGCTTTTACCCATTCCTTCCCTTTTCAACTACAGTTCTTCAGTGAATTTTCTTGTAAGCACAAAACCCTCTCATCACAATCACAGTTGTGGCTGTGATGCAGCGGTAGGGCGGTCGACCCATGATCGTAAGTTTGCAGGTTCGATTCCCGCCTTGCACGCCCATGTGTCGAAGTGTCCTTGGGCAAGACACTGAACCCCACCCCACCTCTGGTGGTAGGCGGGCACCTGTGTTTGGCAGCGGAGCAGCCAGCAGTGTGTGAATGTGTGAGTGAATGAGTGTGTGACTGGGTGAATGGGTCTGTTACTGGGCCTTCGAAAGACGGTAGAAAGCACTATATAAGTATACGCCATTGACCATTTACCATTTGTGATCACATTCATAATCACAACCAAAACCCCTGTTCCTTGTGTCTAAGTTCCCAACGGTACTCTTTACTTATCTTTCAGGTGCCAATCATCAAGCTGACTGACCAGGAGACCGAGGTGAAGGTTGACATCAGTTTCAACGTGGAGACCGGAGTCAAGGCAGCCAACTTCATAAAAGACTATGTGAAGGTGAGACAGCGTGTTCTAACGCTCGGTCCTACCTCATCAGATTTTCTTACCCAAAGCACAAAATAAGATAAAACTTTATTCACCCCACAATGGGGAAAGTCTTTTATCTCCAGCAGCAAAAAAAGACATTCAGTAGTACAAACAGAAAATAACTAAGTAAACATACACAGCAGAAGATACCATAGAAGAATAAAAAACGACAACAACGACAACAACACCCGCAAAACTCTGAGAATTTATTCCCACACAGTAATAGAGATGCATCGATTTTGTATCGTCTCCCGTCCCGCAGGAAAAAAACACGTATTTGTATTGATATTACTAAAGAGATCCATGTCCCTCCTCCAGCCTCATCTTTTCATGTATTCCTCTTTTGTGTAATGTGCAACTTAATTATTAAATATATTTTCACAAATCCCGTTCGGTTAAAAGTGTGCGTGTGTGCGCGCAGACAGACGGCCTGAAGCGCGCTGAACCAGCTGGTAAAGATGCAGGTCAAAGTCAGTTGAATTAAGGAGGGAAAAAAACATTAATGCTTCAACAGAGCTGAGAATCTCTGAATTATTTTTTTCCTGACGGAATTTTTTTTTTAGCTTCAGCCTTTTCCAGTTTTTGCTGTTTTGCGCCTCAGTGTGGCATTGGCACGCAGATCTGAACACCATGTGTGTCTCACGATGAACCTCGTTTGAGGTTCTTTTCTGCTGCATCCATTGACATCATGTCTCTGCCAGGTAACCTGCTCCTTCCTTATCCAGCGCAGTGTTGCCAGATAGAGTCACAGCTCTCTCATCCTTGTGCTGCGCTAGAGCGCCACGAAAATCGTGTCAACCTATGATGACCGTATTTTGCGCTCTCTGTGTAGAATACACTGGGAGCGCGGGGAAAAACAACTCTCAGCTGCAGAGGATGTGAACAGGTGAACAGGTAGAGAGGAAAAGCAGGTAGAGAGGCGGGGGAGGGGCTTTGGCTTCATACTCCGTCAGAGAGATGGAAACACGGGCCTCAGATTCAGACGCAGTTTTCCCTGTGGGAGTTGAAGCAGATACTTTCTCTGGGATGATTTTATGAACTTAAACATGGAAACATGATTACCAAGTAGAACTCTTCAAAAATAATAATCCTGATCTCTCCACATTTTTCATGTCTACCATGCATTGATGCACACATCGCTCCATGTAGCGTAAACATCTGTGTGAAGGAAACGTAGACAAATATCATCACAACCTGATATGTGCGTCTGAGCTATGAGTAAGCGCATAACCTCTAGCTGGTAGCTCCACCCAAACGCGACCGCGGTATCAGGCGTTAAAGAACACAATTTCTAAGAGGCGGGGCGGGGATGCTGCACACCTCCAACAACAGGATAGATGACAGTGGCCATAAGGCGTCTCTACCTGGTGCCTTCACGGAGCTTCAGTACATAAGAATCCAACAGCTGCACAGCCTAACGTAGTTCGCTATTATATATTCATGAGATATTCATGGCAACACTGATCCCGCAGCGTTTTTTTTTTGCCGCCTGCTCCCGCCCGCAGCACAATTCAAACCGCCCAATCCCACGAGATTTGGATTGGGTCCCACGGGACCCAATCCAAATGCAGCCCTCTACCTCAGTCTACAGAGCATCCGTGTTGTTGGACCAGTCCAGTCTGTTGTTCAGGTGAACACCCAGATATTTAAATGTGTCCATGACCTGAATGTCTGAACCCTGGATGTTCACTGGTGAGTGTGGTGGTTAGGACCTCCTGAAGCCCAGGACCAGCTCCTTTGTCTTGCTGGTGTTTAGCAGCAGGTGGTTAACTTCACACCAGCCAACAAAGTCAGAGATGACCCCCCTGTACTCCTGCTCGTCCCCCCCCCGATACACAGCCCACAATGGCACTGTCATCTGAGAACTTCTGCAGGTGACAGTGGTGGGAGTCGTAGATGAAGTCTGATGTGTACAGGGTAAACCGGAATGGGGAGAGCACAGTCCCTTGAGGTGCCCCCGTGCTGCAGACCCCCACCAGGGCTCCAGACTAACTTTTTTCACTAGGAGCACAGTGGCCCCCAACTGAAAATTTTAGGGGCACAACCAGAAAATTTAGGGGCGCATACCGTAAATGAACATGCTAACCAGATCTACTAATTTCCACTGTATTACTAATAAAGACTTTAATAATAGATGCAGAAATTACAATGTGCTTTTTCAAATTCAGTGTCACATTTTATTCTGCACTTTTGAAGATGAAACAAGAAGGTCAACTGACAGCACCATCGCTGTCATGACAGTACAAATAGTAAACAAAATACCATACATTTAGAATAAAAAAAGGTTTTTAGTAACAATGTGATTACCGTAGTGACCTTTTGGTCATTTCACAGTTACAAACAATACTTAAATGTATGTAAACATTAGGGGATGGAAATTCATGTTGGCAACACCAAATAGGTGCAGCCAATATGCACAATAAGCATGTTTGAGATCACCCAAATGGACACAACGCTGTTCAGATCACCTGGTGTGAGACGTATATTTTTGTTTTTGCTCCAACATGACCTGTCAATCAAAATAAAAATATCACGAGAAATGGGTGGGAGCAAGAACACCAACCAGAGCGAACGCAGCTGGAAATTTAGTACTGCACTGACTGAAAGCTGCCCTACAGTAGTTCAGTGATCAATTAAAATAATTTAATATGCCAAGTGATGAAAATAGGCTACATACATTACAAAACATTAAAATAATTATAAAAGATATAATATCAGAAATCACAGATCATACTAAGGGGAAGAGGCATATTAAATGTAATGTAAATGTTAAGGACAACAACTTCCTGTTCTCCTTAAGTCTCGCTGCAGCTTCGCCTTCATCCCCCCCCCCCCCCCCCCAGTCCCAGGCGCGGCGCTGGTTCATCTCAAACACATCTATCGTTGCATTTTCCCCATGTGTTTTAAATGTGTCTAAGACAAAATCGTGTTGTTGCTGGCACGTGTTTAATGTTAGAGCCCCGTTAGCTGTCACGCATGTAGGTGTGGGACATTTATGCTCCTCAGCGGCCCATCTCCCGCGGGAGCGGTGTGCTGCTGAGTCACAGCCGCGCATGAGAACCGTGGTTTGCTTTGCGAATTTGAGACCCCTGCTATACACTCTGGCACTGGTACACTAGCTGCAGGTCGGAAGAACGAATCAATAGTTCACTTACTCATAGCTCAGACGCACATATCAGGTTGTGATGATATTTGTCTACGTTTCCTTCACACAGATGTTTACGCGCGCTCGGTTATCTCTAGGCCCCTCCCCCTCCACGCATTTAGCCACTTACAGTGGCTTTCCCTATTCTTCTCACACGCAGTGGCCGCCTCACAGACGGGCATCACGAGAGTGTGTATGTATGTTCATGAGTATGTATGCGAGTGTGTGTGTTTGCGTGTGTGTGCGCTCGCGTCTCATTGATTATTTCATTGATCATCGACGTGCCCCTTCCATGTTTAATGAATAAAAAATACGGAGGGTGGGGGAGGCAAATTTACTGGTCGCACATAGTGTGCGACTGGATGTAAAATTCAGTCGCACACTCTCAAATTTTGGTCGCAAAATGCGACCTTTTAGTCGCAGTCTGGAGCCCTGCCCACATCAGACACACAGTCACGCAGCCTCACAAACTGTGGCCTGTCTGTGAGGTAGTTGATGGTCCAGGCAGTGAGATGTTGGTCCACACCTGCAACCTCCAGCTTCCTCCTCAGCAGTGATGGCTGGATGGTGTTGAAAGCACTGGAGAAATAAAAAACATGATTCTCACAGGGCTCCCAGGGGACTCCAGGTGAGACGGGGCCCGATGCTGCAGGTAGATGATGGCGTCATCCACCCCGATGCCTGGCCGATATGCAAACTGCAGCGGGTCCAGTGCTGAGCTCACCTGGGTGCAGAGATGGCTGAGGATGATCCTCTCCATAGCCTTCATCAGGTGGGAGGTTAAGGCGACAGGTCTGAAGTGGTTCGGTTCTGTAGGACGAGGTACCTTTGGAACCGGAACCAGGCAGGAAGTCCTCCAGAAGACTGTTACCTTCTCCAGTCTGAGGCTCAAATTATGAACAGCCCCCCCCCCTCACAGAGCTGGTCTGCACACTCCCTGAGGAGCCTAGGGCTGATGTTGTCAGGGCCTGTTGCCTTCCTGGCCTTTGTTCTCCTCAACTCCATCCTAACCTTATTCAGGGTGAGGCAGAGGGGGGTTGGAAGGTGGGTGGACGTTGGCTGGTCTGGTGCTGTGAGTCTTTTGGGGGGGGGGGATCCGTGAAGTTGAAACCTTTATTTCTTTAACTATTATTATACAATTAAATACTCTATTATACATTAAAAGAAAGAACAAACCATTTTACAGGCTCAAGCATTTGTTTTACAAATAAAAGTACTTTAGAAACGTTTTTTTCATCAAATAACTTCTGTACTGTACTGTCAAATAATAATTTCAATCATCAATGTGAACAGAAGGCTTCAAATTGCTGAGATTAGCCCCGCCCACCATGATCCGAGTAATTGGATTAAACGGGAGAAAATTTCAAATGATTATGAAAAGAATACAAAGTACAGTTGGACAAATAGTGACTCAGGTGTATTTCACTGATCTTCAGACTGAGCCGCTGCATCCTGACTCCGCTCTGCAGGGTTTTCTTCTTTTGAAGCCCGCTGTGCAGCTGTGTTTGTTCAGGAGAAGAACATAGTGATGGGCAGTTGTTGTCGCTCTTTTTTCTATGGGTTTAAGAGAAACTCAAAATTGCAAGATGAATTGCACGTACGTAATGTTAATTTGGCAAGCTGTTTTACGTACTTGTACATTTTAAACTGCAATGTTATTGACGCACAGGTAGAGAAGAAGCAGAGTGACTTTTTAGCCAATCACAATGCAGAACACAATGCACGATGCAAATCCGTAAAGTAACGAAACCAGGAAAAGTAAATCGCGTTATAGCAAGGGATCAATGTACTCTAATTGTAGTAACTGTTGTAGATGTGGAGGTGAGAGACCAAGCAAGCTGTTGTAAATGAACACAAGCCAGTGACTGTTGCAACAGGACTGCAAAGAATGAACCTGAGAGCACAGCAGGCTGTGGTGTGTCCTGTAAGGGGCATTAGTAACAAAACCAATTGCAGAGTGAAAGATTGGGTCCAGATTTTGAAGACTTCCTTTGAAAGGATGGCGATAGATTATATAACCATAATCAAACAAAGGAAGAATACACATTTCAACGACAATCTTTTTAGCTGAAGATGTAAAAGCAGAGCGGTTCCTGTACAAAAGCCAAGTTTTGCTTTGACTTTAGATTGTAACATGGTGATGTGGTGACGGGAGGACAGTGCGTTGTTTAACCAGATTCCCAAGTACTTGTACTCTGTAATCTTTTCTAAGATGGTTTTGGATTGAATTAAATGATTATTTCCTCTTTTCCTCTCTCATAGTTGAGAGTTCGAACTAGTTATCATTCGAACCGAACGACATGAGTGTGGATATAGAACCGTTTGCTGCGTAGACAGAGAGGCACTGTAGACAAGGATCTGCCGTGGAGTCACGGTGCGAGAACAATGAACAAGTCCCAAAAGTTACAAGGTGACGTAGCCTAAAAGTTGACTAGTGTAGCATTAGTTGCATTAAGCATACAATAACATGTAACCTAAAGTCACAAAAACGGCAAAATATGGTATTGGAACTACAAGATCAAAGAGGTAGCACAGATTTATGGGTGGTCAACTAAAACTGCAAATTATGACGTAGTTTCGGACTATGCATGTGCAGTGAATGCTGGTTGGAAATGTTTCACGGGTAAGAAGGATTTATAGCAGCGTTCTCCTACCCCCGTTGACCGGTACCGGTCTGTGGGTCATTTGGTAACGGGCCGCAAAGAAAGACTATAATATATAACAATACTATAATCATAAAAAACACTTCCGTTGTACTTATTTCATAATCTGAAAGATGTTTTATTTTGAAAAATTGCCCTATTCTCTGTTACATCCATCTATGTCACTATTGACGCAGGCCAAGGCGCTCTTCTTGGTCATGTGATGGGGTTACCGCTAAAACAAAACCCAGGAGCTAGCAAAATGAGTAAAAAACAAACGTCTTTGGAAAGTTTCTTTGCCAAGGGGAAAAGGCCCAGACAGGAGGCAGAAGAGGAGCCTTCCACTTCCAAAAAAAGCTAGCTACATTTAATGGACAGTACTTCTTTGTTGCACCATGAGTGTGGGAAGGGGGAGCACAAGTTCATGGGGATATTTTTGAGGTATAGAAACCACCCTAGAAAAGATATGATTACAGCTTTACTGTAAAAATCGAAATCCAGAACATTGATATTTCCCTTTGTGATTCAGACAGATCAGCAGTTTTCCATCTCCTGCACTGATCTGACTTTACTGCTTCAGCCACAGGTGCAGGTTAGTGCCTAAAAAGTTGGGGTTAACAGGCTATCGTATCACCCCGTTTTCCTTCCCCGGTTCTGCTCTGGTTCTTGACATACGGTCCAGCCTGAAAACTGTAAGTTGATGGTCTCATTCAGCAGCAGTGCAGCTGCAGCTGTTCAGATTCCAGCATGATCAGCTAAAGGTTCCTCTTTGTCTGTGTCATGTCACTCCAAGCCGAAGTCCAGGTCTTTAGAATAGAATGATGTTTCCATACTTGTACGTTCATACAAAGCTGAGCTCCCTCACAGCTGATTCTGCCGTCTGCCTTCAGAAGTATCCAGTACTGCCGTACCTGATCTTTGTGCTGAAGCAGTTTCTGCTTCAAAGGGATTTGAACGAGGTCTTCACCGGGGGCATCAGCTCGTACAGCCTCATCCTCATGGTCATCAGCTTCCTACAGGTACACATTTCCCCCTTTTTGGTGAACAAATGGCTGTATGTGAAACAGACTAATCCAGTTTGTCCATTCCAGCTCCACCCTCGCATTAATGCCAGAAACCCCAACGAGAACCTGGGCATGCTGCTGATTGAGTTCTTCGAATTGTATGGCCGCCATTTCAACTACTTGAAAACAGGGATACGTATCAGAAATGGAGGGGCATATATAGCTAAAGAGGAGATGATGAAGGCCATGACCAATGGATACAGACCATCCATGCTTTGTATAGAGGATCCTCTGCTTCCAGGTCAGTGTTTTCCTATGGATGTCACTCTTTAAGGAAAATAATGGGTCTGTTCAAACATCCTTGGAACATGGTAGCAGGAAAAAGCTCTAAGCAGTCATTCTTGGTTTCAGGTTCCTCTTGAGGACTGACAATTAAAGATAAAAGAGCTTTTTTAAATTTATTTTTTAAACAAAGCTGAGGTTCAAATCTGTTTCTTACTTCATATTTGCAGGAATGCTTAAGTATAAAGATGAAGTGCTCCTAAACAGGTTTGAACAACTAAACTAAACAACTAAAATCATTTAGTTTTTACAGGAAAACAATAACACTGACGTGAAATTAGTAGAAAACATTCTGTTTCTGCTTTGTCGGCCCAACACACCAGTTCAGCATCTGCAGGAACAGAACATGGATGCAGCCTCTCCCTGTGGAGGGTTTTGGGTAAAGGTGTGCATACCAACATCAGGGGGTTTTGGGTATCATCACAGACAGAATGGTACTGGCTTATTCATTTTGTGGGGTAAAGAAATGCAGACACCACCAGATAAACATTCAGGACTTACTGAAATGATGAGAACATTTTTTATGTTCTGATTATCACTGGCTGTGAACGTTTCTTTTCTCTTTGAAGCGGCATCAACTTCTGTAATAGAAATCCTCTTTACTTTCATCCGGATCATTTTCCTGGAGACACGCGCACCTTTCTGTCTTTGCTCAGTAATCCATCTTTAAACCAGTTCTTCTAATTTGTCACCCGCTTTCTTTAGACCTTCACCAGAAAATGGTTTGTTCCTTTTTCTGCAGCCGTCTTCTCAATATTACCGATCTCTTTTCGCCATTCACGGAAATGTTTGAGATCCATCCCAAAATGCAGTAGAGATACTTCACCAAGGTGTTTTTTGGCGTTTGCCACTGCACGAAATTAAAACGCTAACTAGAAAGAGCTGCATTTCCAGAAGAAAATGCAGGGTTGAATGCTATATTGCTGAATGAAAATGAAACCCTAAAGGGTAATAATTGGCACAAAAAAAGAAAGAAACAAAGAAAATGATCAGAGTTTACCATAAATCAAGTGAAAACAGCACAATAACAAAAAAGATGTTTGTGAAAAATGCTCGTGCCGGGTCTCGAACCAGCGAGCTTCTGCACCAAGGATCCCCCATGTATTTCAATGAAGACAAAAGTCCTGGAAATCCTGGAATATCTGGAAAAGTTCAAGAATTTGAAGGACCAAAAGTCACAGCTGGAAAAAGCTGAACATTTGAATAGTTGAATGGTTAAAATAGCTGAAAAATTGTAGAAGGAGTTAGGGTTAGGGCCAAAAAATGGCGGACGATACTATATTAAAGAAAGAGAAACAGAGAAAAAAAAGGGTTGGATGCTTTATAGAATGAGCGTTTCTTGGCTATTGCTACATGATTGATACATTGTCTCACAATACTACAGAGACACCCGACGTTTGCGCGGTGTGTGGGTTTAGGGGTCTATTAGAGACCAGCCCCTGTTGAAAGATGTGTGCAGAGATAAAGCAGGGGGGTTTGGAGATGGCAGGACCCATAAACCTTTCTCTGACAATCTTCATTATTTTGCAGTGTGTTTGAACCATGAGTCTGACATTCAGCCTTGTCTTGTAAAGGTAATGATGTTGGGAGGGGCTCCTATGGTGCCATGCAAGTCAAACAGGTGTTTGACTACGCGTACGCCATCCTGAGTCACGCCGTGTCTCCGCTGGCACGCTCCTATCCCAACAAAGACTGTGAAAGGTTAGTCCAGGAGGAATAAGGATGGTTTCCCTATTAAGTGGCATTCCTACGGAGGGTCACCCTTTGTTTTTGTCCTACAGCACACTGGGGAGGATCATCAGGCTGACCCAGGAAGTCATTGATTACAGAGAGTGGATCATTAAGAAGTGGGGGGGCAAAGATTCTGTGCAGACAGACAACAGAGGTATAAATCATCTAAGATTCTGTCCAAGCTTTTGCCAGAAATCCTGCATGGATGCAGCTGTTAACAGGAACCCTCACTATGCTGATGTTTGGGTGAATCACTGGAACGTTTTGGGTGCCAATGGGTGGTTCTTCATCCCTTAGGGCTGTCTCCTAAAGAACCAGCTCCAGAGGAGTCCAGCGTTCTCAGCGGTGGAGGTGCTGGTGCAGAAGAACAGCAGAGGGACTCTGCGTCCCCATACAGTGCAGACTCCCCCATGTCCATCTCCAGCCCCCAGCAGCACTCATCAGCCTCCTCAGTCTCCTCCCTGTCTGGATCTGACAATGTAAGAAGCTTCAGTGTCCAAGTGTTGCTTTTGTTTGCATTTACATCCACACAAGTTCGCCGGACATTTCTTTACGCTTAAATGTTTCCAATTGCTGACTGGGGCTCTCTGCCATCTTTCTGATTCCTGAGTTTCAGCTCCACAGATTTTAGTGAACTGAACAAAGGAACGACTGTTACCAACTCCACATCTACGTTGATCAGTTTCACAGAACAGCAGAGCGTTACTGTTGCAGACATGAGATTAGAAAGAGAAAAGAATCGTTTCCTAAATCAGCTCTCTCTACAGTCACATTTTTTGATCTTCCAGGACTCAGATTCAGCATTGCCATGCCCCCTCCCTCAACCAACTGTGCCAGCGTACCCATCTTTCCCACCGACAGGCTTGGCCTTGCCCATCAACATGGGCAGTGGAAAGCCCTGCATGGGAGGACACCATCTGCTCCTTCCTGCAGGTTCTCAGGTAGTCTGCCGTTCAGAACTCATGCATGTTCTTGAAAATGTTGTTTAGGGTTAAAATGGTTCTGATAGCGTTTCCTGGCCTAATTTCTCCTGTTCCGTCCAACAGACTCGCGTTTCACTGCCCGCCGGTCTCGCAGTGCACGCCATGCCTGGCAGACAGGTGTGTATGCACACTGGCCTCCCCCACTTCTTCCACATGCCCCCCCCAGCCCCTGCCCCTTCCAGCCCCCAGCTTCCACCCAGCCCCCACTCCAGCCACAACCAAAAGGTAGGCTGGATGCCACAGACTCGCACAGGTTGATGCTCTGCATAAGCTGCTCTTCTATGGCAGCATATGTGTCTCATTATTCAAACTAGGTCAATACCAGAAATGCTTTTTCATTTTCACAATGAAATGTTTTGCAGTTTGTGTGTTTTCTTTTTTTTTTATGAGTCATGCATTTATGACTCATAAATAAAATGAAAAATCAAGCCGCCAAACAGTTTTTTCATGTTCTTCTTCAACACTGCTTAACTCTGTCACTTAATTACAATGATAAGGAAAATGGTATTTGACATTTCATTTTCAAAACATTATCTGGTTAATATGTAGCAAAATTCAATTAGGAATGTCTAATTTGACAAATAAAATGATTAACAGAAATGCTTTTTGATTTTCACAATGTAACAGCATCTAATGACTCAAAGATGAAATAAAAAATCAATCCTTCAAAATGCTTTTTCATTTTCTACTTCAACACTGCTCATTCTGTGACGTAATTAAAGCCATAATGCAAAGAGGGGATTGCAATGCATTATGCTGAAGATGAAAATGCAATCCCCTCTCTGCATGATAAAACATTGCTTTATCATTTTAATTAAGTGACAGAATGAGCTGCTTGGCAGATTTATTTTTCATTTTATTTTCGAGTCACGAAAGCAGCTTTGTTGTGAAAATGAAAAAGCATTTCAGGTATGGACTTTTATTTTTTTTTATGAGACACAAATGCTTCCAGACTCTTCCTGCCTGTCTTTCTAAACTCTTCGGTGTTTCTCCTAAATGTTTCTGTAAAATCCTATCAAGTCTATATCATGTTTCTCTTAGCCTTTTATAGAAAGAATTATCCATGTATGTGACAATATATTAAATTTAACTTAACACTGAAGACCGATTTCTTTATCAAATATAAGTTATTTTCACAGCTTGTTTTCCTACCTGGAAGTTCGATGACTCAATCTCTGACTTTTTCACTCGTTGGGGGTTCCACTCATTTCATGACATCAACCTAGAACCGGCTTCAAAAAACATCTTTTTGCAAAGATGGATGTTTAGATTTGTATATAAAAAGAAGGTGTTTTTGCCAAACACTGCCAGCTCCTCAAAGAAAGTGGGTGAGTGTGTGTGTTAGTGAGTGTGTGTTAGTGAGTGTGTGTTAGTGAGTGTGTGTTAGTGAGTGTGTGTTAATGAGTGTGTGTTAGTGAGTGTGCTAGTGAGTGTGTTAGTGAATGTTTGTTAGTGAGTGTGTGCTAGTGAGTCTGTGCTAGTAAGTGTTAGTGAGTGTGTGCTAGTGAGTGTGCTAGTGAGGGTGTGTTAGTGAGTGTGTTAGTGAGGGTGTGCTAGTGAGTGTGTGTTAGCGAGTGTGTGCTAGCGAGTTTGTTAGTGAGTGTGTGCTAGTGGGTGTGTTAGTGAGTGTGTGCTAGTGGGTGTGTTAGTGAGTTTGTTAGTGAGTGTGTTTTAGTGGGAGTGAGTGCTAGTGAGTGCGTGCTAGTGAGGGTGTGTTAGTGAGTGTGTGTTAGTGAGTGTGTTAATGAGTGTGTGCTAGTGAGTGTGTTAATGAGTGCTGTGCAGACAGACAACAGAGGTATAAATCATCTAAGATTCTGTCCAAGCTTTTGCCAGAAATCCTGCATGGATGCAGCTGTTAACAGGAACCCTCACTATGCTGATGTTTGGGTGAATCACTGGAACGTTTTGGGTGCCAATGGGTGGTTCTTCATCCCTTAGGGCTGTCTCCTAAAGAGCCAGCTCCAGAGGAGTCCAGCGTTCTCAGCGGTGGAGGTGCTGGTGCAGAAGAACAGCAGAGGACTCTAGTCCCCCCATACAGTGCAGACTCCCCCATGTCCATCTCCAGCCCCCAGCAGCACTCATCAGCCTCCTCAGTCTCCTCCCTGTCTGGATCTGACAGTAGAAACCAGTGTCCAAGTGTTGCTTTTGTTTGCATTTACATCCACACAAGTTCGCCGGACATTTCTTTACGCTTAAATGTTTCCAATTGCTGACTGGGGCTCTCTGCCATCTTTCTGATTCCTGAGTTTCAGCTCCACAGATTTTAGTGAACTGAACAAAGGAACGACTGTTATCAACTCCACATCTACGTTGATCAGTTTCACAGAACACCAGAGCGTTACTGTTGCAGACATGAGATTAGAAAGAGAAAAGAATCGTTTCCTAAATCAGCTCTCTCTACAGTCACATTTTTTGATCTTCCAGGACTCAGATTCAGCATTGCCATGCCCCCTCCCTCAACCAACTGTCCCAGCGTACCCATCTTTCCCACCGACAGGCTTAGCCTTGCCCATCAACATGGGCAGTGGAAAGCCCTGCATGGGAGGACACCATCTGCTCCTTCGTGCAGGTTCTCAGGTAGTCTGCCGTTCAGAACTCATGCATGTTCTTGAAAATGTTGTTTAGGGTTAAAATGGTTCTGATAGCGTTTCCTGGCCTAATTTCTCCTGTTCCGTCCAACAGACTCGCGTTTCACTGCCCGCCGGTCTCGCAGTGCACGCCATGCCTAGCAGACAGGTGTGTATGCACACTGGCCTCCCCACTTCTTCCACATGCACCCCAGCCCCTGCCCTTCATTTTAGCTCACCCCCAGCCCCACTCCTTACAACCAAAGGTAGGCTGGATGCCTGAGCTTCGCACAGGTTGATGCTCTGCATAAGCTGCTCTTCTATGGCAGCATATGTGTCTCATTATTCAAACTAGGTCAATACCAGAAATGCTTTTTCATTTTCACAATGAAATGTTTTGCAGTTTGTGTGTTTTCTTTTTTTTTTATGAGTCATGCATTTATGACTCATAAATAAAATGAAAAATCAAGCCCGCCAAACAGTTTTTTCATGTTCTTCTTCAACACTGCTTAACTCTGTCACTTAATTACAATGATAAGGAAAATGGTATTTGACATTTCATTTTCAAAACATTATCTGGTTAATATGTAGCAAAATTCAATTAGGAATGTCTAATTTGACAAATAAAATGATTAACAGAAATGCTGATTTTCACAATGTAACTGCATTTTTTCGACTCAAAATTAAAATGAAGAAGCAATCCTTCAAAATGCTTTTTCATTTTCTACTTCAACACTGCTCATTCTGTCACTTAATTAAAGCCATAATGCAAAGAGGTTGCAATGCATTATGCTGAATATTAATCCCTCTCTCTGCATGATAAAACATTGCTTTATCTGTTTAATTGAAATGACAGAATGACTGCTTGGCAGATTTATTTTCATTTTATTTTAAGTCCACGAAAAGCAACTTTGTTGTGAAAATGAAAAAGCATTTCAGGTATCATTTTATTTTTATGAACTAAATCTTCAGGCTCTTCCTGCCTGTCTTTCTAAACTCTTCGGTGTTTCTCCTAAATGTTTCTGTAAAATCCTATCAAGTCTATATCATGTTTCTCTTAGCCTTTTATAGAAAGAATTATCCATGTATGTGACAATATATTAAATTTAACTTAACACTGAGGCAATTTCTTTATCAAATAAGTTATTTTCACAGCTTGTTTTCCTACCTGGAAGTTCGATGACTCAATCTCTGACTTTTTCACTCGTTGGGGGTTCCACTCATTTCATGACATCAACCTAGAACCGGCTTCAAAAAACATCTTTTTGCAAAGATGGATGTTTAGATTTGTATATAAAAAGAAAGTGTTTTTGCCAAACACTGCCAGCTCCTCAAAGAAAGTGGGTGAGTGTGTGTGTTAGTGAGTGTGTGTTAGTGAGTGTGTGTTAGTGAGTGTGTGTTAATGAGTGTGTGTTAGTGAGTGTGCTAGTGAGTGTGTGTTAGTGAGTGTGTTAGTGAATGTTTGTTAGTGAGTGTGTGCTAGTGAGTCTGTGCTAGTAAGTGTTAGTGAGTGTGTGCTAGTGAGTGTGCTAGTGAGGGTGTGTTAGTGAGTGTGTTAGTGAGGGTGTGCTAGTGAGTGTGTGTTAGCGAGTGTGTGCTAGCGAGTTTGTTAGTGAGTGTGTGCTAGTGGGTGTGTTAGTGAGTGTGTGCTAGTGGGTGTGTTAGTGAGTTTGTTAGTGAGTGTGTTTTAGTGGGAGTGAGTGCTAGTGAGTGCGTGCTAGTGAGGGTGTGTTAGGAGTGTGTGTTAGTGAGTGTGTTAATGAGTGTGTGCTAGTGAGTGTGTTAATGAGTGTGTGTTAGTGAGTGTGTGTTAGTGAGTGTGTGCTAGTGAGTGTGTGTTAGTGAGTGTGGGGTTGTGCTGTCAGCACAGACTCTTTTTAGAGCCTAACCCTATTCAGAAATGGATCAATATGCCACTTCAGGGTTGTTTTTGGGGAGGAAGTGATGTTGATTTTACATAAGCCCTTAAAAAAGCCTGCCACACACCAAGGAGCACAGATCACAGATTGAGGTTATTTCATGAACCTCAGTACCTCCAGGAGAAGTTGAGAACGGCCAGCACAACAAGTCTGTAAAACCCTGGAGGTGTGGCCCCTATGGCAGGTGACATACGGTCCTCTGCTCAGAAATTTGAGGGCAAAAGCATCGGGCCCTTTTGGTGTGTTTTCCATGTGAACATCCAAACCAAAGGGGGGCATGGCTACACGCTCTGTAGTTAAAACAATCTTCCTGTGCTGAACTCTGTGTTGTCTTGTCAAAGATGGGCCTTCCTCTCCTGAAAGCTGTTGAGGACTGCTGCTGTTTTTGTGACAACAGAGAAAAGAAACTGACTCATGGTTGTCTGTGTGTCTGTCTTTTAGAACGGAGCCAAGTTCAACGGCAAAGGCTTCCACAACCCATCGCTGGTCAACAGTGTGGCAGTGGCAAACCGCGGACACACGCAGTATCCCCGGAACTCCTGGCGGCGCAGAAAGAGAGACAGTCTGCCAGTGAGCCTGAGCAGATAGACTCCACCCCGCTCTTCAGAAGGACAGGAGACGAGCTGCTTTCACCTGAAGGAGGGGGGCTGCTGTGACCCCCCCCTCCTCTCATGACTGCATGGCGGGTTTTTAATGACATCACCTCCAGTATTGTCTTCCTCGTCAGTGTTTGCTTGAGGGTGGCCCCCCCAACTTGGCTTCGGCTGTTGGTGGTGCCGTGCCACTTTTATGTTTTTATACCACAAAATTAAGAACAAACTTTTTCTCTTGTGCAATATGTTTCCTTTTTTTTCTTTTTTAAATTAAACTCAAGAATTTATTTAAATTTAATTGTGTATAAATAAACACATTTTATACAGTTGTTTTATTTTTGTAACGTTTTAAATTTTGTTAAAGGGACCTCATGTTAGTCACTGAGTGTTTCTTTTTGTTTGTCATTAGGGTGCTGTGGACCCCAGTCTTAACCCCTCCCCTACCTGTATGAATGTGGGCCGACTGGTGAGGTGAGATGATTCCAAGAAAAGGGAACGCTTTTACTTTGAAATGTCAATGTTTTGTCTCTGGTTTTGTCCTTCAGCCCAGTTGGCCCATAGCATTGGTGGGAGACGGGGTGGCACCACAGCATCCTTTGGATCAGTGAGGGAGAAAATGAGGAAAAAAGTCCAGTTTGGACGGAGAAGTGATGAGGAAAATTCCTGAATATTTCAGGATAAAACATTGCTTCCATTTGTGGTCCAGCCTTTGATCGCTTCTATTCAGGCTCTGGGAAAGTAAAAGCCACAAATGAGACATAAATCTGGGCCACACTTTTTTTCTTCTGTTGTCATGGAAACAGCAGGAGGGAGGGTGAGTTTCTTCCTGATCCAAGGACCCTAGTGACGAGGAATTGGATTTTGATTCCGTTCAGGAATCTTGTGTATAGTTGATTGTCAGGTACTTCCTGTAAATGTTTGCTTTGTTTGTGTAGACTTGTGTGTGGGACAAGGCCTATGAGCGCACTCGTACATAAACCTGTCCACGCCGGGACCCCCAGAACACACGCCGGCATTATTACTATGCAAGTGGATTTCTCTGTGCGGATAGTTCCCATGTGGGGACTTGGTTTGCTTTGGCAAATTGCTTGTTGGACTCGACTATCAAACCTCGAGCCAAACCTCTAACCCTGATTCCCTTTGTAATTGTTTATTACCCTCCGCCCCCAACTAAGGTTAAAGGTCTAGTTTTTTACAGGGGGTGGGATGTGTGCGGTGAGGGCATTGGTGTTCCTGTGTAATGCGTGACTGTGGTGAAACTGTTAAAATCTACTCTTGGTTTTTATTGGCAGCAGTGGGGACATGGAGGGTGCGGCTTGCACTCTGCTGGGGCTCAAAGGGGCCAAAGAATCCACCACCAAGTCCAGGTTCTACGCAGACTTTGTCTGTGCTTATCAATCATTTACCTGTGTTTTTTTAGAGTGGCTTCTTTACCCGTTTGTTTTTATGTCGGACATCTCTGAACGCCAAAACCACAGTTTGCTAACAGATTTACCTCCCCGCCCACCTCCTCAGAGAAGTCTTTAATGATAAATGAATTGACTCCAACACATCAATTCAAATAATTACTGAAATGTGTCTTGTGACCAGAGCATTAAAACGTCAAAATGCAAACTGTCTGGATCCTAAACCCAGCTGGTAAAGCCCACAGCGTTTGTTACCATGAGAAGTTTCAAATCAGAAGGCCGGCGGTTTGTGGGGTCAAAGCAAGTCTATGGATGACAGCGTCTGTGCATCTCAGCAGGCCTCTGAAGACCCCCATGCTCTTCCCCATCGTGGGAGATTCAAAGTTGTAGAAGTCTTTCCATGCTCTTCCAGTTATGTGAAAAGGAAGGAGAAGCATGAGGCTTCATGGACTGCTGAGATCAGGCTTTTGCTATGAGATGTGCAGAACAATGACAGATTTGGAAGTGGCGAGCAGCAGTCTTTCATGGTCTTCTTCTGGCTTATTCATGTGAGCAGTGGCCCTCAAAATAGCCAGAAGGAACCACTGCCTGGCTTTTGTTTTTTGGCAGTTTTATGTAAACATATTTTTTTGTATCTTCCTTTTTTAATAAATGTTTTAAACTGCTGTTTTATGCGTGAATGTTCTTACGATCACTGCAGTTCCTGCCTGAACTGGTCTGATTTTCTCTTGTTTCTTGAATGGTGTTGAGTAAACGAAGTGAAGCGAAGCAGCTTTGACCAAACTCTTGACAAGTCCCACCAGCTTTCCTTAAACAGAAGGTCTCTGTTTGAACATCCCTTACTGAAAAAGGGACAACCTTAGAAGCTACAAAGATTAAGTCTGCTTTACATCCACTCAGCATGCTTCAGTACAAACAGTTCTGTTTTCCTTAAAGAACTTTATTTTCTTTGATTTTTCTATGTCAGAGTAAGTACTGGTTCATTCATGCTCACCTGGAAATGTTTAAATGTTCATCTTGAACTGAACTGGAGAATATCATCAAGATACATGTTTTTATGTTGTTTTTTCAGGAAACATTTTGATGCAACATACTAACACTCCAGGTCCTCGGGATGCAGAAGGTCAAAGGTCGGGTTAAAAGTAAGCCTCCTGTTAGTTAGCAGTGACAAAGAGGGAACCAAGTTTCTTTTTGTCAAAAGGAAAACTCATTTCACCTCTGACAGTAAATCAAATTGTTGTTTTTTTTTTAGTTGTTGGCTGTCTATATTTAACCCTTGTGCTATTCTAGGCACTTTAAAATTGGGAGTTGGGTCATGTAGACCCACCAGACAGTGCTTTGAACCTTTTTTCTTCACTGATTTGTGATCTTCACTGGTGTCCATGGATTACATGAAATCTTTCCACCTTTATCCACCTTTGTCATGGTAGGGAGAACACGTCAATTGAAGGGGGGGGGTCATCTAGGATAGCACAAGGGTTAGTACACACACAGGGAGGGGGGGATGGTCACGTTTTACCCTGTCTCTTGCCCCACAGACTGGATGGGGTGGGTGAGCCAGCAGCTGTTGCCGGGACATTGGTAGCGTCCTGGGGGGTTGATGTGCCCCTGACCTTGCTGCTCTTTTTCCATACGGTGAGGGAGTCCACAACATCTGAGCTAGGTGGAGCATATCCCCTGAGGAGCCAGTAGGACCCCTTTCCTGGGCACCCCAATCATTGCTCACAGCAACTGGAGCTGGGTCCTCAGGCTCACCGTCCTCTGCTGGTCACTGGTGTATGCCTTCCCTGTCGTGCAGGTTGCCCGGGTGTTCAGTAAAAGCTGGCCAAGGGAAGTCTTGCCCTTTCTCTGGGGGTGGGGGCTTAGGCCTCCTGGGTGGTGGTATAGGTCCCGTGTGGTTTGGGCCTGGAGCGCATTGGGGTGGGTCCCTGTCCTGGTGGGGGCTCCGGCTCTTCATGCTCTCTTTTCCTCCTCCTCCTCAGCCAGGGGATCGCCTGGTCTTGTCCTCTGGTTTCGTCTCCATGGTGGGGGTTCTGTGTGTGAGGGTGGTTGTTTCCGGGTCTTTGTTTGACGGTGGGGCTCTTGGATGCCTGGGTTGGCCGGGTTGCTGCACTGTCTGCCGTTGGCTCTGGGATGTGGGGTGCCGGGCCTTCTGCCTTTGCTGAAGCATTCGGTATGATCAAGGTACACTCTAAGAGGCGCAAATTCATTCAACCCACCTGCTTATTCACCTTTGCTCAAATACCCCCCTCTCCAAAAATGCTGGATATACAAATCCTGTGTAGCTGTCTGTGTGCAGAAGTTAATTTCAGTCGGTGTGCACTGGGAGATAAGACTTCAATGTATGAATATACTCAAAACCTGTAAACAGTTGTGTGCTATTTGCAGCTGTGTGTATGTGAGAACTAATTCATTTATTTACGTATACACACTTATGTTATGACTGTATTATCGAGTGCCCCCAGATCTACCCCATGTTATATCCCATGCTCTCTTTATCTCTTCTTTTTTCTGTCTGGTCCAACAAGTAATGGATACAAATATATCGATCATAAAAAAAGCTTAGCCTCAAATACAAAACAGGGTTTATACAAATATACACTCTGTCTGAAGATCCATAAACCCATATTGGAACAGTTAAATCTGTCCAACAGCTCTGATCTGTTTGCTCAGCTGTTGGAAAGGGCAAGTTAAAAAGAAGAAAAAAGAAAAAAAAAAACAGCTTTGAACCTCCCTGCTCTCTGGCAATGGGGCGGTCCTGTTGGTCCTGGCCTGGGTGGCGGATGTGGTTGCCTGGCGGGCAGTTCTGTTATACCGTGCGGGTGTTGGGGGGGGTCCTGTCAGCCACTGCTGCTACGGCGGGGTCTTGGTGTGGGGAGGACCGGGCCCTCTCCCTCCTTCTTTTTACATTCCATCATCCTTAGAAGAACATGAACACTCACTCCAGCACAGGTGTTAGCTCACTTTTACACAAATAGTTCGTGTGACTGAATGAAATGTTTCACGTGTGTTAGGCTGAATGCATAAGTGTGTGTGAAAACATTAGTTGTTTTATGTCTATGTTGACTTTTTTGGAGCCAACAGGTATGTTTGTAACATTTGATTGTGGACAGGCCCCGCCCCTTCTAAATCTGTTGTACATCTAAACCTGACAGTAATGATTATAAACTTCCAGCAACTTGTTGCTTCATGATGCTTTATGATTTTATCCCCTCCTTTTATTATCTCGCTCCTACCCCCCCAAACAAATATAATTTAAATGATTGAATAAAGTTTAGTATGAATCCCTAAAGGGGTTTATTTAAATAACACCCGTTGTGTGTCTGAAGATTCATAACCCCTGTTGAAATAGTAAAATATGTCCAACACCAGAGGCCTTCAGCTCTCATCTATCTGCTCAGCTGTTAAACAGGACAAGTGAACTGTTGTTCTATCCTAGGCACTTTAACATTGGCAGTTGGATCATCTAGACCAGGGGTGTCAAACTCATTTTGGTTTGGGGGCCACATTCTACCTGTCTGATCTCAAGTGGGCCGGACCAGTAGCATAAAGGCAAAACAACAGCTTTATTCTTGTTTTTTTACCCAATTGGAAAACATGCATCAACCAACATGCTAGCCTTATCATTTCTTATTACACATTCATTCACAGAGGCCAATGGATCTTAAATAAATTTAATTTCACTTTAAAAAATATTGGTTTATTCAATTTTATACAGCCTGAATATTTTAAATCCGACACTGAAGCAATCCTGATAATAAATACAGGAGGGGCTACAGAAAAAAATGAAACATCTTCCTAAAATGTAAACATCCAAACGATGACAAAATTACACAAAATTAAACTTGCAAACATTTGTGAACACAAGAGTTTGGCGTTAACCTCCTTTCTCTCCTGAAACTTTACAAGACCGTCAATATCAGGATTCAAATCACTTCAACATTGTCCAGCACAGTAACTAGAGAGCTGACTATGTCATCAGGGTGTCCATCAATTCAAGAAACTCCACTGTGACATCTCTTCATCACCTCTAATAAACATGCACAGCTGTACATATCCGTGATGTTGGTGCTTTCATCAATAGTGACTGAAAATACAATAAATGACTGGATTCCTTCATATGGCTGCCCATGTTTCCTCAGAGATGTTGGATCTGATCGTAATTCTTGAAAGACTCACGTTTAAGGTCGACTGCTTTTTGGGAACAAGACTTCTGCAGCCTTCAGCATTTTTCAATAAGTTCACCATCAGAAAATGGATTGGATGTTTGCTCCGACTTGTTTGCAATAATGTAGCTAGGTCTCACTGCTCCATCACTGACGTCATGGCTGCAGTAAATCCAGATGGTTATTTATCGGTCAAGCTAATAGTTGATAGTTGGTAAATCTTTTTTTTCTTAACTGCAAATGGTGAAACTTTTCTTTGTGGAGAGTCTCATAGTGGTGCTGAATGTTATATTCCTGGAGAACCTGTTGATGACATACCAAGCATGCAGGTTTACATTCAGCTCTGTGAACAAATAAAACGCTTTCCATTTCCCGGAAAGCTAAGGACTTCACTTCAGCCTTTTTTTTTCTTTTTGACAACATTTTGGTCATAAGGGTGTCACTACTGATCATCCTTCAGTGGTGAGGCTCACAGGGAACCAAACTACTGCCTATCCAGACACAGAGCTGTTAGGTTTCATTTTTGGCACATGCAGAGAGAGTTATGTTGTTTCAACTGTTAAGCTTTTCCTTTGCTCCCCCTAGTGGCGGAATTGCGCATTTCGGTTATTTCTTTAAAAAATCATAACTCACCACAGGAATGGACTAAAAACTTGCTTTCTTTTTTAAACATTCTTGTGATTTTTACTCTTCATGTGTGGGCCGGAATAAACCACCTGGCGGGCCGTATACGGCCCGCAGGCCGTATGTTTGACAACCCTGATCTAGACCCACTAGACAGTGCGCTGAACCTTTTTTCTTCAATGATTTGTGATCTTCACTGGTGTCCATGGATTACATGAAATCTTTCCACCTTTATCCACCTCTGTCATGGTAGGAATAACATGTCAATAGTCATCTTGTCCCCATACGATAGCACAAGGGTTAAAAAACAAAAAAGAAAGAATCAGCTTTAAAGCTGTGATCCTTTGTCTGATTGGCCACTTAGATTTCAATAGGTGGTGTTATTAGTTCCTCTGCATATCTCGTTTTCATCATATTTTCAATTAACTATCATTTTCTTCTTGAGTTTTTGTAAAGACAAACCTGTCGACATGAGTCAGATCTTCAAAGTTGGCTCTGAACTCTGGTTCTGAAAACAGTGATTGGGGGGATTTGTGTGATTCATTTTGGGAACACTGGGTGGTGCACATGTACCTCTGAAAACCTTTTCAAAAAACATCTCTACACTCACGAGCTCCCTGCTGTCCTCAGCAGGCTTACAGCCGTCATCTAAATTTAGAAGTGTCAATTCCAGATCAAGCTGCACGTTCAGGTCGCAGTCATTTCTGGAGTCTTGTAGAAATAATTGTGCTTTCACTGAAGCTACGTTGTTAACACACACCTAAGACTTCTCATGCTGCTGTGATCAGTTTTTCTCACAAAATTATCCTGAAGGCCGTGTCTGTATTGACTTGCATTCATATTTTTCTTATTTTTCCAGTTTAGTAAAAGGGCTCTTTTTTGCAATACAAAGAGTTACGAAAATTATAGAAACTAATCCTCCTTCTAAATCGATGGCACTCATGTCACCAAACACGCAAAGTGACGGTGAAGCCGTGATTGAAACTTTAAGCCAGACTGATAGATCGGCACATACCTGCTGCCAGAGAGCCTGGACAGGCGTGCAGAACCACAGTGCATGCATGTAACTGTCAGGTAGATTACTATCACAGTGCTCACAAATGTCTGAGTTACTGAGACCCATCTTGAACATCCTCTGTCCAGTATAGTAAATGCACTGCCAGTTTGTATGCCTACAGAAAACGGTTTTCCCTCCTGAAGAGCTGTACGGTTTGCCAGAATTTCTCAATGGCCTCACCAAGTTTAGGCCTCCACAACAGCCCAGGTCACAGCTCGCTTTAACTGCCAATACCTGTTAGGTTCCTTTGGAGTCCCACAAGCCATCCCGGCTTGCTGGGATTCTTTCTTCAGCTTGACGGCATTCCTTACTTCCGGTGTTCACCACCGGGTTTGGAGTTACCGCCACAACAGGCGACCACATCTCCGAACAGCAGCAGAGACAATAGAGGTGGAAAACATGGTCCACTCTCACTCAATGTCAACAACCTCCCTCTGTACCTGTTTGAAATTCTCCTGAACTTGACAGACTCAGCACAGCAGCGAACCTAAAGCAGTACATGAATGATCTGGGTCTCTGCGACGCTTGGCGCTCATGTCACCCAAACACTAAAAGGGTTCACCTTGTTCTCTCCAGTTCACCACTCACACTCTCGTTTAGACTATTTATTAATCAGTAACTCTTTGTAAAAAGATATCCAAAGTTTCAACATTCATCCAATTAATATCAGTGATCATGCACCAGTTTCTATAAAAAATCTTAAGGAGATTTCCACACCCTCAGGTACATCCTGGTGGTTTAATACGTCTCTGTTAAAACACCACAAATTTATTGAATTCTTTAAAAAAGAGTGGGCAACCTTCTTAGAATTCAACAATACTCCAAATATCTCAACATGTCTTATTTGGGAAACAGCAAAGGCAGTCATGAGAGGGAAAAACATTTCTTAGTCAACTCATAAGAAACACAAAGAGAACGCAGATTTATTAGAATTAGAAAATAAAATCAAAACCCTGGAGACTGCTTATGCTGCTTCTGCACAGGAACACATTCTGGATGATCTGAAAAAAAAAAATGAAGCTGCAGTCAAATGACATTAATAAACATACACAATTTCAAATACAAAGACTACGAATTGAAAGATTTGAAAACTCAAATAAATTTGGCAAAATTCTAGCTAATCAGCTTAAAATTAATAAAGAAAAATCATCAATCACTTCCATCATTGACGAAAAAGGAGATGTCTCTCATGATCCGGTCCAAATCAATACAGCATTTAAAGACTTATAAAAACTTATACATATCACAGATTAACCCATCAGAGCAAAGCATCAACTCATTTCTTGATAAAGTAAACCTACCCAGATTAAATGACGATCAGATGGCAAACTTAAACTCACCGCTCTCGTTGTCTGAGCTTCATGAAGCATTAATACTAATGCCTAATGGAAAGGCCGCGGGACCTGATGGCTTTCCTGCTGAGTTTTATAAAGAATTCTGAGAACAACTAGCACCAACGTTTTATGAAATGGTAACATTTATCAAGGAAAGCCAATCAATACCACCTAACATGAACTCTGCCAACATAATTCTCCTCCTAAAACCAGATAAAGATCCCACTACTCCCTCAAGCTATCGCCACATTTCTTTAATTAATGCAGATGTAAAAATTATTTGCAAAGCACCAGCACAGAGAATAGAAAAAATCACTCCTCTCATAATTCACCATGATCAAACGGGATTTATCAAAGGCAGACACTTGGAGGACAATCTCCACAGACTCGTTAATATAATAGACTTTGCCACCATTAAAAACCAGGAAATGACCATACTATTGCTGGATGCTGAAAAAGCATTTGACAGAGTAAACTGGAAGTTCCTCACTGCTGCCCTCCATAATATTATATATATATTATATCACAACCCCAATGCATCAGTCAGATTTAATAAACAGACTTCCAACAGGTTTTTCCTCGGAAGAGGAACCAGACAGGGTTGCCCACTCTCTCCTTCTCTTTTTGCTATATTTATTGGGCCTCTAGCTGCAGCAATAAGACAGAATGAGAGCATTATAGGAATAAAAACCAAACACAGCCATCATAAAATTAGTCTCTATGCAGATGACATATTACTGTTTTTAAGGAATTTACATTCTGTAAATGAAACAGCAATGATCATTAATGAATTCTCCTCCATATCAGACTATTCCATTAATTGGAATAAGTCTGTTTTATTACCACTCAACAGGAATATGGAACAAAGACTCACAATTCCAGTTAAAACAGGAAATATCAAATATCTGGGTATCTACTTTTCCCCCAAACTATCATAACTGGTGCAGCTAAACCACACCCCATTACTGAAAAGCATACAGGACGATCTAACACGCTGGGTCAACCTGCCTCTGTCCCTTATGGGCAAGGTTGCCACGGTTAAAATAAAAATCTTACCTAAAGTTAATTATCTCTTCTCAATGATTCCCACACAACCGCCACTAAAATAGTTCAAAACATTAGACTCATCCATATCAAGCTTTATGGAACAATAAACCTGCAACAATTAGTCTAAAAACTTTAAAATCTGCAAAAAGCTGTGGAGGCTTAGGCTGTGTCCGAATTACCGCCCTAACCCCTAACTACTGAAACCTATATAGTGCAGCACTATATAGTTCTCTATATAGTTCTCTGAATTTTAAAAGCAATTCGGACACCCGTGCTCACTAGTTTTCTCTTTCGTGTGTTTTTCATGCTGCACTTGACTCGAAAACAAAATGGCGCAATACCGCCACCACCTGGTCTGGAGGGGAACTACTTCTATTTAACGCAGAGAATGACACCCATTTGTCAAAGTAAAAACATAATAAATATGAGCATTTTACGAAGACTATTTATGAATCTGCTGTGTTCTGATCATGGAAAACGTGGCAATTTATAAATAATAAAATTACAAACATATTGGTGTTGATTTTATGTATTTGTTCAGAAATAAACCCTCAAGTCATTAGCCATAGCAGTATTTATTTTTGTGCTGCTGAAAAGGCATTTTTTTCTGTAGTTTTCTCTTCTACTTTACTGAAAATAGCTTTAAATATGAATCTGTCCGTGTTCCTGTTGGCAATAATCCAACTGTTTTTCGTGGCATCAAAGCAAAAACAAGCAGATATGCAGCGTCACAGGGCGGCAAGGAGAAGCAGATGTCTCAGAAGATTTCCTCTGGATGCCCCTGACCAGACATAAACAACTTGTGAGTTAAACTTAAAGTTTTTTTGTTAAACTTAAACATTTGTTAATAATTGTGCTCGAGATTACACAGTCTGCTGGGTAAGAGTTAAACATTCTTTTTCAAAATTGGATTATGAGTTGTGTAGTCTAACTACATGAAACACTTGTGAGTTCAAAGTTTAGTATTTTTTATTCAGAGTCAAACCAGATAACTTGTTTTAAACAAAAATATTTTTATTTTTAAAAATTTAAATAAAAATCCAAAAACTCAGCAAAAAAACACGAGATTTTCCAGCATTCAAAAATACTTCATAAACTAAAATGTAAGACATCAGAATAAATAGAAACATTCAAAATATTAGATTAAATTTCCTCAATGAAATAATTAATGTTGCATTTTACAGGGTCTTCCACGTCTCTACTGCTTTGCCAACATAAAGGTTTCTGTCCTGGCCCTTTACGCTGACGGTCAGTCCAACACGGATTTTCGGTTGACCCGCAGGACCATCGAGCATCTGGTGGAGCAGCTTCGGGTTCCTCACACTCTGGGGGGACAAGAGACTGAGGTCTTGGTGTTTCTTTTCTAGCTGGAGTGTGGCACATCTTACAGTGTGGTAGCCAGAGTCTTTGACATGACACGGTCCACTGTGAGGGACGTTGTCAAAAAGACGGCAGACCACATCCTCCAGCTGATGAGCAGGGTCATCCAGCTTCCCATTGGGAATGAACTACCATAAGTCACCTCTGGTTTTTTAGCAGCTCGCTTGGTCTTCCACCTTTCAAAAAGGTCCTGAGGACGATAGATGGCTGCCACATAAGAATGAAGACCCTAAAAGAAAATGCAGCTTGTTATTTTAACAGGAAGCTTTTTTATTCCATTCAAATAAATATTTTTGTTGGGAATCCAGGATCAGTCCGTGATTCACGGGTTCTACGTAAAAGCCCAATTTATGTAAATCAAACATACCCACCTGAAGGATCTTTTGGGGGATGGTGGGTATCCCTGCATTGCTCATCCCATCACGCTGCTGACACCCTACAGAGAACCCATGAGGAATGTGGTTGAGGCCCGTTACAACCAGAACCACTCCAGAACACGCTCTGTGGGGGAGAGAGAGACTTTGCATTATGAAGATGAGGATATTTCTAGGGGCACTGGAAGTAAAACCAACCTTTGCAATGAAAATCATTGCCTGCAGCGCCATCCTGCACAATCTGTGCATCAGCGAAGGGAACTGCTTGGAGCCACAGAGGTTGAGCCACAGCAGGACTACACCAGGAACCATCAGGACAACACCAGGAACCAGCAGGATGAGCAAAGTGGCGTCCGTCTGCGAGGACAAATCTCTGCTCTCCTTTCAGCTCCAACTGTGACACATGACTCTAGAAGACCAGAATTATTGTTAACATGTATAAAAATAAATGGTAACTTATATAACGAAATTGTAAATATGAACATTTGGTATTTATATGAAACTCCTTTGAGATTGTTAAAAATGGCTCAGATTGAAACAATACATGTAAATATTTCATTTTGTTCATGCATTTATTAAACTAATTGGCAACATTTCATTTTTTGAACAATATTTTCAACTCAAGTAAGCTTAACAGACTCTCCTGTTGCTCTTCCTCCCTTCTTGCTCTTTGTCTTTCCACCTCTCCTCTAGCTCTTTCAACAAAAACCTTTACCCCAATATGACAACGATTAACCGTTTATTAACAAATGAAGACAAATCTAATCATGATCAAGTGTCTCTTTACTCCCATCCGGCACAAGCTTGCCTGAAAACAAACAGGCTATCTTTCTCCATCTGCAAATGGATCAGATTTTCCTCTTCCTCGTCTGTCCCTACACATATAAAAACATTTAAAACATGTGTGAATAACTTATGACTACGTTTAGAAGTCACTGCTTTTTATATGTAATATCTAGCGTTTGTTTTTAGCCTTCGGTGCTAATTCGCGTTAGCTTTAGAATTACAGAAATTGATGAGCCTCAAAACAATGTAGGTTGTCGATTGAGGAATATAACATCTTAAACACGTCATCTTACGTATTTACAAATATATTTTACAACAGATACTTGATACTTTTTAATATACTTAGATGTTTTGGTTGTCTTCCTTGCGCAACCGTCCGGCATTTTCCAATAATTCAAACGCAATGCATGGTGGGTCATGCGCATTGCATTCTGGTTCGCACGCAGTGCATTCTGGTCAATATTCGTGAATCGAGTGAGCATCGATCCACACTGGTTTTTCGCAGAGACTTCTGGGAAATTTCTAGTGCACACGATTTTTGAACTGTAGATTCGGACACCCCTACAAAATGGCGACCGCACTATATAGGGGTTAGGGCTATAATTCGGACACAGCCTTAGAATTACCTAACTTCCACAAATACTTCCATGCAAATAGATTGCAATATATCTTAAAATGGTTAAAAAATAATCCAGAAACCAACTCATGGTTTGACTTGGAACAGGCGTTATGTGAAAAGATCAACCTGTCAGATCTTCCATTTATTAGCCAAACAGTAAAAAAACAGGATTGTTTCAAAAGTATTAATATAAATGCCACTTTAACCGCCTGGTGGGAATTTCTCAAAATATCAAAATCATCAATTCAACCGTGCAAAATGACACCCATCTGGAACAACCCGGACATCCTTATAAATAAAAAAATGTTACACTTCCCAACTCGGCAAGCAAACATGGAACAAACATGGAATAAATAACTTCTTGGAATATCAGCAACTTAAATCAATCATTACTAAAAAGTTTAAAAATAAAGACATTGATCTAAAGCTACCAGATGTAGTTACCTCTGATTAATTTTTCAATGAATAAAACTCTCTCCAAAATATACAAGTTATGTAATTTAGATAATAATATTTCTCTTCCAATAACAAAATGGGATGCAGATTTGAGCATCAGCACAGATGAAAGCTTCTGGTCAGAACTTTGTCTAAACACCTTAAACTGCCAAAAAGTCCAAATCTGCAGCTAATCCATTTCAAAACTCTTTACAGAATTTACTACACTAGACAGAGGATGTTCAAGATGGGTCTCAGTAACTCAGACATTTGTCAGCACTGTGACAGTAATCTACCTGACAGCTACATGCATGGACTGTGGTTCTACACACCTGTCCAGGCTCTCTGGCAGCAGGTATGTGCCGATCTGTCTGGCTTAAGGTTTCAATCACGGCTTCACCGCCACTTTGCGTGTTAGGTGACATGAGTGCCATCAATGTAGAAGGAGGATTATTATCTATCATTTTCATAACTCTTTGTATTGCTAAAAAAACAATTTTAATAAACTGGAAAAACAAAAAAATATAAATGTAAGTACAGAAATCTGCTGTATGATCATATCAGCTTGGAAAAATGTCAGCCCAAAGTTCAAGTAACTTTGAAAGAATTCAGTCTCTCTGGTCTCCCATAGCTAACTCCATGACTTAGGGGGTGGGGGGCCTGGTCGTCGCTGCTCCTTGCCTTGCTGCCGTGGTTTGGGTTGGGGGTCGGTAGGGACCCCGTTAGTCGGAGGGTCGGGTCTGGTGCCTGGGTGTCTTCCTGGCTCGGGTGTGGGTGTGTGGTTGGGGGAGTTGAGTGGTGGTCTGGCTTGGCTTGGGGGGTGGTCCTTTTGCCTGTGCTGTGGGGGGTGGGCGGTGGGGTGCCAACAGCGCTGGATGGGATACCCATCTGGGGCTGGGATCACTCCTTCCCTGGCTCTGGGACAGGGCGGGGCAACCCTATTGGGGCCCGTGGTCGCTCTGGGTGACATCCACCAGGGGAGTGTGTGTGTGGGGGGGGCTGTTGGCCCTGTCCTGTGGGGGGGCTGCCTGGGGGAGGGGGAGAGCCCACTATCTGTACGGGACCTTGGAGGTTTGACTCAAGGTTTGCCTCAACGGAGACCCCGACCCGGTCTCCGTTGAGGCAATTGGCGGTCGCCCGGCTGGTTAGCTGCCTCGGTTCCTGTTGGGTTCAAACAACCTGCAACATCATAACAAGCCTGGGGGTGGGGGCCTGGATTTCCCCCGGGGCGGCGGCGCGTTCTGGCTCCTCTCTTTCTTGGGGGGTCGGCGCCTCGGGGGATGGGACCCCTCGGCTGAGGCGACCTTGGCCCTATGCTGGGGGGGGGCTGGGGGACGGCTGTTTGACCACCGGGAGACAGTCTACCAGCTATCCCCAACTTACCCCCTTCCTCAAAAAATGTCTTATGAGGGTGACTGGGGGGGGGGGCGTGGGGGCCGGGGGGGGGAGGCTACTTGGCAGTGGTCCCCCTTCCATGGTTAGATAGAAAGATAGATGACTTTATTAATCCCATGATGGGGAAATTTCATTTATCTGTGGCAGCAAAAACGAAATTCTGAAATAATCTATATAATATAACATCTGAAAAGGACATCAAGAATGACAGTCATATCAAATTATTAAAAATTATTAATAAAATCATTATTAAATAATCAAAATTGAGAATAATATCAAAGATGAGAATAAATAAATATTAAATAAATAAATACAGCTGCAAAAGTATTAAAAAACATGTAAAAACTTTTGTTTTTTAAATACAGAAATAAGTAATAAAGTACAAACAACTGGTCAGGAAGAGTCAGATCTACCATTTATTAGCCAAAAAGTTAAAAAACAGGATTGTTTTCAAAGTATTAATATAAACTCTACTTTAACAGCCTGGTGGGAATTTCTCAAAATATGAAAATCATTAATTCAACCGTACAAAATGACACCCATTTGGGACAACCCAGACATCCTTATAAACAAAAAAATGATACACCTCCCAGCTTGGCAAGCAAGGGGCGTTACACTACTAGAGAACTTAATTCTTGATAGAGGATTCATGTCGGTCCTGTCATGGCCTGACCAGAGCTCTCCCGGGGGTGGCGCCTGGTGTTGGAGAACTGGACTTGGTCCAGGGGACTGCACTTACTGGCTTCTCTGTTTCTGTGTGGGGTGGGTGGTGGCGGGGCCTGGGGGGTCGCCGCCTTGAGGGATGGGACCCCTGGGCTGAGGGGACCAGGGCCCTATGCTGAGGGGGATTGGAGGGGGGGCTGTTTGACCACCGGGGGACAGTCTACCAGCTGTCCCCAACTTACCCCCTTCCTCATATAATCTCTTATTAGGGTGATGGGGGGGGGGTCAGCCTGCATTGCACCTTGGGGGGAGGAGCTACTTGGAAGTGCTCCGCCTCCCATGGTTGCCGTATGGAATACCCCCCCCCCCCCGGTTTTATTTGCACCTTAGACATGTAGGGCCCTTGGTAAGGGGGGGTGCTTGGACATCACTGCCAGCGAGCAGCAGATGTCCTTTAGTGCCCTACCTGCCAATTTTGGCAAATTTCCAAACACCTTCCCTTGGTGCAGAAGGTGTTTGGAAATCACTGTGAGTAATAAGGAGATGTCTTCTCCCTATCCGCCAATTTTAACCTTTACTCCTCAAAATATACATTCCAACACACAAACACACACACATGCAGACACACGCCCTCACAAATACACACACACATTTCTCAAGGAAGGTGGGACTTAGGACCATCTGTCCCTTACCCCATCTGTGGTAAGGGGTATTGGGCCTTTGGCAATGGCTGTCGTGTTCCCTGGGTGCTGGCTTCCTGGGGCCGGCGGCCCTCTCTCCCCGCAGGGAGAGGGATCCCTGAGCTTTCTGGCAAGACCAAGAGCCAGGGATCACATCCCACCTGAGCTGGGCGGTGTCCAAGTCCCTGTGGTGTGGGTTCTGGTCCTTGCCAAATTTCAAACTGTGGGCGAGCCTGGTTGGGCCAAGTTTACAACACCTCTTGTGGACCCCCTCTTCTCCTGGGTGCCCTCCTCCTGGGCGGGGTCGGCTGGCCCCTGCCTTGCTCCTTCCTGGACCAGCCGTGGGCCGGGTGGGTGGCTGCCTGGAGTGCGGGCGGAGTCTCCCTTGGGGGGTCCTGGCTCGTACCTGGGGTTGGGTCGGGGGGATGCCCAGAACTCCTGGGTGGTGATGAGGTGCTCTTCTGGGGCTGTGGGTACTCTTCTGTGGCAGGACCCTGCGTTGGGCCCTCCCTGCGCGCTGGGGGCATCTCTCCTGGTTGACCTGGAGCTGCACTCTCTGTCCCCCCATGCCTCCTTGCTCTCTGGCTCTGGGGGCCCCATGGCGATCCTGCCGGCCCGTGCCTGGGTGGCGGATGTGATCACCCGAGGGACGGTTGTTCTCTATCTGATACTGTGCAGGCGTTGGGGGATCTGGCTGCCGCACATGCTGCGGCGGGAGTCTTGTTGTGGGGATGACTGGTCACCCTTCGTCCTTCTTTTTACATTCCCTCATGCATTTTTGAGGAACATGAACGCTCACTTGAGCACAGGTGTTAAGCTCACATTTGCACTTATATTTTGCGTGACTAAATGAAATATTTCACACTAGTTGATTTGAAGGCATAAGTATGCATGTGTGAACGATATTTGTATTGTGCACATGCTGACATGTGGATATTTTTGGAACGTGTGTGTGTAGGCAGGCCCCGCCCCTTCTAGATCTGTATTAAGTCTGAACCTGACTGTAATGATTAACATCCAGCAACTTGTTGCTTAATGCTGCTTCATGCCCCCCCCCCTCTATAATCACCTTCCTATCCCCCCTCTCTCTAAGATCCCTCTCATTTCTGGTCCAACAAAAAAGATTTTCAAATATCATTAAAATAAATACAATTTGGCCTCGATTACAAAAGGGGTTTATTCAGACAATCCTCTGGTGAAGATTCATATCCCTTGTTGTTAAAGTATAATATATCCAACACAAGAGGCCTTCAGCTCTCTGTTTGCCCAGCTGTTGGACGGGACAAGTTTAAAAAGAAAAAGAAAATAAAATTCTCCTGGATTTGGGAATTAAAGACTTCCGTAACACTTGTGCTATCCTAGGCACTTTAACATTGGGAGTTGGGTCAACTAGACCCCACAAGACAGCACGCTGAACCTTTTTTCTTCAATGATTTGTGATCTTCACTGGTGTCCATAAATAACATGAAATCCTCTTCACCTGTATCCACTTCTGTCACATTAGGGAGAACACGTCAATGTAAGGGTGGGGTCATACGATAGCACAAGGGTTAATGGAGGGCTCAGTCAGAAGTTCGCAGTACGTTTAGGTCTGCCAGGTCTTTCCGGCCTCCTTCCCCGCCAGCAAATCCAACTTACCCAAACCAGTTGTCGACTCCGGGGCCGAGCAAATTTTAATTGACCAGCAACTAGTTCATAGTATGTCTATTCCCACAGAACCCCTGGAGAACCCCATCGAAGCTTCCGGGTTGGGCGGTCAACACCTATCCTGCATCACGCATCGCACCAAACCCATCTTGCTAATTTCATCTGGCAACCACCGTGAGTCAATCCGTGTCCTCATCACAAAGTCCTCTCATACTCCCATTGTACTCGGGTTCTCCTGGCTCAAGTTGCATAACCCTGAGTTAACCCTGTGCGTTTTTTTTCCTGCAAACTGTCCCCATATGAACAGAATTACGATGTCGGAAATTGTGAACTCTTAGCCATCAAGCTGGCTCTAGAGGAGTGGCGTCACTGGTTGGTGGGAGCTGAGCAGCCTTTCATCGTCTGGACTGATCATAAAAACCTGGCATATCTCCGCTACGCTAAACGACTCAACTCCAGGCAAGCTCGCTGGTGTCTCTTTTTTGACCGTTTCACTATAACCTACAGACCGGGCTCCCGCAACGTCAAACCCGACGCCCTCTCCAGGAAATACAGTCTGTCTGAAAACACCCCTTCATCCATCCTCCCATCCTCCTGTATCATTGGAAGTGTCACCTGGGATATTGAGGCCTAGGTACTCCAAGCCCTTAATGGGGACATTAATCATCCACCCGTTCCTAGGGGCACCCTGTTTGTGCCGACACATCTCCGTCCTGAGGTCATCACCTGGGGTCACACTTGTCATTTGGCATGCCATGGTGGGATCCACCGAACCCTTAAGCTACTTCGCAGAAGGTTTTTCTGGCCGTCGATGGAGAAATATGTACGTGAATACATCTCGGCATGCACCACCTGTGCCCGATCTAAGATGCCCACCTCAGCCCCTGCAGGGTTACTCCATCCTCTCCCCACGCATAACCGACCCTGGTCCCATCTGGCTATGGACTTTGTTACCGGGTTACCCCCATCCAAAGGTAACACCGTCATCCTCACTGTCATCGACCGGTTTTCCAAAATGGCCCATTTCATTCCACTCCCACAATTGCCCACCGCCACTGTAACCGCTGATATTATGGTCAACCATGCTTTTCGTCACCACGGCATCCCTATGGACATTGTCTCTGACCGTGGTCCCCAGTTCATTTCCCAGGTCTGGAAGGCCTTCTTGGGGCCACGGTCAGCCACACGTCTGGATATCATCCCCAATCCAACGGCCAAGCGGAGAGAGCGAACCAGGAACTGGAGGCAGCACTCCGCTGCCTGGCGGCACAGAATCAACAGGACTGGTCCCAATACCTCGTCTGGATTGAGTAGGCCCATAATATTCATCCCTCCTCTGCTACTGGGATCTCCCCTTTTGAGGCCGCCCTCGGGTACTCACCACCTCTGTTTCCGTCACAGGAATTGGACTTGGCTGTGCCTTCCGTCCAACATCACATCCAGCGATGCCAACGCATCTGGACTCAGACTAAGGCCGCTCTCTTCCGCACCAAGGAGAGCAACTGCCGCATCGCCAATCGTCACAGGTTGGTGGGACCCGATTACCAACCTGGCCAGAGGGTTTGGCTCTCCACACACAAAACATCCCCATCCAAGCCTCCTCTAAAAAACTGGCTCAACGATTCATAGGACCATATGTCATCGACAAGCTCATCAATCCCACCTGCGTCCGACTCAGTCTTCCCAGAGCCCTAAAGGTACACCCGTCTTTTCATGTCTCGCAGATCAAGCCAGTTCTGGACAGTCCTCTGTGCCCGCCGTCCGCTTCCCCACCGCCCGCCCGTATCATCAACGGCGCCCCGGCCTACAACGTCAGCCGGATAGTGGATGTCTGTCGTCGGGGTCGCGGATTCCAGTTCCTGGTCGACTGGGTGGGCTACGGACCGGAGGAGCGCTCCTGGATCTCCTGCTCGCTCATTTTGGACCCCTCACTCATAGAGGACTTCTACAGGGCCTACCCAGATCGCCACCCTTGACCACCTGGAGGCGGTCGTTGAGGGGGTGGTACTGTCATGGTGCCTCTGTCAGACTCCTCCCCCTCTCCTCTCCGCTTGGTTCCTGATTCAGCCCAGCTGCAACCACTCACTTCATCTTCACCGCCTGCCTACTTGAGGAGCTCCTGACCAGTATTCATTGCCAGTTCGATGCCCCTGTTGGTGCATACTTGATCTTCACGTCTAGTTCATGTTTTGCTATTTTGTTCCAAGCCTGCGCCTAACGTACCTTTGACTTACCTGTTTTCAGGAAACCACAAGCCACGAGTGGTTGCCTGAATCAGCCGTTGTCTGGAAATGTCATCTGGTCTTTTTCATCCAACCTCACCACGAGCCTCTGCCGAACCACCAACTTCTCGGGTCTCCTCCTACCCTGCTGACTCCGGACCCTACGGACGGATCCACCAGTGACGCCACAGGTATCTGCCTCTCGCTCTCCGGACCTCCAGGAACTGTGCTCTCCCCTTCTGACCTGATTATTAAATCCGCTTAATCGCCACGCCATCTCTGCCCTGTGTCTCATTCCGAGTTTCAGCATCTGGGTCTCTGAAGTTCTGTAGTCATGACACAAGGTAGCCACGGTTAAAATGAAAATCTTGCCAAAAGTTAATTATCTCTTCTCAATGATCCCCACACAACTGCCAATAAAATGGTTCAAAACATTAGACTCAACCATATCAAGCTTTTTATGGAAACCTAAACCTGCGAGAATTTTAAAATCTGCAAAAAGCTGTGGAGGCTTAGAATTACCTAATTTTCACGAGTACTTTCTTGCAAATAGATAACAATACATCTTAAAATGTAGTCCAGAAACCAACTCATTTTAGAACTGGCTTAAGTGGAAAGCTTGTCATATCTATCATTTAGGAGCCAAACACTTAAAAAATTGGACTGCTTCCAAAGTATTAATAATAACACCACTTTAACAGCCTGGTGGGAATTTATTAAAGTGTTAAACTCCTCACTTTTACTGTGCAAAATGACACTCATCTGGAACAACCCAGACATCCTCATAGACAAAAAAATTATACACTTCCCAGCTTGGCAAGCTGGGGCGTTACTACTACTAGAGCACTTAATTATTGAAAGAAGATTCATAACACCCCGGGAATTACAAGAAAAACATGGAATAAATAACTTCTATCAGCAACCTCAATCTACAATTAATAAAAAGTTTAGATACAAAGACAAACAACCGAAAACTACCAGAACTAGTTACCTCTTTGATTACATTTTCAGTGAATCAAATGCTCTCTAAAATTTACAGGCAACCTAGATAATAACATTTCAATTCCAATAGCAAAATGGGATGCAAACTTGAGCATCAGATCAAAGCTTCTGGTCAGAACTTTGTCTAAACGCCTACAAACTGACAAAAAGTCCAAACTTGCAGCTAATCCATTTCAAAACTCTTCACAGGATTTACTACACTGGACAGAGGATGTTCAAGATGGGTCTCAGTAACTCAAAAATTTGTCAGCACATTTACATGCATGCACTGTGGTTCTACACACCTGTCCAGGCTCTCTGGCAGCAGGTATGTGCCGATCTATCAGTCTGGCTTAATGTTTCAATCACAGCTTCACCATCACTTTGCGTGCTTGGTGACATGAGTGTCATCAAGACAGAGGAAGGATTAGTATCTATCATTTAACCGCACCTTAGACATGTAGGACCCTTGGTAAGGGGTTGCTTGGGCATCACTGTGAGTAATCAGGAGATGTTCTCTCAGTGCCCTACCTGCCAATTTTAACTGCAACCCTTAGTAATCACACCCTTTAACCCCTTAAAAATATACACTCCAACATAAACACACACACTCAGAAACACACACACATACATTTCAGGAAGGAAGGTGGGATGTCAGACTATCCGTCTCCAACCCCATCCCTGGCTGGGGGTACCAGGCCCTCGGCAATGCATGTCCATTGTGTGATGTCTTCCTGGGCCCGGCGGCCCTCTCTCCAGGGAGGGGATCCCTGAGTTTTTTGGCAAGACCAGGAGCCGGCGATCACATCACATCTGAGCATGGGGGTGTCAGTGTCCCTGTGCTGTGAGTTTTGGTCCTTGCCTTCGAGCTCTGGCCTTCTCAAAATTTCCAATTAAGGGTGAGCCTGGTCGGGCCTTTTTTTTTTTACAACACTCCTTGTGGACCCTCACTTCTCTTGGACGTCCTCCTCCTGGGCAGGGGTGGCCGGCCCCTGCCTTGTTCTCTCCTGAACCAACCATGGAATGGATGGGAAGCTGCCTGGAGTGTGGGACGGGTCTCTCTTGGGGGGCCCTGGCTTGTGCCTGGATTTGGGGTGGGGGGATGTTTAGAACTCCTGGGTGGTGGTTGGTTGCTCGTCTGAGGCTGGGGGTGCTCTTCTGAGGCGGGGCCTCGCATTGACGCGGTGGTGGTGGTGGTGGTGGGGGGGGTGCTCTTCTTGTTGGGTTGGAGCGGAGCTTGCACTCTCTGTTCCCCTATGCCTCCCTGCTCTCTGGCATTGGGGGGTCCTGTGGCGGTCCTGCTGGCCCTGCCCTGGGTGGCTCCTGACTGCCGCTGCTGCTACAACAGGGCTTGATGTGGGGATGACCAAGCCCTCTTTCTTTTCACCTTCCATCAGCCAACTTAGAAGAACATAAACACTCACTTGAGCACAGGTGTTAGCTCACCTTTGAACAAATAGTTTGCGTAACTGAATGACATGTTTCACGTTTTGGTCTGAAGGCATAAGTATGCGTGTTTGAACACTAGTTGTTTTGTGTACATGTTGACAAGTTTGTGTGTAGACGTTTTTGGGGCCAACACATTTGTTCTTAACATTTTGGTGTGTGTGTGGACAGGCCCCGACCCTACCCAATTTGTATTACATCATAACCTGACTGTGCTGATTGTAACCATCAAGCAACTTGTTGCTTTATGCTGCTTCATGGTTTTACCCCACCCCCTCCTTCTATAATAACCCTCCAATTCCCCCTGTCTAACATCCTTCTCTCTTCTTCCCTCCTTTCCTTTTCCGTCCGTTCCAAAACAAAAATGTTTCAAATATGGTTAGATGAATAAAGAGAATGAATGAGTGAATGAATGCCCGTGTTCGTGCATTTAACTTAACATTATCTGTAAACACTCCTGCTTTAGAACTGTAAATCTTTTTGATTAATAATAATCCACGTTTACATGAAGAATTCTTAAAAAAACAGAAGTAATTTTCTCCAAATATTTTTGCTGCAGCACGATAGACATTGTGGTGAAATTTAGTCATGTGAAAAAGTTTGGTGACTGCAGCTTCAGGATCTTCAGAACATTTTTCAACACGTGTTATTTACATCTCCATTAAAAATAAAAAACAATGACTTTCTCCTATGATTGTTGTTATAGCAGGAATGTGATGATGAATTTTCATGACTAGCTCTCATTAATGCAACCATTGATTAGTTTCGGTTGGCTTTGAGAGATTATGTTGGGAGAGGGGAGTGGATAACTGAATCCAAGTGCAGACACAAACTGATAGAAGTTAGGTTATTTAATTTGACTTGGCAGGCAGACTGATAGGCAGGCAGGCAGACTGGAAGGCAGGCAGGCAGGCAGGCAGGCAGGCAGACTGGAAGGAAGGCAGGCAGGCAGGCAGGCAGACTGGAAGGCAGGCAGGCAGGCAGACTGGAAGGAAGGCAGGCAGGCAGGCAGGCAGGCAGGCAGACTGAAAAGAGATGCAAAAGTTATTTTAGTTGCTCTTGAGTGTGAAGGATTGTTCAAAGCCAAGGACTTGTTACCACAGGGTGAACAATAATCTGGCGCTGGCTGGAGATCCTCCTCAGGAATAAATAGAGTATGTGATGGCCTGCAGGTGTGGAGGTGCTGATTGTAGAGATGAGCAGCAGGTGTTGGGCTCCAAGGAGGAGGCATGCTCAACAGAACCACAACAGTACCCCCCCCTCAACGGGAGCCACCAGGCGACGGAAAACGGTCTGGACGACGCCTGCGAAGATCCCGGATCAGGGAGTCATCCAGGATAAAGGACCGAGGAACCCAGGCACGCTCTTCCGGGCCATACCCCACCCAGTCAACGAGGTACTGGAACCCTCGACCACGTCGACGAACATCCAGAAGACGTCGGACAGAGTAGGCGGGCCGGCCACCAACCAACCGGGCGGGAGGAGGGGGCTTGGAAGGAGGGACCAAGGCACTGGAACAGACCGGCTTGAGGTGTGAGACATGGAAAACGGGATGAACCTTCATGGAGGCAGGGAGCCGGAGCTTGACCGCAGACGGGTTGATGACAGCCAAAACCTCAAAGGGGCCCAAGTAACGGGGAGATAGCTTCCTTGAGTCAGTACGGAGTTGGATATTCTTGGAAGACAGCCACACCTTCTGACCAGGGCTATAGCAGGGAGCAGAAGACCTCCGGGCATCAGCCACGCGGCAGCTACGTTCCCGAGCACGCAGGAGTGCCCGATGAGCCAATCTCTCCACACTCGACGGCACCTGCGGATGTGCAGCTGGACAGATGGCACAGAAACCTCCTCCTCCTGGGCTGGAAACAGGGGTGGCTGAAACCCCAGAGAGCATTCAAATGGTGACAGACCTGTAGCAGAGCAGGTGAGGGAATTATGGGCATACTCAACCCAGTCCAAGTAATCACTCCAGGAGGAGGGGTTTGCCTCAGTCACACACCGCAGGGCTGTCTCCAGATCCTGGTTGGCGCGTTCGGCCTGTCCGTTGGTCTGAGGGTGAAAACCAGAGGACAAACTGACGGTAGCACCGATGGACCGACAAAAGGCCTTCCAAACTTGGGACGTGAATTGAGGGCCTCTATCCGACACAATGTCAGCAGGAAGCCCGTGAAGACGGAAAACGTGATGGACAAGGAGGTTGGCAGTGTCAGTAGCAGAGGGTAGTTTGGGAAGGGCCACATAATGGACAGCTTTGGAGAAACGATCCACAATGGTAAGTATGGTGGTGTTACCTCGAGACAAGGGCAAACCGGTGACAAAATCCAAAGCTATATGAGACCAAGGGCGGCCAGGAACGGGTAGAGGACGGAGGAGACCAGCAGGGGGTTGATGCGAGGCCTTATTACGAGCACATGTTGGGCAGGCAGCAACATACTGCCGTACGTCCTTCTCCAAGGTCGGCCACCAGAATCTGCGTCTCAGCAGCGAGCAGGTGCGGGCCCCACCAGGATGACAGGTATGGCGAGAGGTGTGACCCCACTGGATGACCTGTGAGCGAACAGAGTCTGGCACAAAAAGGCGATTAGCAGGGCCTGTACCTGGATGTTGTTGTTGTTGCTGGGCCTCTAAAACTTTGTCCTCGATCTCCCAAGAGACAGCAGCAAGTGTACATGATGAAGGAAGGATGGGTTGCGGCAGTGTTGGTGCATCTAAAGTAAACTGGCGAGACAAGGCATCAGGTTTCTGGTTCTTGGAACCTGGCCTGTAGGACAAAACAAAGTTAAAACGAGTGAAAAACAAAGACCACCGCGCCTTACGGGGATTGAGTTGTTTTGCTGATTGTAGGTAGGAGAGGTTTTTATGGTCAGTCCAAATGATAAAAGGATTCTTGGTTCCTTCCAACCAGTGTCTCCAATGTTCCAAAGCTAGCTTAACAGCCAACAACTCTCGATCTCCCACATGGTAATTTCTCTCAGCTGGGGTCAGGCGTCGGGAGAAAAACGCGCAAGGGTGCAATTTTTGTGTGTCCATGGATCGCTGTGACAGAACTGCTCCTACCCCAGTGTCAGATGCGTCTACCTCCACGATAAATTGCAGGGTTGGATCAGGATGACGAAGAACAGGAGCTGATGTGAACCTCTCTTTCAGCGTGGAGAAGGCCTTGGCTGCCTCCTCTGACCAGTGGAAAGAGACAGATGGAGAAGTTAATCTTGTCAGGGGAGCAGCTATCTGACTGTAATTTCGGATGAACCTGCGGTAGAAATTGGCGAACCCCAGGAAACGTTGTAGTTGTTTTACAGTGGTGGGGGTAGGCCAGTCTGCTACAGCTCGTATCTTTTCAGGGTCAGCTTTGACCTGCTTGTTCTCAAAGATGTAGCCGAGGAAGGATATGGAGGTGGTGTGGAACTGACACTTCTCAGCTTTCACGAATAACCGGTTTTCCAATAGTCTCTGTAGCACTTGTTGCACATGTTGGATGTGCTCTGTGACTGAGGGGGAGAAAATAAGGATGTCATCTAGATAGACAAACACAAACCGGTTCAAGAAATCTCTTAGAACGTCATTTACAAGTGCTTGGAAAACTGCAGGGGCATTACAAAGACCAAAAGGCATAACCAGGTATTCAAATTGGCCTAGTGGAGTGTTGAAGGCCGTCTTCCATTCATCTCCCTCCTTCATCCTTACCAGATGGTAGGCATTTCGAAGGTCTAGTTTGGAGAAGATTGTGGCATCCTGGAGAGAGTTAAAAGCTGAATCAATGAGTGGCAGGGGATATTTTTTCTTCACAGTGATGTTGTTCAACCCCCGGAAATCGATGCAGGGACGGAGAGTACCCTCTTTCTTCGTGACAAAGAAAAACCCAGCTGCTACTGGAGAAGAAGAGGGTCTGATGATTCCTGCAGCTAGAGAAGTTGTAATGTAGTTTTCCATGGTTTCCATTTGTGGCCTAGACAGGTTATACAGACGGCTGGTTGGTAGAGGGGCCCCTGGGAGCAGGTCAATAGCACAATCATAAGGACGGTGTGGTGGAAGGACAAGGGCACGATCCTTACAGAAAACTTCCTTAAGGTCATGATAGACTTCTGGAATGGTGGACAGGTCAGGTGGGTCAGGTGGGGATGTAGTGGAAGGACCTGAAGGCACAGCAGAGAGAAGACAGGATGTGTGACATGTGTCGTTCCAGTTCAGGATGGTCCCCGTCCTCCAATCCACATGAGGATTGTGTGAGACCAACCAAGGATGTCCAAGGACCACTGGGTTTTCTGGAGAGTCAACTATGAGAAATTGGAGCTGTTCGTGGTGATTACCAGAGGTAATAAGCTTAATTGGGGCTGAGCGTTGAGTGATCCGGTAAAGCTCCCGGCCATCTAAAGCTCGTGCCACAGTGGGTGAAGGGAGGTTCTCTAGAGGAAGACTGATCTGGGACGCCAAGGTCTGGTCAAGGAAGTTAGCCTCTGCTCCTGAGTCCACCAATGCCAGAACTGGATGGGACGACTGATTAATGCACAGCGTAGCCGAGAGCAGGGTCTTTGTGTGGGTGATGTTAGTTGAGGTAGTCGTGGTCGTCAATACCCCCACCGCTACTGACGACCACTGTCTTTTGGCCGGATCGGACAGGAAATGACAACATGTCCAGGAGTTCCACAGTACAGACAGGCCCCACTAGATATTCGTCGCTGGCGTTCCTCAGTGGAGAGGCGGGCTCGACCCAGTTGCATAGGTTCCTCAGGTGGAGGGCTTGCAGCATGGAGCGGGTGAGAAGGTGGACATGAGGAGATGAATGAACGTGGACTAGGTCCCTGTTCCCTTGCTCTATCCCGCCGCCTGTTGTCCAGCCTGATTGTCAGGGAGATGAGGTCACCTAAGGTTGAGGGTGGATCTCTTGAGGCCAACTCATCTTTCAGCTGCCCGTTGAGACCATTTGTGAACAAAGCCTGCAGTGCCTCGTCATTAAAGCCCACATCTGCAGCCACAGTCTGGAAATCCACAGAATACTCTGCAGCGCTCCGGGCTCCTTGTCTCATGGAGATCAACTGCCTTGTGGAATCCCCTCCTCTCACTGGGTGGTCAAAAACACGTTTTAAGTTCTCTACAAAGTCAGAGTAGGACAGCTGCCCAAAGCCATGCCGGTCAAAAGAGGCTTCTGCCCACTGCAATGCCTTGCCATCCAGGAGACCAACAACATATGACACCTTTGCTTGGTCACTGGCGTAAGAGAGAGGCTTCTGTTCAAAAATTAAAGAACACTGTAACAGAAAACCCCTGCACTTACCCAGGTCTCCGGAATATGGTTTGGGATCCGGGATGTGGGTCTCTCTCACAGCTGCGGGCGGGTTTCCTGGAAAAACAGATTGAAGCGGAGCTGGTGTAGGTTGTGCTGCAGGGGCGGTGTGAGTGGACAAAGACTGAGTGAGTCGATCCAACTGAGCCAGAACTGCATTGAACTTGTGATCCAGGTTAAGGATCATCTGTTCGTGGCGTAGAAAGTTCACATCAGAGTGAGGAAGGGGATGCTGAGCAGGGTCCTGGGAAGCAGACATGTCCGCTGGATCCATATTAAATGGCCAGATTATTCTGTTGGGAGAGGGGAGTGGATAACTGAATCCAAGTGCAGACACAAACTGATAGAAGTTAGGTTATTTAATTTGACTTGGCAGGCAGACTGATAGGCAGGCAGGCAGACTGGAAGGCAGGCAGGCAGGCAGGCAGGCAGGCAGGCAGACTGGAAGGCAGGCAGGCAGGCAGGCAGGCAGGCAGGCAGGCAGGCAGACTGAAAAGAGATGCAAAAGTTATTTTAGTTGCTCTTGAGTGTGAAGGATTGTTCAAAGCCAAGGACTTGTTACCACAGGGTGAACAATAATCTGGCGCTGGCTGGAGATCCTCCTCAGGAATAAATAGAGTCTGTGATGGCCTGCAGGTGTGGAGGTGCTGATTGTAGAGATGAGCAGCAGGTGTTGGGCTCCAAGGAGGAGGCATGCTCAACAGAACCACAACAGATTATGGATTTATTGAGTTTTTCTTAATCACGTTTTCCCGGAGCCTGCACTTTGCAGCATTTCCCTTCCATCTCAGCAGCAGGAGAGCACTGTTCTCATTAAAGAAACAGAAATTAGATATTTTTTCTGTTGAAATGCCATTTAAGTCATTGTTTGCATTAAGACAAACCGATAAGTAGACTTTTCGTCAGTTTTGAACATTCATTAACAGTTTTTGAAGTCTGAGTCTGTAAAAATCTTGCTAACTTTACCAAGCTCATTGTTACGGTGCCTCTGGCAGATTCCTCCCCCTCATCAGCTACACCTGGTACCTCCAGCTGCGCCTCCTCAGCCTCGTCAGCCGGCAGACTCTTAAGGAGACCACGGACCTGTAATCGATGCTAGTTCGTTGTACTCCTACGGTGCATCTCCTGGCCTCACCGGAAACTCAAAGAACTGTTCACATCCGCCCCCATCCTCATACAACTGGATACTCACAAGCAGTTTATTGATGCCTCTGATTCAGGGGTGGGAGCCGTGCTGTCCCAGCGTGAATCTCCATCCAGCAAGCTCAAACCCTGTGCTTATTTCTCCAGGAAATTCAGTCCCGCGGAACGGAACTATGACGTTGGCAACAGAGAATTGTTGGCCATAAAGCTGGCTTTGGAGGAATGGAGACACTGGTTGGAGGGAGCTGAACAAACGTTTGTTGTGTGGACAGACCACAAGAATCTGGCCTACCTGCGCTCGGCTAAGAGACTAAATTCTAGACAAGCCCGCTGGTGTTTGTTTTTTGACAGGTTCTGCTTTACAATCACCCATAGTCCTGGCAGTAAGAATGGCAAACCTGACGCCCTGTCACGAAAATATAACACCACGGAGGGAACCTCTTCGCCTTCCATCATTCCAGACTCCCTTTTTGTGGGCAACCTCACGTGGGATATCGAGACGAGGGTGCAACAGGCCCAAGGTGAGAAACCAGCCACCATCAATTGTCCCCCAGGAACTTTGTTCGTTCCCGATAACCTCAGGTCTGACGTCATCACCTGGGGTCATTCATCAAAAATCGCCTGCCACGGTGGGGTTTATCGTACACTCATGCTTCTCAAACGCCGCTTCTATTGGCCCTCCATGGAGGACGACGTGCGTGCTTACGTCGCAGCCTGTACCACCTGTGCTAGAGCTTAGTCCTCCAACTCACCGCCTGCTGGTCATCTGCATCCGCTTCCCACTTCTGGTCGACCCTGGTCCCACATAGCCGTTGATTTTGTCACTGGACTGCCTCCTTCTCAGGGTTTCACTGTCATCTTCACTGTTGTCGACCGCTTTTCTAAAGCAGCTCATTTCATCCCCCTCGTTCAACTGCCCACATCCACCGAAACAGCCAACATCCTGGTTAATCGTGTTTTCCGGCATCATGGAATACCTACCGACATCGTGTCTGACCGTGGGCCGCAATTTATATCCCAGGTCTGGAAGGCCTTCTGCTCTGCCCTCGGAGCCTCCATCAGCCTCTCGTCGGGGCATCATCCCCAATCCAACGGCCAGGCCGAAAGGGCCAATCAGGAGCTGGAGGCCGCTCTGCGCTGTTTGGCGGCCCAAAACCAGGGTGACTGGTCGGACCATCTCATCTGGATTGAATACGCCCATGACAATCACCCAACTGCTGCTACGGGTATGTCACCTTTTGAAGCCTCTTTAGGATACTCACCACCCTTGTTTCCTTCTCAGGAGCTCGATCTGGCAGTGCCCTCTGTCCAACTCCATCTTCAGCTGTGCCAGGACGTTTGGCGCCAGGCTAGGGCGGCTCTCCTCCGCACCAAGGGGAGCAACTGCCAGATCGCCAACCATCACAGGGTGGTGAGTCCCTATCAACCTGGTCAACAGGTGTGGCTTTCCTCAAGGAACATTCCCCTCCAGGCCATTTCCCATAAGTTGGCTCCTCGCTACATTGGACCCTATATCATTGAGCGAGTTATTAACCCCACCTGTGTCCGCCTCAAGTTGCCAGCCGCACTCAAAGTGCATCCTTCCTTTCATGTCTCCCAAGTCAAGCCTGTTTGCCAGAGCTCCCTTTGCCCGTCGTCCGCTTCCCCACCACCCGCCCGGCAATTCGACGGGGCACCGGCCTTTACGGCTTGTCAGGTTTTGGACGTGCGGCGCAGGGGCCGTGGTTTCCAGTATCTGGTCGTTTGGGAGGGTTACGGCCCGGAGGAGCGGTCGCGGGTCTCCCGCTCCCTGATACTGGACTGCTCTCTTATTGACAATTTTTTTCTCGCCCATCCTGATCGTCGCCCTGGACCCCGCCTGGAGGCGGTCGTTGTGGGGGGGGGTACTGTTACGGTGCCTCTGGCAGATTCCTTCCCCTCATCAGCTACACCCGGTACCTCCAGATGCGCCTCCTCAGCCTCGTCAGCCGGCAGACTCTTAAGGAGCCCACGGACCTGTGATCGACGCTAGTTCGTTGTACTACAGTTCATCTCCTGGCCTCACCTAGATTCTTGTCCATGCCTTTTTGCCCTCAACTAATTACCTTTTTTTTTGCCACTTTTAGACACACCTCTAAGCAGCCAAACAGCATGGACCTCACTTCAGCTATTAGACACTTCAGTCATGGTGCAACAAAAAGAAACACCCATGCCCAGCATGGTGCCATTAGATCCGACGTGCACGTGACCGCCACTACAATATGACGCAGCTTTCAAGTTAAAAGGAGTGTGAAAAAATCCACCATCGCAAACGGGTTTGGAAAAGCCAGCGTGACGGAGAGAACAGCGCGAGCTCAGGAGTGAATTTACCTCTGAGTCAGAGTGACACTAGACCATCTATTTAGCAGCTTCGTAATATACGAGATGATCTTTTAAACGTGCTTTTATTATTGTTATGGTTATTATGAAGCACCTGTTCGCTCATCATTTTGTAGTCAGTGCTATTTTGTGGCAGAACGAAGCCGGAAGAACGGTTAGGAGGTGAAGGCTAAAATGCGCTAACAACAACATTTAGCCTGAATGTATATAAATCCATGCGGGACATGCTGCAATGTGCAGGTTGGCTGAATGTAAATATGTGGGAATAACATCAGCCTTTATTTTGTCAGGACACGAATAGAAACACATCATGATTGTTTGAACAGTTTCTAAGGACTGAACGGCATTTTGCTTTGGAAAGCTCAAAACGCAAAAGCTGCTGTGTGAGATGGAGACATGGTTCTCCTGAATTCGGCTGCTCGTCCACATAGAGCTGCGGGACAGATGGCAGTCTGAAGCCTCCGTCCCGTAACAAAGCAACCATCCCTCAAACACAAAACTTATTAAGTCCGGTTGCTCTGCTCAGACACACGGTTCGCTCTGTCCACCGGCAGCCGCGCCCCACGCCCAGGGACCGGACGTCAGGGGGCACGAAGCACTCCTCCCTGGCGCCCCCCTCGCGAGGGGTGTTGGAAAAGATAGGAAGGGAGAGACTAGGAGCCTGGGGGGCAAGGGCGAAGCGCAGAGACGTCCGCGGAGCAACAGTTTGTCACTGTTGTGGAAGGAAACTTCTGGCACGCATGCCGCCCTGAAGCGCGCGTTTTTAAGTCACTGCTGCTCTCTTTTACTGGTATGTTTTTTTAACCAGCCCTGTTACTAACATATTGCTGCCGCGGAAAGAGAGGAGAGCTGCTCTCCCTTTCTACCCTCCTTCCGCTGCCGCTCCCTGCTCCTTCTTAACCCAAGTGCTGTCTTAGATGACCCCCCCCCCCTTCGATTGACGTGTTCTCCCTATCATGACAAAGGTGGATTAAGGTGTAAAGATTTCATGTAATCCATGGACACCAGTGATGAAGATCACAAATCATTGAAGAAAAAAGGTTCAGAGCACTGTCTAGTGGGTCTAGATGACCCAACTCCCAATGTTAAAGTGCCTAGGATAGCACAAGGGTTAAACACGCACGCGGTTTCAGCACATTTACATCCTCAATCTACAACACAGTGTGGCGACCTGGGGGTTAGCCCCGCCTTAAGCCCCTAAGACTTATGGGAAGTGGGGAATCGTAGGTATAAATTTCCTCACCATAACTGAGGGACCTGTGAGCAGAAGTGAGGTCCATGCTGTTTGGCAGAAGTGTGTGTGTTAAAATAAATGGGTTGACGCACTGTCAACTCCCCCCCACAGTGAGACTGAAGCCAGTCGCATAGACTGTGGGTCAGGATAATCAGTGACGGGCTGATAATGTTGGTAACAACATGCGGCTTGTATACAGGTGCAGCTTGTGTATGTAAATTGTGACTAAACCTCCTTAAATTGATTGGTTGCGGCATATATTTAGGTGTGCTCTAAAACCCGGAAATTAGGGTATTTATTTATTATTATTTAGGGCTGCACGGTGGTTAGCGCTCTTGTCTCACAGCAAGAAGGGCCCCCGGTTCCAATCCCGGCTGGGGGACCTGAACCAGACCATCAACGAGGACCTTTCTGTGTGGAGTTTGCATGTTCTCCCCATGCATGTGTGGGTTTTCTCTGGGGTCTCCGGTTTCCTCCCACTGTCCAAAAACATGCTTGATAGGTTCATTGGTTACTCTAAATTGTCCCTACGTGTGAATGGGTGTGTGATTTTGACCCTGCCACAGACTGCAACCTGTTCAGGGTGTCCCCTGCCTTCGCCCATAAGTGGCCAGGATAGGCTCCAGCAGCCCTGTGACCCCGAAAGGGAACTAATGGAAGACAATGAAATGATGATGAATATGAAAGTTTTATTATTGTCATTGTTGATATTAAAAGAGCAGTTTTCTCTGCTGAGGCGCGATTGCTAATGCATTAAAACGCTTCAATTTTCCTTTTTCTGCCTTTGTTCTGCACTATTTCTATCCTTCAACTGCTTCAATATAGTTTTAGAATTTCTACAGGATACTTTTCTGTCATGAAGTTTTTGTCCAGCAGCATCTTGTCTCCCCTCACATCATTTCAGACACAGTACAATCAATGTCTGTGCAGGATCAAGCTCCCCTCAGATCTTCATCCACGGAAGGATTTCAAGAAAGACCCAGACTTGGCCCCCCTTCTGGCTAAAAATCTATGAAAAACAGTCACCAGTTTGCCCACTAAATTATTATTAGAAGAATCTCTTTCTGGTACTTTAACTTTCCTTCTAATTACATAACATTTGATCCAAAAATAAAAAGCCTTTGTTTTCATTCAAAAAGGCTTCAGCTGTAAGTGGTTGTTTGCTGTTGCCTGCAGCATGCTTGGACCCTGCTCACAAGCTGTCCACAGTCAGTGTGAAAGGAAACTGTGGATCTAGCACACTGCAGTGACATTTTTACACCTCGCAGTGCATCACATGCTGCATAAAAAGGCGGGAGGAGAAAGAGCATGGTGAGACACAAGCAAACAAGGTTTTAAAAATGGGAGCAGGAGAGGAATTTTGCTTCTTAGATTCTATTTTTAGTCCCATCAAAGGAGCACACAGATAGTAACACTTCCAAACTTTCACTCATCATCCCCCCCATTTGAAGCTTAAATGTGTCTTCCTCCCACGCCCTCCCTCTGCCTCCTGAGGGTTTTTCCTTCCTGACTTTGTTTCTTCTCCATCCTCTTCCTCCCTTCTCATCCCCCGGTGTGTTTTTCCTGCCTGTCTTTTTGTCTGGCTGGGGGGGCAGCTTTTCATTCTTGTCGTTTCCATGATCTGCAGCTCCTCTTGCTTTAGCTCAGCTGTCATAGCCCGTATGCCTCAATTTCATCCTCTTTATCATAAACTCATAATGACACAAACTTATTTTCCTCTGAACCTTCAGTGAGTTCTTTTTTTCACCAGCATAAACCAGTACAGTCTTACAGTGTTATGTCATTGATTTGGAGGTCCTGCGCATTCTAACCTAAAAGGTCTCTCTTCATTTCACAGTCTCTCTCCCTTTTACTCCCTCTCTTTCATACTCCCTCCCTAGTTGTCTCTGGCAGTCCTCCTCTGCACCTCACCACAGAAGCACATTGCCTCGCTGCAGCTCAGAGCAGTTAGCAGAAGCTTCCACCTCTCTGTCATTCTTATCTGTTAAAAAGAGCTGTAACAGGAAGAGGAGCCCAAGTCTTGTCTTCTCTCTGTTGAGTCCAGTCTACAGAATCAAGAGGAAGATCCTCTTTTCTCTTTCTTGACTCAGATTGTCATCTCCAGGTTGAAGTGGAGACAGAGGATTTAAAGGCTGAAAGGTTGGTTTTCCAGCTGTTCATCATCAGTCACAGCTACTAAGCAAACCTTCTTAACAGAGGGGGTTGGATGTTTGAGGGTGAGGAAAGGACACTCTACTTTATTCTACACACATGTCTTTTTGTTTGAAACGAATACAACATCCACCCGAGAGGAAGCTACCCATGTGGCAGGAGGCTCTATGGACCCGCGGATGCTACCTGGTGGAGAAGGGCGATGGAGGGGATGGGTCTGAGGGGCCTGAGACCCTGGGAGACAGGTGCCTCAGATTCCAGGCTGAGGAGTGTGTGGAGAAAGAAAAGCCTCAGGACTGGCTGTATGAGTCCTACTACAGAAAGAGCCAGCAGCACCCGCTTTTTGTGTTCCTGCTGCTGATCGTCATGGGAACCTGCCTCGCACTGCTGGTGGTGTTCTTTGCATCAGGACTGGTGAGTGTGTGTGTATGTGTGTGTGTGGACGTGCAGAGAGGAAAGGGTTATGAAGATGAAGTTGGTTTACCAAGGTAATAACAGGAATAGAAGTCAGTGAAGCTAGAGCCCAATTTAAAGTGCAGCTGACCGCCAATCTCCTGACAGAAGTTTAAAAAATGGGCAGGTTTTGTTGTTATTTAACCATGATGGGTAACATATGCTCTGTATTTACTCAGCAAAGGCAGCATTTATTAGAAAAAAAGAAACTCTAAGTGATGACTTAGCTGGAAGTAAAGACAAGGCCACTTACGTTTTTAAAAATGTGGAGTTGGCTTTAGGAGGAAAAAGAGTCCTGGCGTAAAAACGTGGTCGGATATGATTTGCTGGAATGAGATTGACTCTAGCGGCAAACCCGAATGCATTCTGACAAAGACGTTTGCCGTTTCACACTCGTCCTTTCACTGCTATTGTCTTCATGTTTTTAAATTGGATTTGTTTTTCATGCATGAATTTAAGAAAAAGACAGTGTACAAACAAGCTTGTCTCAAGGTGCAGAAGGCCCAGAGCGCTTCAGAGTCACTGACCATTCACCCACTCAGACACAGTCTCACCCCCTCATGCACACAAGCACATTGACACATTAGCTGCGATTACATGGGGAAAAGTTTCGGAAAGAACGCCTGATCAGAAGGAAAATGCGTCATGTAAACACGCCGTTCGGAATACTCTGCCCTAATCAGACTCGTTTGGATCAAAATTTCTTTCCGATTGAGATAGGTGGGTTATGCAGACTGTTGATCCGATCGTGATGCAAGTAAACTGTTCATTCCGATTGTGTGTCACTACTGCTCTGGTTATGTCACGCATAGACGGTGTTTCGCTACAGAGAAAGCTTTGGAGTGCATACGGGAGCCACCGGCTGCTCCGCGCGAGTGAACCGTGTCTGTGAGCAGAGTTATAGCTTTGTGTTTGCGGACAGGGCGGTGGTGCTTTGTTACGTGTGCGCTCCGGGGGGTTAGCGGCTGCCAGACTCAGGAGAACCATGTGTCCGAGCAGAGCTCGGCTGCCAGCTCACACAGCAGCTTTTGGGCGGTGTGCAAACTTTTCAAAGCAGAAATGCCGCTCAGTCCTTAGAAGCTGTTCAAACAATCACATGGATTTGTGTTTCTAGTCGTGTCCCGACAAAATAAATGCTGATGTCATTCCCAAATATTTACGTGCAGCCGAGATGCAGATTGCAGCATTTCCCGCATGGATTTTGTGTTCATCAAACAAGGCTAATGTTGTAAGCATGTGTTAGTCCACTCCAAACCCTGGCTTCTTCCAGCTGCATTCTTCCACAAAAAAAAGTACTGACCACACGGATTAAGAATAAAATGAAAGAACCTCATATTAAGGTGAGGGGCTGGGGGGTTTAGCCTGCGATGCGCCTTGGAGGGGGGGGCTACTTGGCAGTGGTCCCCCCTCCCATGGTTGCTGTATGGAGTGGGCCCCCCCTCTTTCGGTTTTATTTGCACCTTAGACATGTAGGGCCCTTGGTAGGAGGGGTGCTTGGACATCACTGCCAGCAAGCAGTAGATGTCCTCCTAGATTCAAGATTCAAGATTTTTATTTGTTACATACAAAGTTATATTTAGCAAATACAACCAGTAGTGAAATGTACACCAGGTCCGCTCCATGGACAGTGCAAATAATTAAGGAACACCACAGATAAAAAATATGCATAATATACACAAGTAAAGGTTTGTAGAGATGAAATTAAAAAAAACGTGTATAGTAAAATTAAATATAGAGCGCAAAATAATGTGCATGAATGTAGACTGTAGACTTAAATAATTAAGATGCACGTTTAGAGTTTAAGAGCCTGATGGCCTGGGGGTAGAAAATCCTCCTGAGTCTCTCGGTCTTTGCCATCAGGCTACGGTAGCGCTTACCAAATGGCAGCAAAGTGAAAGTATGATTACTGGGGTGGGTGGAGTCTTTGATGATTTTTGCGGCTCTACTTCTGCAGCGTTTGAGGTAGGTGTCCTGCAGAGAGGGGGAGAGCAGACCCTGAAATGCGCTCAGCTAAGCGCACAACTCTCTGCAGGGCTTTGCAGTCTTGACTTGAGCTGTTCCCATACCCCACTGTGATACACTGAGTCAATACACTTTCTATAGCACCGGAATAGAAGGTTTTCAGGATTGCTGGTGAGACCCTGAATTTCCTCAGCTGTCGCAGATGGTACAGTCTTTGCCTTGCTTTATTAACTTGTGTTTGAATGTGAGTAGTCCAAGTCAGGTCCTCCGAGATGTTTACACCAAGGTACTTGAAGCTGCTCACCCTCTCCACAGGGGTCCCGCTGATCATAAGAGGAGTGTAGGGCTGCTGTTTTCTCTTCCGGAAGTCCACAATCAGTTTTTTAGTTTTGCTCACATTCAGAGAGAGACCGTTGTCTTGGCACCATGATGTCAATTTCTCTACCTCGTCCAAGTATGCGGTCTCGTTGTTGTTGTGAATGAGGCCCAGAACCACAGTATCATCAGCAAATTTGATGATGGATGTGGAGCTGTGCGAAGACACGCAGTCGTGTGTGTAGAGAGAGTGAAGCAGGGAACTCAGGACGCACCCCTGCGGGGCTCCTACGTTCAGGGTGATGGAGTTAGAGGTGTACTGGCCTAGTTTCACCACATGAGGTCTGCCAGTGAGGAGATCCAGAATCCATTTGCAGAGTGAAGACTTCAGTCTGAGGTCTATGAGTTTGGAAGCTAACTTTATGGGGACTATGGTATTGAAAGCTGAGCTGTTGTCAATAAATAACAGCCTTACATAGTTCCTGTTATTGCTGTCAATGTGTGTGAGAGAAGAGTGCAGTATGTGAGAAATGGCATCATTTGTGGATCTGTTTGGGCTATAGGCAAACTGAAGAGGGTCTAGAGTATCCGGAATGGAGGAGTAGATGACGTTTTTAACCAGACCTTCAAAGACCTTCATGACTGTTGATGTGAGGGCAACTGGACGATAGTCATTCAGACAAGACGGTATAGTTCTTAGGCACAGGGATGATGACCGATTTTTTTGAATGGGGTGGGAACCACCGATGCAGCAAGAGACTCGTTAAAAATGGATGCAAACAAACCAGCGAGCTGATCAGCGCAGGACCGCAGAACACGGCCAGAAATCCCATCAGGTCCGGCTGCTTTCCTTACATTCACTCGCTTTAGTGTCCTCCGAACCTCGTCCTCCGTCACGGTGATCGCATGATGATCGCTGATCTGGCTGCTGCTTACTGACGCGCTGATCGGCAGACTCACACTGCTTAGAATGCTTTCAAAGCGGCCATAGAAAGTGTTTAGCTCGTCAGCCAGCGACAGATCTGCTCTCACCTCTGCAGAGGATTCATTTCCAAAGTCACAGATGGTCCTTAGTCCTTGCCACATGTGTCGGGAGTCATTTAGCTGGAAATGTGACTCTATGCGTTCCCTGTATCTGTGTTTAGCGGCTCTTACTGCGCGCCGGAGAGCATAGCACGATGCTTTGTACTCGGTCATGTTTCCCGACAGAAGGCCGGCATTGTAAGCAGCAGTGCGTTTGTTTATTGCTGCACAGATTGATCTGTCTACCCACGGTTTCTGTTTTGAGAATGACCTTATAGTTATTGTAGTCGTAGCTTGTTCGGCTAGCGTGTTTACAAAGCTTAGCGCTACATCCGTGAACTCGCTGACGTCAGAAGGAACGCCTTTGGATTTGCCGGCCGCGGCTGACCTGTCCATCCGTAAAACAGAGAAGTTCTCAGATGGCGTTACAGCAGCGTCCGGGACCGAGGGCGTGAGCCACGTTTCAGACGAACAAAGGATGTTACAGTCCCTAATATCCCGTTGGAAGGTAATCCTGGCTCTAAGATCGTCCATCTTATTCTCCAGAAACTGGACATTGGCGAGCAAAATGCTTGGTAAAGGAGGGCAGTGTGCTCTTTTCCTTAGTCTGTTGTGAATCCCAGCACGTTTCCCGCAGTGTTTCTTCTTCCCTCCCCTCGGGTGGTTATTCAGGTGGCCATTGATCGTCTCGGTGTTCCGGAGAATCTCAGATGGCCACGATGGGTTGGAGGATAAAGTGTCCTGAAACAGGTCAGTGAAGTGGTGTCCAATGTCCAAAAGTATTTCCTTTTCGTATGTGATCAGTGCAGAGGTAATGTGTGTAAAAAGAGAAAGCAAAAGTGGGTAAAAAAGTAAATAAAAACATAATCTAAGCGGAGCGACCTGGACAGCGACCGGACTCAGCGGCGCCATCTTTATACCTTTATATAAATATCCTCGCACCCTACCCGCCAATTTTAACCGCACTTTAGACATTTAGGGCCCATTGGTGGGGAGGGTGAGGGGACATCACTGTGAGTAATCAGGAGATGTCCCCTCAGGACCCTACTCCCCAATTTTAACTGCACCCCCCTTAGTACACACACCCCTCCCCCCTCAAAATATACATTCCAACACAAACACACACACACCCTCACACACACACACACACACACACGTACACACATTTCGCAAGGAAGGTGGGGCCTAGAACCATCTGTCCCCTACCCCTTTCCTGGTGGGGGGTACGGGGCCCTTGGCAACTGCGGCCGTGTCCCCTGGGTGCCCGTTTCCTGGGCCCGGTGGTGCTCTCTCTCCGCGCGCGCGCGTGGGGGGGGGGGGGGGGGAGTTCACATTACAACTGAGCCGGGGGTGTCCGTGTCCCTGGGGGGTGGGTCTGGTCCTTGCCCCTGAGCGCTGGGCCCCGCCAAATTTCCAACTGTGGCCAAGCCTGGTCGGGCCAAGTTTACAACACCCCTGGTGGGCCCCCTTTTTCCCCAGGGTGCTTTTTCCCTCCTTCTTTTCACGTTCCACCATCCATTTTAGAAGAACATAAACACTCACCTGAGCAAAGGTGTTAGCTCATTTTTTCATTAATAGTTTGCATGATTGAATGAATGAAATATTTCACACTAGTTGGTTTAAAGGCATAAGTATGCCTATGTAAATACTAACTGGTTGTGTACATGTTGACATGTGGACATTTTGCAGTTAGCAGGTATGGTGATAATATTTGAGTGTGTGTGGACAGGCACGCCCTTTTTGTAATACATTTGAACCTTACCGTAATGATAAACAACCAGCAAACTTGTTGCTCTATGCTACTTCATGGTCTTATCCCCACCTATTATCACTAGGGGCTCTCTAACATCCCTCTCTCTTCTTCCCTTCTTTCCTTTTCCGTCCGGTCCAACACCAAAGATTTTCAAACATGATTGAAATTAATAAAGTTTGGTACAAAAGGGGTTTATTCAGACATACCTCTGGTTTGTCTGAAGATTAATAACCCCTATTGTTAAAGTAAAATATGTCCAACACAAGAGGCCCTCAGTTCTCATCTGCCTGCCCAGCTGTTGGACAGGACAAGTTAAAAAAAATAAAGAATAAAATGATGAGCAAACAAGCGCTTCACAATATTTATAACATTAATAAAAGCATGTTTAGAAGATCATCTTGTATGTTACCCAGCTGCTACACAAATGTATATGACAGCAAAGGTTTGTTTACTGTGGGACTCATTTCCTCTTCTGGTATTTCAAACACTACTGCGCATGTGTGAATTATTTATTCCGACCAAATGTGAGACCATGAGAACGTTTGTTATAATAGTGCACGGTTGAATCTAATCCGACCATTGATCCGATCAAGATATTTTGCGAATGTAACCGCAGTTATAGATGGCTGCTGAACACGGGCACCAACCTATCGCCCTCCCTTCGGTGGAGTGGTGAGCTGCAGTCATGGTGGCACTCAGGACAAATCTGAGATGTTTCATTGCTCAAACCAACCCCTAGTGCTGAAGAACAAGCTGTGACGCGCTGTGTCTTGTTTTTGGGCCAACAGTATATTTGATGTGTAAATGTTCTTATTTTTATTTTTTTGGGCTGCACGGTGGCGCAAACACAACATCACACAACACAACATCAATGGGGGACCTTTCTGTGTGGAGTTTGCATGTTCTCCCGGTGCATGTGTGGGTTTTCTCCGGGATCTCCGCCTCCCTCCCACTGTCCAAAAACATGCTTCATAGGTCAATTTGCAACTTTAAATTGTCCATGGGTGTGAATGGATGTGTGGTTGAAGATATTCTACTCTGCCACAGACTGGCGACCAGTCCAGGGCATCCCTTGCCTACCCCCAAGTGGCCGGGATAGGCTCCGGCAACCCGGTGACCCAGAAAGGGATTAAACGGTCAAGAAGATGAATGAATGAATGAATGAATGAATGTTCTTATTTTAGACATAATCAAACATTCTCTGCTTCTATCAAATATTGGATCATAGTTTGCCTGATCTAAAATGAGTTTCTACAGTGGGGTAAAAAAGTATAGTCAGCCACAAATTGTGCAAGTTCTGTGCAGCTTAAGTCAAACCTTTTGTGTTCTCTTGTTGATTTGAATGCAAGAATGTCTGTTCAGACACTCTTTTAGCTAGTGCCCTGTAATAACCCAGAGTCACCCAACATGGGGCAAAGCGGCTGCACTTGCATTCAGAAGCTTCTTAAAAACACAATTATTTCTGTCGTTTCTTGATAAAAAGAAACAGAAAAATACCATAAAAAATTTTTTTTTGGCAATTGTTGGTTTTTTTCTAGATTGTGGATATTTTGAAGACAAATATCTATTGAACACACCAGACGAGTTTCATATGTGTGTTGAGCAAATCATTGCTGCTTGATTCAGTGGATGTTTTGTCACAGCAGTCAGATTTATTTTCCTTATTGTAATTGCCATTCCCTTAAAAAATGACCATAGTTTTCATACAACTTCTTTCCAGAGTTTAAGATTGTGTTAGGTTAGGTGGGCTTACAGATTAGAAAAGTGACATTGTTTTTAGTAGGGTCTTTTAGAGTTAACAGGGCTGGGTTTTTCCTGGTTTTGCCAAAGAAGCCTGCTTCTACAGGCTACTTATCCCATTATCGCTGCCCATAAGCAGGCTGGGGCTGCTATGGGCCGGCGATGGACCCTCACTGTGCATGTATGATGTATGATGGCATAAGTGGCTGTGAAGCATTTTGGATTGCAGTGGTGGGTTTGCAGAGTGGATTGAGAGCGGAATGAGGGTTTGGGCAGCAGCCGTGTGGGAGGTGCTGCCTATGTCTGTAGAATAGTGCTCTTTTGGCGATAAACACTAAACTACAAACATAAGCTTTTGTTTCTTGAGTACTGCTTTTGTGTTTTCTATCAAACAGCTATACCAAAGGGGGCCGTTGTTGTTTCAGATTGATTGTTTTTTGGTGTTTGGAATGATCTGCAGATGTGAGTAACCGGCTCTACGTGTTTCAGCTGGAGGCTAAAGCTCCTACTTCAGTCCAATATTGACCCTGTTTGCACTTAAAAAGCCTTTGCGTCCTGTTAAGGCTCATCAATCTTTCTCTCCCTAACTTTTTATTTTTATTTGGGCTTTATTATTGGCCTCACATAAAGCCAATAATAGACACCCCCCTCCACCTATAGTTTCCCATCTCTTATAATGTATGGACTCACAGCTGTACTCTTTGTTCAGTTCTAACAGGCCAGGGCCCATTGCTGAGCTGAAGGTTTTGTTTGTTGAGGTGAGTGTTGAACACTGTTAAATGAAAAAGAATGGCAGGAATAAAAAGGGTGGGGGGGTGTTTGGAGGTGGGGGTCAGTGGTGGAGAGAGGGTAGGATGTTATTGTGTGTTCTGGCCTTATCAGCAAGTCAACAGAATCCAAACGAAAGCAGCACTAATGTTCCTAAAATTACTTCTGGCTTTTATCTTTCTCCACAGATCGAGCTGGAGTGGGTGAACGTGGTATTGTAGGAGCAAGACTCCACCACCCTTTCTGTGATGTGTGTGTGTGTGTGTGTGTGTGTGTGTGTGTGTGTGTGTGTGTGTGTGTGTGTGTGTGTGTGTGTGTGTGTGTGTGTGTGTGTGTGTGTGTGTGTGTGTGTGTGTGTGTGTGTGTGTGTGTGTGTGTGTGTGTGTGTGTGTGTGTGTGTGTGTGTGTGTGTGTGTGTGTGTGTGTGTGTGTGTGTGTGTGTGTGTGTGTGTGTGTACACCAGCATGTTCTTGTTTTTAGCTGTGTGTTGCTTGGGTGGGTTTGACTGAGGGAGTGTCTCATTTCCTTCCCCAGCATAATCTGTCCTATTTCTTTCTTTCATTGCCTCCTTGAACTTGTGTCAGCTGTAAAGTGTGTAGATATGTCTGCTGTTTATTTGATATCCATTTATCAGATGTTCCTAAATGCACGTAATCAGGTCCAGCATTGACATAGCAAAAGCACTCCTAGTGACTTCTTAAAGGCCAATATAAAATCGCAATTGAGTTCAGTTTGCCAGTGCACAGGAAATCTAAAAGCTGGACAAAATAGGCTCCATTTGTTGGGATTGAATATTATGGAGGAGTTGCAATAAACTCAGCCAATGATTACTGATTGGCACAACATTCAATCACCATAAAGCCTTTCACTTTAGATGACTAAAGGCTGACAGATAATGCAGACAAAGTTTGATGTCAATATGTCAAACTTGATGAAGAGGTTGGAGCTTGACGTTGGGGAGCAGTCGTGAGTCAGTAGAGTGAAGAGAAGGGGACTCAGCACACATCCTTGGGGGACCCCTGTGTTCATTGTGATGGTGCTGGAGGTGTTGTTGCCGACACAAACTGCCTGTGGTCTCCCTGTCAGAAAGTCCAGCAGCCAGTTACACAGGGAGGTGTTGAGTCCTAGCTGGTCTAGCTTGTTGGTGAGCTGCTGGGGGATGACGGTACTGAAGGCAGAGCTGAAGTCAATGAACAGCATTCTGACATGGGAGTCTTTTGTTTCCAGGTGGGTGAGGGCTGAATGAAGGGCTGTGGAGATGGCATCATTGTAGACTTTACAGTTTCAGCACATTTATTCAGATTATTATGCACCAAGCTGGGAAAAGTAGAAAGCTTTTGAGCACAAAGAAAAACAAGCTTAAATGGAACTTTCCACTATTTTTTAATTTGTTTACTGATGCAGGCAATAATCTGTAAAAAGCCGTTTTAGCAAGTCTTAAACTAGTCTGACTATCAAGGCCAGCAGGAGATGTTTAATCCCAGAATGCAACTGCTACAGTCAGGACCATAAATATTTGGACAAAGACACATTTTTTCTAATTTAGTTTCTGTACATTACCACAGTGAATTTGAAATAAAACAATTCAGATGCCATTGAAGTGCAGACTTTCAGCTTTTATTCCATGGGTTGAACAAAAAGATTGCATCAAAATGTGAAAAACTACAGTTACAGTTGCGCAGTGATAAGGTTTGCTCTCTCCTGAGGATTTTATGGAGGGGTTCAATGGGAATTCGAAGTCTCTTTACCAAGTCCCAGTTGATGTAGTTAACATCAGCTCCACAGCAAATGTACACAGGCAGAGTCACTGGCATGAAAAACAGCTGAAGGCGGGTATACAGAGTTAGTGATGACAGAGCATCTCAGCAACGGTCTTCATTTGCTTGCTGAGCCTGTTCTTTGGACAGTTCAATGGACAATCTGATCCTTTATTAGAACAGTAGAAACATACTCTTTTCTTCAGCCTCCTCTCTCTCCTGGACAGAGAACTGGGTTCTTCCCAGCGGTATAGGTTCCTCCTGGTCCCGTCTGTCATCATTAACTCTAAAAGATAGAGCATCAGGTTAATATGGGAGAAAAAGGCATGAGTCTTACGACACTTCTCTGACCAACGGCCCCTTATACCCTTGTCAATCTGGAAGGCAAGGTCGTTTCTGTCGGGCGTTCTCACCTTCTGTCGCTTGCACTAAGATTTTAATCCGAGTGAGTTTCCCTCTGAACAGAGCAAGGTGGCGTTTGCTCTAAGCTACTTGACTGGAAGAGCCAAGCGTTGGGGTCTGGGAGAGTGGGAGCGTGGAGCTGAGACGCTCCTTTCGAGTGTTTTCCATCCAACTCCTAACAGTGTTTGATCCCACGACATCCCAAGCTGCCGCTTCTGAACTCCTCCGCCTCCAACAAGGGGCTCGCAGCATCTCGGACTTTGCCATGGATTTCCGGATTCTGGCTTTCAGCACCCACTGGTCAGACGAAGCTTTGGTGGACGTCTTTCTTCACAGTCTCTTCGACGTTCTCAAAGACGAATTGGCAGCGAGGGAGATTCCGGAGACCCTGAAGGAGCTGATCGATCTTGCGGTGCGTATCGAAGGATGAGGGAACAGGGTGGTGAACAATGCGGCAACTCAGGCGGGGGCACCGAGGTGCAGCGGTAGGGTGGTCGACCCATGACCGTAAGGTTGCAGGTTCGATTCCCGCCTTTCACACCTATGAATCGAAGTGTCCTTGGGCAAGACACTGAACCCCACCTTGCCTCTGGTGGTAGGCGGGCGCCTGTGTTTGGCAGCGGAGCCACCAGTGTGTGAATGGGTCTGTGACTGTAAAACCGCTTTGTCCTTGTAGGTAGAAATGCGCTATACAAGTATACGCCATTCAGGCTCTTGTCCTCCGCGTCCTTAGGGGGTTTTTCCGCTCCCCTTCCGGAGTTCCCTTTCTGCCCCGGAGAGCCCATGCAGCTGGGAACAGGCCGTCTCACACCTGCTGAGCGACAGCGCCGCATGGGGTAGGGGCATTGTTAATGCTGTGGATAGTCAGGGCACTTTGTGTGCAACTGCCCGGGTAAACGTCAGGATTCACCAGCCGTGAGGGAGCTGGTGTACCTCAAATCTTCCTTCTCTTTACCCTCACGGCCTTCAACCAAGGTCTTAGTGACTCATGCAGAAGCACAAGAGGAGATTGAGACTCTGGTTCTGATGGAGATTTGATCTCCCAGGAAGTGGTTGACAGACTTAAAATCCCTGTGGAGCCCCTGTCTCCTGTCTTAGTAATCCATGCTATAAATGGGTCTGTCATTTGGTCCGTCTTTGACTCCACAGGTAATTTTGGGTTTCCCTTGGTTAAGCAGACATACCCCTCACATTGACTGGTCTATGGGACGGATACTATCATGGAGTTCTTTCTGTTTGCTAAATTGTTTCTCTTCTGCTTCTGTTCGTAACACAGTTGGAGTTCAGCAGTCCCCAGATCTGCCTAACCTCAGTAATGTGCCGTTTGTTTATCATGATTTAAGTATATTTTAAGTAAGTCACCTTTTCCCATCGTCCATATGACTGTGCTATTGACCTCTAGCCAGGAACTCAGCCACCCAAGTGTCACATTTACCCCCTGTCGCCACCAGAAAGGGTGCTATGGACAATTACCTACGGGAAAGTCCACAGGCTGGGATCATCTGTCCGTCCTCCTCGCCTGCTGGAGAGGGTTTCTTTTTTGTGGGGAAGGGGGATGTAGGAATGCGGCCCTGCATAGACTACAGGGGTTTGAACAGCATTACTGTTCATTATACTTATCCCCTTCCTCTGCTGCAGCCACTTTTGACCTGTTGAGCGGGGCCCAAGTCTTTTCCAAACTGGACCTGAGGAGCGCATACTATCTGGTTCGTGTAAGGGAGGGGAATGAGTAGAAGACTGCCTTCAATATGCCTAGTGGAGACTTTGAGTATCTGGTCTTGCCTTTTGGTCTCACGAATGCCCCGGCTGTCTTCCAGTGTCTTATCAATGATGTCCTGAAAGATACAGTCAGGACCATAAATATTTGAACAGAGACACATTCTTTCTAACTTTTTTTCTGGACATTACCACAGTGAATTCTAAATAAAACAAATCAATCAATCAATCAATCAATCAATCAATCAATCAATCAATCAATCGATTTATTATTTGTATAGCACTTATAAAAGCCAAGGCAACCAAAGTGCTTAACATAAAATCCAATAAAATCACAAACAATATGATGCAATAAAGAAACAATCACAATAAAACAATAAAATCAATTGAACAATAAAAGAAATAAAAAAATAAAAACAATAAAAGAATAAAATTAATAAAATGAACAAGTCCCACTAGATACGCTCACTCAGATGCCAATGAAGTGCAGACTTTCAGCTTTTATTCCATGGGTTGAACAAAAAGATTGTATAAAAATGTGAAAAACTAAAGCATTTTTTAAACACAATCCCTTCATTTCATGGACTCATCAATAAATGGACAATTGACTTCCATGCTATTGCATGGGCAGGTGTGGGCAATTCCCTTGTTATGTAATTATGAGTGAAACAGATAAAAGGCCTGGAGTTGATTAGAGGACTCATGCTGCATTTTGAAGATTTTTCTGTGAACAGACAACATGCAGTCAAAGGAGCTCTCCATGCAGGTGAAAGGAGCCATCATTAAGCTGAGAAAACAGGAAAAAAACCATGCCAGAAATTGCTACAGTATTAGGAGTGGCAAAGTCAACAGAAATCACTGGTGAACTCAGCAACGGAAAAAACCTGGACGTCCACGGAAGACAACATTGGTGGATGATGGCAGAATCATTTCCATGGTGAAGAGGAACCCGTTCACAACAGCCAACCAAGTGAACAACACTCTCCAGGAGGTAGGCGTATCAATATCCAAGTCTACCATCAAAAGAAGACTGCATGAAAGTAGATATAGATGGTTTGGACTTTTCTAAAAAGCATCTAAAAAAGCCAGCACAGTTCTGGAAAAACATTCTTTGGACAGATGAAACCAAAATCAACCTCTACCCAACTAGATGACCCAACTCCCAGTGGTAGCCCTTGTGCTATCCTAGGCACTTTAGCATTGGGAGTTGGGTCATCTAGACCCACTAGACAGTGCTCTGAACCTTTTTTCTTCAATGATTTGTGATCTTCACTGGTGTCCATGGATTACATGAAATCTTTCCACCTTTATCCACCTTTGGCATGGTAGGGAGAACACGTCAATGTAAGGGTGGGGTCATCTAAGATAGCACAAGGGTTTTAAAGTACCTAGGATAGCACAAGGGTTAATGATGAACCCCAAAATTTCAGAGCTTGGAAACGCTCATTTGTAAATGCAGTAAATGGTTTTGACCTCACAGCAAGTGAGGAGATGGACTTGATGTTAAAGTGGCTCGGCAAAGAATCTGCTGAACAAGCAGAGCGAATCAGAGCTATACACATTAAAAATCCAGTCCATGGTCTCAACATGATATGGGACAGACTTGAACGATGTTATGGCTCAGCCGAAGTGATTGAAGACGAGTATGATCAAGCTCAAAACGTCATCATTCAAGCGGTGCAACAGGATGTGTATGAAAAGGAAATCAATTGTGAAAGGAAACAAGAGGAACTACCCAAAACCAGTCCTCTCAAAAACCTGGACCCCTTTCTGGATGGAAAAGGACTTCTCGGAGTAGGTGGTTGTATCAGTAACTCAAGCCTAAGTCTAGCTGAAAAGAACCCGTTTATTGTTCCTGGCCAGCATCATGTAGCAACTCTCCTCATAATGTACTACCATGAGAAGACTCATCACCAATGCCGCCTATTCACAGAGGGAGCTGTTCGTTCTGCAGGATGGAGGATAGTGGGTGACAGAAGAAAGGTGAGCTCAGTAATCCATCTCTGCATAACCTGCATTGACTCTGTGGCCCGCTGAGCACACAAAAAAATGTCAAACCTCCCTCCAGATCGCCTCACTACTTACCCTCCATTTACAAATGTAGGTTTAGATGTGTTTGACCCATGGCTAGTGTCTTCCAGATGCACAAGAGGAAGTGTTAACCAAAACAAACGATGGGCCGTCATATTCACCTGCCTAAGTGTTTGAGCAGGACACATCGAAGCAATAGCTTCACTTGGCACATCCAGCTTCATTAATGCATTGATGTTGATTGAGAGCTCAAAATTTCCTCAAACCTTGACGACACAGCTGTACTGGCTTACTTGAAGGAACATGGATGCACATGGACATTTAACCCTCCACATGCTTCCCATTTCGGTGGATCATGGGAAAGAATGATTGGAATAGCCAGGAGAATATTGGACTATGTTTTTTCAGCTCAAGACCACTAAACTCACTCACGATTTCCTTGCCACCTTTGTGGCAGAGGTGGCAGCCATTATCAACTGCAGCCCTCTTGTCCCAGTTTCGTCAGGCCCAAATGACCCTTTCGTCTTGACCCCAGCCACTCTTCTAACTCAAAAGGAGATTCCTCTTCAAGCCCCAGCTGGAAACTTCACAGCATCAGACCTTTACAAGCATCAGTGGCGCCAGATCCAACACTTGTCAAATGTGTTTTGGGGTAGGTGGAAGACAGAGTTTCTTCCTACTCTTCAACCTCGTCGCAAGTGGCAGAATAGCCAACCTAACCTATGAGCGTAGGAAGCGTTGTTATGCTCAAAGACTGTCAAGTACTGACAAACAAATGGCCTCCTGGACTCATAACTCATGTGTTCCCGAGCAAAGATGGCAAAATACATTCTGTAGAAGATAAAGTTGCCAAATCAGATGGTACAAGGTGCATTACTAGACTTATTTCTGAGGTTTTCCCTTTGGTTCCTTCATAAGACGTACTGGTTGTTTTCTAATCCCTAAAAGTGGCATTTGTTCATGCCAGGCAGGAAGTGTTCTGTTATGAGTGAAAGTTATAGTGTTTTGTGAATGTGTTTTAAATCTTCTGTTCATGGACTGATTATTTTGAACGTGTTTTTGGAGACCTCTAGCGGTCGCGCCAGGTATTGTTGTTCGACACATTTATTTGAAGAAACTTTATTGAAAAGTGCACATATAGAAACAGAAAGAATTTCCCTAGTATGCAGGCACTTCGTTGTGTCAGTGGAAAGAATTTACTGCATACGTCTCAAGTCAGAGGTTGCATTCATAATTTTGGGACTTTTGATTTTTGGTAAAAGAAATATGTTTATCAGTCTATTATTTTTGAGTTTTGTACAGTTATGATGCAATGATATACATATATATATACATTAATTGTATTGATCATTTGCTTTCACCCTTTTAAATATAGTTAAACCTGCTGAAAGCGTCCGACAGCCTCCAGAGCCGTGATATGAGAAAGGTGTTCAAAGGCTCCTGCATTGGACATGCATGAAACAGCACAATGATTATGTTCTATTTAAGGCTCAAGTTTCTGAGGTTCTGTGTCGTATGTCCTGTTTCGAGTTTGTTGTACTCTTGGCATTAAAGCCTTCTACTTGGAATTCGGATCTGTGTAATTTCTTCCTGCTCCTGTCTCCCCTGATCCCCTGTCACACCTAGGCTGCATATGGTAGTGGCAGCCTCCTACTTTCTCCACAGTGGCCTCCAACTCTTTTGAGGCTCCTTCAAATATTAAATTACTGTCTGATGATTTTTGCTTTTCATATAGGAGTTTGAGAGCTGAATTTTTAAAACTAAACTGAATTGAATTGAAAAACTCAATGTATCTGTGTCCAACCAATGACCTGAATGTTCTGCATGATTTTTAATAGGGGTGACCCAAAATATCGATATGGTGATATATCGATATTTAGTCCCGCGATTGATCCTCGAGACGTCTTCATCAAGTATCGACCTTTTATTTACGTTTAAAGACCCTGTAAAACGTTATATTAATCATCCTTTGGTGAGACAATTCTTCGGAGGGTAGATAGGGGGCGCTCGTTGCGAGATTGGCCGTTGCGGGCGGACAAAGAAGAACACACATTCAAGCAAAGATGGTGAAGGGGAAAAACAATGAAAGGCCAAAACAAGCGAGGGCAGCAGCTTAAAAGAAGCGCCTGCAGCATTGAAGCTGCATCACCCAGAGTTGTGTGAGAAAGCCGTGGCTGTCGCTGGCCTGAAGCCGACACAGCCCGGCGTGGATACCTTTTTCCAGTCGAAGCTTCCGCCGTCTTCTGCGAGACAGAGCAGCGGCAATAACAAACGGAGAACGGTCTCCGTGCAGCGAGGTGGAAAGGAGGAATTTCGTTTTTTATTGAATCCAGTAGAGCCATGCTTTGACATTCCCTCTCAGAAATACTGAAAAAAGGATTCCTGCGCTGTACGGCCAGACCAGAGTAACGGTTGAGATTGAAATGGAAGAAAGAGAGGCATCCCTGCCCGGCCTTAGACCCCCCTTCTCCTCTATGTAGCGGTAGACGAGCGCCGTCTTGACGCTAAAAAGCCTGAGGTTCTCTAGAAAAATATGAACATATGAACATACATCACATGCAGCTTTTCCCCAAAACGTGTTGTTCTCTGATGCTTATTTTTGGATGCACTTTAAGTTTTTCATGTATTTTATTCCTGTTCATTTATTTTGAAAGCAGTTTAAGTCTTAATAACTTAAAGGAAAGTTCCTAGCTACTTGATTTTTTTTTCTGGAGAATTCTTTTTTGTTTCCACCACATTTACACTGAATGTTGTCATTTATTTTTAACAAAATACCAATGTGCGTGGCAGCTACTTGACTTATTCATTTTTTATCCTGTTTACAGCAATTTTGTACTAAATAATGGCTGCTGTTCATGTTCACTATTGTTTAAACCAAATTTTACAGATATTTCCAAATAAAAATTGTTTGTCAAAGACAGAGTATTACTGATTTCAGCATGTTATGTTATTCATTACACCAAATAGGACCCAAGTTGTTTATTATCATGGTGTTTAAAAAATAAATGGGGAAATATTTTCCAAAAAACAGTTTTTCAAGTTCTTTCTTAAAGTTTGACATATCGTGAGTTGTTAGGGATGAGATCTATCGACTACCACAATATCGACATATCGTGATAGTATCGTTATCGTGAGCAATGTATCAAATCGTATCGTGAGGTACCCAGTGATTCCCAGCCCTAATTTTTAATACTTTTGGATTTCTTTAGAAAGGCCAGCTGAGCAAACAGATGTGAGCTGAAGGCTACAATAAGAGGTTATAAGTCTTCTCACTCACAAGATGAATATTTGTATAAACCTCTTTTATCTTAGACACAATTATGTTTGTATACATTTCTAGTTGGATGATTAAAAAGTAGGAGGTGGTAGAATTACAAAGCAACACGTTGCTGGGGGTTTATTATTATTAGGTTTAAATGCAGATGTAAGTCAAAATGTCAGTTTTTCATGACAAGTAGTATAAGTAAAGAATAGGGGTGTTTCAAATATTGAAATCAACTTCTGTTCCAATGATCGAACTATACTTTTTTGTCTTAGACAGAATCAAATCGAATCGACCTACACCATTAGAAAATCATTTCAAAATTAGATAAATCGACAATCAATTTGGAAAATATTATTTGGATTGAAACATGGTTGTTGTGGTTTGGGTTCAGTTTTCCTTTAATTCCACTTCCTGTCTTATTTTAAAGGTTTCTTCCTACCTTTTTTTAGTTTGAGTTTTACTTCCCTGGTCCCAATCTCCCCTGATTGTTGTCACCTGTGTCTCGTCAGTCCTGTTTGTATATAAATGAAACAACTCTAAAGTCGGTAGCGTTTTTTTTTCTATATTATTTCAACCTTTCTTGCTTTATTTTTCTCTCTAAGCTGTATGTGACAACGTCTCTGGTCTCTGTTCTGTTGACCAGGAGTTGGTGTTTGCCTCCTCTGGAGTCTCTACCAATGCCCTTCTGTGTGTTACTCATGAATAGATCCATCTGCCTATTTATGTTGGTTGCAATGATGCCTGACATGAGCTTCCATGTTGTGGAGAGACAGGTTATTGGCCGGTAGTTGGATGGGACTTCACCCTTTGAGGGATCGTTCTGGATCAGGATCGTTAGCCATTTGGGGTGAGTCCCATCTCTTAGCAGCTGGTTCATTTGTGCTGCCAGGCGCTCCTGGAGTGCGGTGAGTTTCTTTAGCGAGTAGGCATGTATCAAGTCAGGGCCCGGTGCTGTCCAGTTCTTAATACCTGAGACTCTTTCTTAGATGTCTGCCACTGTGATGGTTACTGGATTCTGTTCAGGGAGGTTGCTATGTTCCTATCTCAGAGAGACCAGCCACTGGGCATTGCTGTTATGTGCAGTCTCTTTCTCCCATATACTTTTCCAGTACTTTTCCACTGTTCAGTTTCTTGCCTTGGTGGGTCTCCTCGGCTGTTTTGACCCTGCCACTGAGCGTACACTTTCGCAGGTTGAGTTGCGAAGAGCCTGTTTATTCGTCTGGCTTCATTGTCTCTTGTATACCTCTTTAGGCGGCTGCTCAAGGCTAGAAGTCTTTGAGTGGCAGTTTCCAGTGCTTCAGGTATAGGCTGTATCTCTTAGGTACTTGCTTTCTCATTGTACCTCTTTGAGCCTCTGTGAGCTTACTCACATCCTTCCGAGTTTCCATAATTTTGGCCTCTAACCGTTGCTTCCATGGTTGGTATTGTTTTCTCTCATGGTTACTCTTATAGCCAAGCATCTCAAGGATCAGTGCTGCTGAAGTGTAGACCAGTTCATTGGTTTCTGTGATGGTTGTGGTAGGAATTGCCCTCAATGCTTCATTCACAGTTTCCAGTAGACTTTCAGGCAGTACATCACGTAACCGTTGTAGCTGGTGTCGGGGTTGCCTAATGTTCATTCTAGACACAATCCTCTCTTTCAGGTCAGGTACTGCCTCACTAAGCGTATCTGTGGTTGTTGGGGCTGTGTACCCAATCTCAGTGTGGGAGTGTGGTATAGCCTCTTCTCTGACCTGTTGTTCTGGCTTTCCCGTGGTATTGCCATTGTATTGTAGCGCTTCAATCTCAAGTTGTGACAGGAGTTGCTGTTTGTGGATGTTAGAGCATTGGGCTACCAGTTGTTTGGCAGTTAGCCTTGATTGTGGGTTTCGAAGCATCCATTCATTCCACATTCTCTGCTTGTAATCACATCTAATCCATTACCGTCTTGTTCCATGTACGTGTGTGTGTGTGTGCGTGCGTGCGTGCGTGCGTGCGTGTGTGTGTCTTCTGAAGCTTGCTGTCTCAAAAATAGCTCACATGCCAAAGAAGTTTAGGCTCCCCTAAACTACTGTTTATTTTGTCGGTCTGTTTCTAGAATTCTGAGGACCACTTGGTGTTCTTGATTGCGGTGCCCACCGCTCTCTTCCTGTTCCTGTCCATCTTTATCTTCGTCTGCATTGAGTCCGTCTTCAAGCGGATGCTGCGCCTCTTCTCCCTACTCATGTGGGCCTGTCTCGTCACCATGGGTTATCTGTTCATGTTCTCAGGAGGACGACTCAGCCCATGGGATCAGGTAGGGTTGTAATCAAAATCAATAGCACATCGAATGTGTGTTTGAGTGAGTAAGTGAGTTTGGGAGTGAGAAAGGGAAGGAGGGAGGGAGGGATTGAATTAGTGCATGAGTTAGTAAAGTGGTCGCCAACCACCGGCTCCGGAGCCGCATGTGGCTCTTTCATACCTGTGCTGCAGCTCTCTGTGTTTTTTTAAATAACTATCATGTCAGGTACTGCAAGCAGGCAGGAGGGAGATGGCAGCGTGAACGCGCGGAGGGGCGTGTCTGTGAACGCCGCACAGATTCTGTTTTGGAATGGAAAGTTTTTCTGGAAAGACAGTCAGTGGCGATCTCGTAGGGGGGGCACATCCCCCTAGACTAAAACCACCCATTTCCATGTAAAATTAATTAATTTTGCGTTATGGTGCCCCTACTATCCTGTCACCTTGCTGCTACGATGACCTTATGTTGCGCTGTCTGTGTAGAATATGCTGGACGGGGGGGTTGCATGCGGTGGAAAACAATGAACAGGTAGAGAGGCGGGGGCGGGGCTTAGACTCACCACTTATGATTCCAGACCCGCAACAAACTAACAGCTGCTTCCTAATAAAAAGTAGTTGTCATCCATTAAATTAATATACTTCATTGGGTTTACTGGATTTAAAGAAAAATAAATAAATAGATGGAGTCTGCATCAAAGTGAATTTGTTTCCATCATTTCATTCATCTTAACTCTGGGTGTTTGACAGACAGAAAAGTCTATTCAAGGTTGTGGAAAATGGACAAAAGATCAAAGGAAACGCTCATATTGAATACAAAAAATAAAATCAATAATTGAATGAATATCCTGACAGCATTTTGAATCAATACAAGTATTGACAAATGAACTATCGCGATATATCAGCAAAAACATTTTTTCTAACACATCTACTGTTGCGGCTCCCTGTGCTTTCATCTCAGTGGGAAACTGATCCAAATGGCTCTTTGAGAGGTTCAGGTTGCCGAGCCCTGAGTTAGGGTGTAAGTGTGTGAGTGAGTGAGTAAGTGAGTAGCACTTTTTACATTTAAATGAATCAATACATCAAGTAAAAAATTCATGTAAATTCTCACACATGAGCTAAACAAAAATCATTTCTTTGTTGCATTTGTATTCATTTGCTTATTTCTATTTTTTAGATTTAGCTGCATGAAACCGATTCTAACTTTTGTCTTCTTTCTTGTCACTGCGTGCAGGCCTTGCCATTTATTGTGTGTGAAAAGATATAACTTTTGAGCAAAAGATGAGAAAGAAATTAAGATAAACCTTTATTAAAGCAGAAATGCGGTGAACACAGAACAGTGGAACTGCAAACGTCTTGGTTAACTGGACTGATTGTGACTTTTGAGAAAATAGCAAGTCTGATGGTAGTTATATCCAAGATGGCGCCTGTGTGCACGGCCTGCCGTTTGTCAGCGGTATTTTTGTTTGTGTTTGTGCTACTTCTGACAACTGTCATTAAAAACATCACGTCTTTACTGGTGTATGATCGCCAAACGCTCCTGGATCTGAGCTTTTTTCCACCAAAGCTGGTGCAGTTTAGTCACGATGGTCAGGAGACGCTGCACCCGTTGCTGTCCAAGGTGCCTGTCTACCTGTGCCGCACCTCAGTGACGTTTCAGCGGAGGAAACGCCGTCGTCGTTGTTATCGGGGAAAACGCGGAGGTAAGCTGGCGAACCTGAAGCGGATGCTGACGACCTGTCTGAAGTGCTCTGCGGTGGCCTCGCTGGACGAGTTTGGACCGGTTCATCGACTCTTTCCTTCCCGGCGCTCATTGGAGCCTGTCAGCACCTGGCTGTTACATGTCGCTGGCTCAGAGCAGCTGTTCCAGCCTCGCGGTCCCTGTTCTCCTCGCCCCAGGCAGCGCGGGGTGAACCAGGAGAGCTTACGGCCGCTCCCCCGGGCCAGCCGGACTATCAACACCCCGGGCCCGCCACCCCGCCAGATTTGGCCTGGTGAACACTAGGTCCCTGGTGAGCAAAACTTTCATCCTCAAGGATTTTTTTGCCTCTCAGGGCTTGGATTTCCTTTGTCTGACGGAGACGTGGCTGAACGTCGGTGAGTCCAGCGCGTTTTCTGAACTTTTACCGCCGGACTGTGATTATTTCAACTCCCCGCGCACATCAGGAGGAGGAATCGCCACCGTTTATAAATCTGCATATAAATGTCTCCCTCTGTCTCTGCTGGTCTCCTTGTCCAGCTTTGAACTTGAACTTTTTGAACTGGGCTGCTCTCCACCGGTGCTGTGTGCAGTGGTTTATTGTCCACCAAAATACAACAAGGACTTCTTAAATGAATTCTCTGGGCTGTTGGCTGAAATCCTGCTTAAATGTGACCGAGTTCTTACTGTTGGAGATTTTAATATACATGTGTGCTGTCCAGACCATACAATGTCTAAGGACTTTTTAAGTCTTGACTCTTTTAATCTTGTTCACCATGTGTCTGAACCCACGCAGGAACGTGCACACACACTTGATCTGGTGCTAACATATGGACTCTCTGTTTCTAACCTGGTGATGTGTGATGCAGTGTTTTCAGATCATATGGCTGTTTTATTTGACATCTCTCTGCCCTGTATCCCTTGTAGGCCTCGAGCTCCGGCTCGGTGGGTCCGTATCATCAATCCATCCACTGCAGCTCTTTTCTCTGCTTCTTTTAATCAAACCAGTGTCATCCCACAGTCCACATGTTCCAGTACGGATGAGCTCAGCTCCTGGCTACACTCCACCTGCCTTACAGTACTGGATGCAGTGGTTCTATTTAAATCCAGGCAGCCTAAAGTTAAAACTGAGCCGTGGTTGAACAACGTAACTCGTGCTGCTAGACGTGAGTGCAGAAAAGCTGAACGGAAGTTTAAAAAGGACAAGCTACAGGTGTCACTACAGATGTTGAAGGACAGCTGGGATCATTATCAGGCTACTGTAAAAGAGGCAAAAAGGGAACATCTGTCAAATGTTATCCTGTTAAACCGACACAAGCCCCGTTGTGAGGGATCGAGCGGCCAAAGAGGACAACAGAAGTTTATCAAAAATGAAAGTTTTAATTTTCTCAAAAAATGTAAAAAGATGAACAAACTGGGCCCTTAAAGTGTGGATGCCATGCTTTGAACAACTTTGTCAAATAAAAAAGCCTTTTAAACGCTGATTCTATTGATACCGATAGTTAGCGTCGAAAAAAATCTGAAGCATATGAATAATAGACATCTTTCGAAGGAATCAGAGATTTGAATTTGCCGCTAAGAGCGCAGACTGGAAGTGACCTCGATATGACCTGTGACGTCACGAAAGGGATTGACTTTCGCAGTTCTGCTTCGGACAGCATGTAAACAAAACAGGTAGTCTTCGTTTCTCTCGTGTTTAAATCTGTTAATCATCAACATGCCAAGTCGTTGTGTGGCAGCTGGATGTAGCAATACATCTAGTGAAAGTGTATCTGTGTATAAATTCCCAAAACAAGAAACGCTGCTGAAACAATGGACAAAACAAGTGCAGCGAACGAGGGCGAATTGGGTGCCAACTGCTTCGTCAACTTTATGCAGCGAACATTTTGAGGCAGACTGTTTTGAAGAAACACCACAGCTCATGAAAGATATGGGAATGCATGTCAGATATAAAAAAGTATTGAAACCGAACACAATCCCCACCATTTTCAAGAGAACGCTAGTGGGAACGTCCGAAACAGAAACGCCCAGTACCAGCACTGGCAGCAGCCAGTACAAAAAGAGAAAATCTGTGACCGAAAAGCTGGCACAAAAGAGAGTGAGTTTAACGTTTATTACAAAATTTATTTATTACAAAAGAGAGTGAGTTTAACGTTTAATATATATACGGTATATATATTGATATAAAAATTTCCCTATGCTATATTATACATAGGCCTAGGCCCTAGAGTGTACTTTTGCAGATGTATACACAAGGCCTAGTCTACGTAGGTTCCAAAATCACGAAAGGCAACTAACCATGCCGTGTTCTGGAGTCTAGCCGAATCTTCATGCTGGCTATCGTCATCGGCATCACTAGACCTACTACTTTCTGCTATATCCTCCTCACTTTCGCAAAAGGGTTCGAATCGATACGGTTGCAAAAGTGACTCATCATCATGATAATCTCCGCAACTTTCCTCTTCATCTTTCTGTTCATCTGATGATAAATCGCTAATAGAGACGGTAGCATCACTCTGTGCTTCGCTATCGGTGCTAGCCATGTTGTCTGCCTTTCGTTACGTTACAAACATGGCGGCGCGAAGTCGGCGGAATGCGTGAAGCCGGCGGCCGTCTTCGTTGTTTATATCGCGTTTTTCGCTATTTATTCTTTTTCGAAAAATATTAAAAACAATCGCAACATGAAATAGAGACTATTTACTATATTTTGGCTTATTAAAATAGGCCATGTCACCCACACTTTAAAAGAGGTCAACAGAAACCTAATAAACTCAGGCAATGACTTTAACTTAACCAACTGAACAGACCAAGTAACAGAAACAAACTGACCTAACCAAAGACACAACAGGGGAACATATATAGTGGCTGATCAGACCACTTGAGAAACATGGGGGGGGGGGACTAACATGACTACACAAACATTTAACAAAAACTATAAAGACAAGATTAAACAAAACTTGGTCTCCTAGTGGAAAAGAAAAATAATCAAAAGTGGAACAAAATGAATAATGACCAACAGAAGCAAAGCAAATAAACATTAAATAAGTCCATTGGTTTCTCCCCTGGAGGTTCCTGTAGATGGCGCCTGCCCAATTGCCTGACTGGAGTATTTAAATGCTGTGAAGGCTTGAGCTCCTCCTTTGCCAGTCCTCACAGCACAGCTCCAGGAGCAGAACCTCAGCCACACCCGCAGAGACCAGTAGCAACCTCAGCACTGGCAACTAAAAAAAAAACAGGTGACATTAATTAAACAAACCAAAATAAAGTAAACTAAACAAATGTACATGTGCTAGAAATTATTGAAAATAGATAATGAATGTATATTTTAACTCAAAGAAATGTGTGCATTTATTTAAGAATAAAGAATCTGAAATAATAAAATTAAAAAGAAAGTGTGCAATGCTGGGGGGAGGTTACCGCCATTTTGTCTGTGGGTGTGGCAGGGCATGCTGCCATCACACCCGTGTTCTGTTTAGCATTATAGATGCAGCTCTTAATGCCCCCAAGTCTGTCTATGTCCAACCTACGCTTGAGACATGTGAAACCTTCCTTAAGTTTTTTGTGGACAAGGTGAATAATGTCAGGGCCCTCATATCACCACCTGGATTGGACCCCTCTGTTGTTGTGTCCTGCCCTGTAACCTTTGACCAGTTTGAACCAGTGACTCTGTCTGTTTTATATGAGACTGTGAAACACCTGAAGCCCTCAGGTTCCCCCTCTGATGCGATTCCACCCCGATTATTTAAAGAGGTTATCACTACTCTGGGACCTGCAGTTCTTGCTGTTGTAAACGGCAGCCTTTCCTCCGGTGTGTTTCCTAGAAACTGTAAACATGCTACAGTACAGCCGTTGATCAAGAAGTCTAACCTGGATCCCTCTGTGCTGTCCAATTTTAGACCCATTTCTAAACTTCCTTTCCTCTCGAAGATTCTGGAAAAAATTGTGTATGTCCAATTAAAGGATTTTTTGGATGAAAATGGTAACCTTGAAGTTTTCCAGTCTGGCTTCAAATCTCTGCACAGCACAGAGTCAGCTCTGCTCAGGGTGTTTATCGACATCCTCTTAGCTGCAGATGCTGGGGACCACGTGGTTCTGGTTCTACTGGATCTTACGGCTGCCTTCGACACACTGGATCACAACATCTTGATCTCCCGGTAACAGCAACTTGTAGGCATCCGTGGCACTGCTCTGCAGTGTTTCAGGTCATATCTAGAAGATAGAACATTTTGTGTAAACCTTAATAATGTTCTATCTTCCTCTGCTCCATTACTGTTTGGGGTCCCACAGGGTTCAGTCCTTGGGCCTTTGCTTTTCTCCCTTTACTTACTCCCCCTGGGCTCCATTCTTAGAAAGCATAACTGTGCTTTTCATTGTTATCCGGATGATACCCAGATATACGTCCCAATAACAAAGAAGGACGCCCACTCCATCAGCCCTTTAATTAAGTGTTTGGAGGAATTGAAAATTCGGATGGCCCTGAATTTTCTCCACCTCAATCAGGCAAAGACAGAGGTGATTGTCTTCAGTCCCAGTGGCAACAGTGAGTCACACCCTATAGCTCTGGGCTCTCTCACTCAATCGGTGAAATCCACAGTCACAAACTTAGGAGTGAAGATTGACAATGGTTTTAATTTGGACAAGCAGATCAGTTCAGTGGTGAGATCCAGCTTCTTTTAGTTAAGGCAGCTTGCCAAAGTCAAATTGTTTTTATCAAGAAAGCCCTTTGAGACAGTAATCCACGCCTTTGTTACAACTCGGCTGGATTGCTGTAACTCTCTTTACTTTTGGTGCCCCTCACTCATCCTTGTCCCGTCTCCAGCTGGTGCAGAAGGCTGCTGTAAGCTTGTTAACTGGAACGTGGAAGAGAGAGCATATCACACCAGTTCTGGCTTCTCTCCACTGGCTGCATGTCAATTTTAGAGTTCATTTTAAAATTCTTTTATTTGTTTTTAAGTCTTTAAATGGTCTGGCTCTGCGCCACCTCTCTGAGCCGCTACACCTGCATTCCCCTTCCCGCTCACTTAGATCAGCTGACCAGCTGCTCCTAGATGTGCCAAGGACACGGCGGAAACTCAGAGGCGACAGAGCATTTGCCGTTGCTGGCCCCAGCTTGTGGAATGCACTCCCTATGCAGGTTAGGCAGGCCCAATCATTGAATGCTTTTAAATCCAAGTTAAAAACTCACCTTTTCTCCCTGGCTTTTAACTCGGTATGAGTTGATGTTTTTATTGGTTTTATAATTTTTTTTATATAAGTTATATGTATTTTTATTTAATGTATCGATTTTTATTAATTTTATTCTGTTTGTTTTAGTTCAGGCTCATACTCTTTCTCTTTTTGGAAGGAAGGATAATGGAACAATTGGGAGAGTTTATCAACATTGTTGCGATACTACTTAGTTTGACACAAAGGAGCAAGTCTGTGTTTAAAAATCAATACTCTTTCATTTTTGTGTTTTTGTATTGTAAGATTATTTTATCTTCAAAACTAAATAAGGAAAACTGTTTGTATGTTGATGTGCCTCCATGGGTTTCTGTTTTAAGACTCCTGTCAACCTAAAACAGGTGGGAGGATTTTAATAACCAATATTGTGAGCCTGCTGAAAGTGACTCCACTTTCTTCTTAACAGGAAGAGACAGACTGGCAGGAAAGATCTGTGTTATGCTTAACAGAAAAATCTTTTTTGTCTTTTGAGAGGCAAGAGTTTGATTTCTAAAGTTACTTGTATTGGACTGCATGTGTCAGCTCTTTTGCCTAACAGGAAGAAGGCCCTGCTGGGTCCTTTCTGAGTGAAATTTGAATGTTCTCCTAGTGCATGTACGTTTTTTTCTGGGCACTCTGGTTTCCTTCCACAGCTCAAAAACGTCTTGATGGGTGGATTGGTGAATTTTCCTGACGTCTTTGGTGTGATTGTGAGTGTGTGTGGTAGTTTGCTTCTGTCTGGCCCTGTGATGAACTCCTGAGTTTTGCAGGGTGAACCCAGCCTTGACCTGGAAGCAACTGGATAGGCTCCAGCATTCCCATGACCCTGAATGAGAAGGATGGATGGATTTACCTGTGTTGGCAGCTCTCGTATTTAAAATTGTCTTTTATATTAAACAAAGGAGCTAAGTACACGTTTGTCTTTAAAGGAATTATTATAAACCCTTCTTGAATAGTATTTTTAGTCATGAGGTACATTTAATTGTTTCACTTAAATGCTTAAAAAATATTACTAAACACATTTTTTGTTTTTTGCCACTTAAATGGTTTGGAGAAATGAAAACCCATTCCAATGGAAACCACTTTTTATTTTTTATTTTTAATTACTCTTTTTCCAGATGGGGAGAAACTTTTTTATTCTTTGTCAAGAATAAACCGCTCTGACATAAGAAACCCTAAAGGAAACCATTGTAATTTACTTGCGTGAAAATAAGTTGCAGTTATTAAACTGTTTAATGCAACCTTTGTCTAATGGTAGCATGGGCCGCGGACTACTAAGCAAGTGATTTCTGTGGTTGTCAGAAACACTAATGTGATTTTTATGTAAGGTAAAAGAATTGTTTAGAAAACTGTGACAGCAAAAGTAACAGCAAAAGCGAAGAGGAAATATGTCGTGAACTGAGTTAAATGCTCATACTGGTTAACTAAAACACTTGTCTAGCAGTTTCTAAAATTGCTATTCATGCCTAAAGAAAAAAAACCTAATCAGATCTATTTAGCCTCAAATGATTTAGCATAATTGTTGTTTTCGGTTTCAGGTGTCATTTTTCCTTTTCATCGTGTTTATCGTCTACACCATGCTGCCTTTCTCCATGAAAGGGGCCGTTATCGCCAGTGGCATAACTTGCCTTTCACACACCGTCACCCTTAGCGTCTGTCTCACCTCCACTGCCACTGAACTGGAACCCCTTATTTGGCAGGTAAGACTGATTTTTTTCCTTGTTGTGGAAACCTTAGTTTGAGAAAATACTCTTCACTGAGAGCCGTGAATATTTACCAAAGTTTGTTGCAGACAGAAATGGGCAACCAGCTTCTTGTACAATTGAAATGAAGGATGTATTGATTTTTTCTAATGAGGTTTGGTTTGTAAAAAAGTGGTCCATTTTGATACCACCATGATTTATCATGACGTTCAGGAACTTCCAGTGGAAGAAAAAAAAACAACTACACAGCAAACAATGGTGCATCACATTTCTGAAGCTGCTGCCACAATCTTTCAAAGAGTATGTTGATAATGCAAATCACTACAGAGCCTTTTATTGAAAATAAAAGCACACCTAAAGTCCCCACTAACTTACTCAGTTATTAAAGTTGAATCCAATGGTTAATATTCTCTATATTTATCATTTTTATATTTAAAGACAGCAATCATGACTCCCACATAGAAAGATAATCAGAAAGGTGTGGCATCATTAATAGTAACTAGGACTTTTACTTGTGACAGATTTTGGCTAATGTAATCATCTTTACCTGTGGTAACTTGGCCGGGGCATACCACAAGTGTCTAATGGACCTGGCTCTGAAGCAGACCTATCAGGACACCTGCAACTGCATCAAGTCACCCATTAAACTGGAGTTTGAGAAGCATCAGCAGGTAAAATCTGACATCAAATGTCCCACCAGAAGACATTGTAAGTCTCTCTGTCCTTCTCTGTACTTCTCTATCAACATCCACAAAGCAAAAATTGCATCTGTAGTGCTCTTTCTTGGCATGAAACCATACTGCTGCTCATAAATGTTCACTTCTGCTCTTAGTCTAGCTTCAACTACTCATTCCCATAACTTCATTGTATGGTTTATCATCTTTAATCCTCTGTAGTTGCCACAACTCTGCACATCTCACTTATTCTTCAAAATAGACAGCAGCACACATGACAAACAGCTTAAGGCTGCTTTCAATTTAAAAGCTTTGCCCTAAGATTGACAAGTCTTTGCTTTTTTCTCCTTTTTGTAATATTCTCCCTAATATTCTTTTAGGAATATTAGTAGTGTGCTATTTCATTTATGAATGCCAAATATTAATTAAAAGGTCAAGGTCAACAATGTGACAATGTTAGCTTCTTATTTAGCTTCCTTAAGGTGCTAGTTTACTTTCCTGCTAGTTTGCCTGTCCCTGGTAATTGCTATCGTCTTTATTCTCACAATTATAAAATAAATCTTGAATCAATCCTTTTAATGTATTATTCATAGAAATATTAGTGGATCATTCATGTCAAAAGTGGCATTTTACCATGACAGTTTCTTGACATTAGCTTCTTTCTGCTAACATTATTGATGGAATGCTCTGAGGGGCATTCATTATGTTATTTGCCTTTTTTAATTTAGACCTTTTACCTTATAAGTCTTCAAAGTTTTGTCTGCAGCATGAAACATGTAACCAACAAATGAAAATACCAAGATCCACCATCCATTTTAGAAGAACATAAACACTAACCTGAGCACAGGTTTTGGCTCACCTTTGCACTAATAGTTTGTGTGATTGAATGGATGAAATATTTCACACGAGTTGGTTTGAAGGCATAAGTATGCGTGTGTGAACACTAACTGTTGTGTGTACATGTTGACATGTGGACATTTTTGCAGCTAGTAGGTTGATAACATTTCAGTATGTGTGTGGACAGGCCCCGCCCTTTTGTACTACATTGGAACCTTACCGTAAGGATAAACAACCAGTAAACTTGCTGCTCTATGCTGCTCCATGGTCTTACCCCCCCCCCCCCCCCCGCCCACACACTATTATTACCCTTTCCCTCTCTAACATCCCCTCTCTCTTCTTCCCTCCTTTCCTTTTCCGTCCGGTCCAACACAAAAGATTTTCAAACATGATTGAAATTAATAAAAGTTTGGCCTCAATTACAAGGGGTTTATTCAGACACACCTTTAGTGCTGTCTGAATTAATAACCCCTGTTGTTAAGAAATGAAATATGTCCGACTTCAAAGAGGCCTCAGTTCTCATCTGCCTGCCCAGCTGTTGGACAGGAGAGGGAAAAAAAATAATGTCACCAAGATTTTATGGGTTGAATGCCTTTACCAAAAATGTGGATTTTCAGTAGGCACGGCAGGAAAATACATCTATCATAGAGACAGTTTAATGCTTGTATTTATATATAGGCATATGGACATAGAACAGGCTTTTACGTGTGCGTTCATCTGCTGCTCTACAATATGGAAGATATACAAATGCAGAGCCAACTCACTCCAGGGGTGAATACAAAATCACATTAGCTCATTAATCAAGCCCCTGACTATTAACACCACACCTGGTTGAATATTAACACAGGCTTTTTCAAACTTCTGTAAGGACTGTAGCTGTAGCTCCACTCTTGCTGCGGGGTGCATGCAGCGTTGGCTTAAATCTTCCGTCTCACACAGGGATTGCCATCCAGAATGAGGGAATTTACTGTGTGAAAGATACAGCACATATCTGTTACTTCTGGTCTCACTTCAACACACAACTCCTCTCGGTAGTCCTCACGGAGACTGACGCGCTGGGCCTCCTGCTTCGAAAGGGAAGAGCCAGTGGCATCCACAAAAAAAGTGCTTTGCTTCTGCTCTGATTTGCCCTGCTCTGAGTCCCCCCCTCACACCAAGCCGGTTTTATTACCCAGCATGTGTAAATCAAATTATGGCGTACAATGGCTCTGTGTCCATACTTACAAGCATGAATTGCTAAGTTCCTGGTACGAATGACAGTGATGACTGCATCCCTTCGGCACAGACAAAAAACAGATACAGATTTCAGCACTTCACTGAATTTTTAATGTATGTAAAGAACCAAGTTAATGCACAATCAAAAAGTGTAACAGTATAATAAAATGCGTGATAATAAAATGTGTAATCATGCTACACTAGCACTGCACTGCACATTGCACTGTGCCGTTAGGCTATCTGAACCTCCTTTTATTGAAGTATACAAATTCTGTAATGCTATATTTAGAACTTATTGTAGTCATGTGACGACGTTATGCTCAGAAAAGATCCTGATTATATTATTTTTGTACCAACATTGTCGTTTGTTTTCAACAGGAAACTTTTTAAATCTGAGGGAAGCTTCAGATGTATGGAGTCCTATACTGTTCATAATTAAATAAATAAATATTTAATTAAATAAATAAATATGGCCTCATGAAAATACACAATCAACCAATAAATCTCTCATAAATATATAAAAAGATCATGAAATTGTGAAAAACCTGCATACTGATTTTATATAAGCCATTATATTATTCAATATATTTCATTTTGCTTTAAAAACCTGTTCATTATTTTAAAACAGCATTTTTAAATATTCACTTTTAATCATGTGGAATATTATTATAATTATGTCTTTTTTCAGAAGCTCGTATTTCAAAATCAATATTTTCCAAAGTAGCTTTGTTTTTATTTCATGTTGCTGTTTTTCACAATGGCGTATTTATTTCATGAAGAGCTTTTTCAGCAGAATGGGTCTATCTGTCAATCAGTGAAAGTGGGCGGGGTCTAAACGCTCATTGGCTTATCCATGGAAATCGACTCTTATTCCTCGATACCGGCTCAGCGGTGTACCAGTCAGAGATGACATATTTACAACACCCCTTGTGGGCCCTCTTTTTTCCCCCGGGGTTCCCCCCTCCTGGGCGGGGGCGGCGGGCCCCTGCCTTGCTCCTCCCTGGACCAACCATGGGCCGGGCGGATGGCTGCCTGGAGTGCGGAGCGGGTCTCCCTTGGGGGGTCCTGGCTCGTACCTGGGGTTGGGGCGGGGGGATGCCCAGAACTCCTGGGTGGTGGTGGGGTGCTCGTCTGGGGCTGTGGGCGTCCTTCTCTGGCGGGGCCCTGCGTTGGGTTCTCCCGGCGCGGCGGGGGGGCTGTTCTCCTGGTTGGGCTGGGGCGGCCCTCTCTTTCCCTCCGTGCCTCCCTGCTCTCTGGCTCTGGGGGCCTTGCGGCGGTCCTGCTGGCCCTGGCCTGGGTGGCGGGCTTGGTCGCCCGGGCGGCGGTTGTTCCCTGCCGGTTTCCGTGGGCGTTGGGGGGATTCCGGCTGCCGCTGCTGCTGCGGTGGGGGTCTTGGGGTGGGGATGGCTGGGCGCTCTCCCTCCTTCACACATTCCACCATCCATTTTAGAAGAACATGAGCACTCACCTGAGCACGGGTGTTGGCTCACCTTTGCACTGGCGGTTTGCGTGACTGAATGAATGAAATGTTTCACACTAGTTGGTTTTAAGGCATAAGTATGCGTGTGAGCACTATCTGTTTTGTGTACATGTCGACAGATGGACATTTTTGTAGCTAGCAGGTGTGTTTGACACTTGGGTGTGTGTGTGGACAGGCTCCGCCCTTTTTGTACTGCATTTGAGCCTTACCATGGTGATTAACAACCAGTAAACTTGTTGCTTTATGCTGCTTCATGGTCTTATCCCCCTTCCCCTCCTACTATCACCCTCCTTCCCCCCCTCTCTCTAACGTCCCTCTCTCTTCTTCCCCTCTTTCCTTTTCCGTCCGGTCCAACACCAAAGATCTTCAAACATGTCTGAAATTAATAAAGTTTGGCCTCAATTACAAAAGGGGTTTATTCAGACATACCTTTGGTTTGTCTGAAGATTAATAACCCTTCTTGTTAAAGTAAAATATGTCCAACACAAGAGGCCCTCAGCTCTCATCTGTCTGCCCAGCTGTTGGACAGGACAAGTAAAAAAAAAAATAAAAAAAAAATAAAAAAATAAAATAAAAAAATAAAATAAAAAAGAGATGACATATTTCAGCGGTATCTGCGCGGCTTTGCTGACATTAGAGATCAAATAGAGACAAACGATCTGTCTGCTGCAGAAGATGCAAACATGGACCACTCTGTTTTTGTAGTTTGAGGGTTTGTGTGGACCAAAGCACAGAGAGGAGCTCCGGTCGTCCACGTCTATAAGTCCCCCGCTGAAACACTCCTCATTCTCACGGCGTTTCACTCATAGCTCACATCGTGCCTTATGTCGGCTCACAGGAGGTGAGCTGGCGGACCGACAGAGTCAGACCAGGCAGCTGCGCAAAGCGGGACAAGCCTGCTCGGGCCTCCTGAACCTTATATTTTTCTATTTTCAATGAGACAATGATTATAATCAGGTCCTCTGATTTTATTTTTCCCTCGCGGGAAAATGTTGAACCTTTCCTGCGATGACGTTTCTGACCGTGGTCGGAAAACGAAGCGGAGATCCAGGATTGATTGAGCAATTCTGCAGCCAGGGTTTACTCCAAGAATCAGGCTCTGCACTTTGGAGGAAACCTTTTTTTATTATTACTTTTCCGGGGGACAGGGCAACAGACCCTTAACTTGCGCTCACACATACACTCTCGCGCTGCCTGGGCGCTCTGATTTACACGTAATTTAAGACGTTTGACTGCGCTGAGCTGAAGCAGAGACTTACTCTCTGGAATTGATCTCATAAACTCAAAAATGGAAACATTGTTATCATGTGAAATTATTCAAAATAAATAAACCTGATCTCTTAACACTCCATGTACATTGTGCATCCATGCATTTTTACTGAGATAAGCGCTGGCAACTGCTCCATGTGGCTAAAAACATTAGCTGTTAGCTGTTAGCCCATCCCACACGCGGCATGTTGCGTTCATGGAACTCCAGTTCATAGACGTTTTGTGGAACTCCAACAACCACCCAGCCTAACTTAGGCCACTACTAGATGTTAATGAGAAAATGAAAATTGCAGAACCGACCACAAAACCACCTGAATTATACACACTCGCCCAAAGCCACTTTTATCCGCAAATTTAGAACCAAAACTGCCCAATTTCTGGTAACACTGTGGATGTGTTGAGGTGCATACTCCCCCTAGTGTTGAGGAGTGTGCATTGCGCCGTCACGTTTGGTGAAGTATCTTCGATCGACGTATTCAGGGTGCTGCTGCTCATGTCTGAGTAAAGGAGTAGCCAATCACAAACGTTTTTCCGCCTTGTCTAGTTTGATTGACAGACTCATTCTCCTGAAAAAGCTCTTGATGAAATAAATACGCCATTGTGAAAAACAGCAACATGAAATAAAAACAAAGCTACTTTGGAAAATATTGATTTTGAAATCCAAGGTTCTGAAAAAAGACGTAGAATTATAATAATATTCCACATGAATAAAATGAATATTTTAAAATGCTGTTTTAAAATAATGAACAGGTTTTTAAAGCAAAATGAAATATATTGAATAATATAATGGCTAATTTAAAATCAGTGTGCAGGTTTTTCACAATTTCATGATCATTTAATATATTTATGAGAGATTTATTGGTTGATTGTGTATTTGCATGAGTTCATATTTATTTATTTAATTAAATATTTATTTATTTAATTATGAACAGTATAGGACTCCATACAGATGTGAAGCTTAAAGCTATTTGTTTGCTAAAAGGCACACTAGTGTCTTTGGTTAGTTTGATTCTAAAAATGACCAACTTGTTTTTTTAACCACTAAGTTAACCTGAGATGGAGGTCTTCAATATTAAAATATTTTAAATAAATAAATTGATTATTGTTAAGATCAATAAAAAATACTTGAATTTGTTTCTTTTTTGTCCTCATTTACAGGAGCGTCTACTTCTATCCTTACTACCGGCTCATATAGCAAGAGTGATGAAAGCTGAGATCATCCAAAGGCTGCAGGGTCCAAACTTTGGCCGATCTGAGAGCACCAACAACTTTCACAACCTGTATGTGCAGCGACACACCAATGTAAGGTAAAGTTGTTTCTTTTTTCTCTTTGCTTCTCCACACTGTTTTCTGATCTCATTTCAAAGCTTGATTACTTCCTTGTCCTCATTGAGCCTCGTCTTCCTTTGTCTTACATTCTCTACCTGCTGTTTAATTTCTATTCTTCTTTTTTGCCCAACAATTTTCTCTTTGTTTGGTCATTTATTCTTCTGCACTTTATCTTTTTCCTTGTGCATTTTTATTTTAGTTAAGCTTAAACCCACTTCTGTTTTTCTCAGAGGTCTCTTTGCCAAATGGAGATGATTTCAATGGAGTTATTGTCTGTACAGTGAAGGGTAATGGTCCCCAAAAACCATTCAGCCTCACAAGAAGGACCACGTTGATGTCTCACACTCCATTTCCCAGAGCCCTATGTGCCTGTGTGCAATGTTTGTTTGGGTGGGAGCTGGGGAGAGCAGGCGGATGTTAAATTAAGAGATAAATTTAAAAGAAAATACTACTACTAATAATAAAAAAATAAAAACCCAAAGGGAACCCCTTAACCCCCTGCTGTGTATGCATCACCGACCCCCGGTGGGCCAGGCCAAGCACCAAACAAACGGCCAGGGGTTTAACACCGGCCACGGGCAGCCGACCCGAGGCCCCAGAATCCCAAGCCCCTGCCACGGCGACCAGCCACTCAGCACAGCACCTGGCTGCTGTTCCCGGTTGGTCGCCACCGCCTACCCTGCGCCCAGAAGGCACCTACCCAGGAACCCCTGCCAAGCTGCTGGCAAAGTGCGCCCACCCAAGCAACCAGATTAAGACCCATTTTAAATAACCTACTAGTAGTGAGTTCTGTGGAGAATCTTGTTTTGGATAAATTGCAGATTAGTAGTTTTGGTCATATTAACGCATTTAAACAGATCTGTAGCCAAAATTGATCACTAGAATTCAATGATAGCTCAGACTCCAATTTTGTCACGGCTAAGCAAGTTGTACCATCTATGTTCGTACTTTTTTGGAAGTGAGCTTTGGATTTTTAAGGTCAATGAAATGTGTTACTGTAAGGGGAAGGTCTCGGTCTATTTGGGTCAGGCAGTATTTAGTGCTTATAGCTGATTTAAGTTGCTGATATTCTATAAATGTGTTTTCACTAATCCCATAGATTGAGGATAACGTTGGGAGGGACATAAATGTTCTATTCTCAGAACTTTTCAATTTATAAATTCAAGAACAAATTTGCCAAATGCCCTTGGTTAACCATCGGTCTACAAAATGCTTGTAAAAAGAAAAATAACCTCTATAAAAAAATTCTTAAAACACAGGACAAGAGAAAGTGAACAAAGATGTAAGTCATACAAAAGTAAACTAACTGAAATGTACACTTTTTTACTGTGTACATCAGTAATATACTGAATATAAATAAACACAACATAAAGCAACTTTGGGAAATATTAAATACCAGAAGAACAACCAGAAGAATGTGTTTGTGTGTGTGTGAGAGTGCATGGGTGGGGACGGGCCTGGGGGCTACCTCGCCAGTACCCACTGGTGCTCACCCTTCTTTTGCAGAGTGGGAAGGGCAGCGGGGAGAAAAGGGAGGAGAGGTTGAGGAACGTGTTGTGTAAGGGGGCTGTAGAAGGTAGTGTAGTGTGTGTGTGGGGGGTTGGGGGGGGCTGTGGTTGCGTTTTGATCTTTGGGCTGCCTGGGTCTGGCGCCGGGGCTGGCCTGCGGTGACGAGGCTCTGGCTGGGAGGTGGGCTGCTCCTGGGCCCTCTGGGCCCTGGCTTCGTCCTTGGCCCACGTCTCGGTGTCCGGCACCCGGTGGCCCCAAAGACTGCTGCCCCGTATGGCGGAGCGCGCCTGTCCTGTGGCCTGGGCCTGTGGGTCCTGACGCTGGACTCGCCTATGCCTCCCGGTGCTGGAGGGGATCCTGCACCCCTGCTCTGGCTGTGTGGGTGCTCCTGGTCCGGGGATCTTCTCCTCTCTCCTGGTCGGGCTGGGGAGGATCTGGTTCCCCTTATGATCACATGGTTCACCGTGGCAGCATGCATGCACCCCTACATGCACGTGCACACTGGCACACTGCTCCCTGTCTGCCTTATTCCTCGCTTCTAACCCACAGTGTATTGATGGACACATACCTTCCTCTTATCTGAGTGTGTCAGAATTTATGTTTGGATGTAACATTTACAGCAGATCTATTATAAATGTTTCACAGATTTAAATAAAAACTATTCAAATTTGCAACTCGGCACTTGCATCCCCTCACTTTCTCCTCATCCATCTTTATTTATTTTTCTTCGAACCCCCCCCCCATGCACACACACACACACTTTCCCCCTCTCCTTCCACTTTAATAAAAAAGAACATGTATATATACCTAAAACACAAAATAATATAAATAAAAACAAGAAAAAAAAAAGACAAAACAAAAGGGCTTCATATAAATTTACACCCTGGTTATCAGAAGATTCATAACCTCTTTTTGTGATAGTAAAACCTGTCCAACACAAAAGGCCTTCAGCTCTCATCCGTTCTGTCCGCTCTGTTGTTGGACAGAACAAGTTTAAAAATACAAACAAAAAAACACTGCTACACGCTGATAAGCGTAGATGTGAGGAGACGTGTTTCACACAGGGGAGCAACTACATAATTTCATAGTGGTATGCGGCCACGTAAAAAACGCCCCCACACACAAACACACAGACATAAATGCACATAATAAAATGTATTGTCTCAAGAGTTTATGTGGTGAAGGTCATTCAGAGGAATCTTCTGAGTAATGCCTTGCCCCACCCCTCTCCTCTTTACCTCTCTGTTCTTTGACCTCTTCATCATCAGCTGATCGTCATCTAAACCTCTCTCCTCATTCTTCTTTTGTCATGCCTGTCTGCACATGTTTTCCCAATATAAGTGAACAGGTGGTCAGCAGAAGTTTAAACCAGATTGAGCAACTAGGTTTTTGTGACTTTAATTTTTTAATTAATCCTCCCTGAAGTCATCTCTGGTGTCTTTTCTATCAGATGCATCACCAACCTCATGTCTTTCTCTTTCACCCCTTGTCTGTGTTCTTCTCCACTAAATCATATGGCCAAGCAAGAAATATTTCATGTTTTAAAAAAATTAAACATCTTGAAAATGCATGTTTTTTTTTAAATAAAGAATACTATTTAAAAATGACTGACTTGGTCTGAACTGGCTTTGCCCTGAATGTCCACCATCAGACCAGCCTGTTTCTTTCCTTCATCTGTCCTGATTCTTTCTCTCTTCTCTTCTTTCTCTCCATCCTCACAGCTTTTTGATATAAACATTGATGTATGGAAGATTTTAAAAGAAAACACTGACTAAACTATATGTAAAAATAGAACATTATTCTTTTAAATTATATTTGTGTTGGATATCACTTAGTGGTGTAATAGAATAGAATAGATTTATTTATTGTTGTCGTCCAGCCAAAGTGATATTAAAAGCAAAAGGCTGTAAGCTAAATAAAAAAAGTAAAAAATAATAATTATATTAACAATATAAAAAGAAACAAAAACACCATCTAACCCACAATCGCACATACTTCTCCCTTTTGTCATCATTAAGTGCTGTTTCAGTCAAAGGATAAAAACTTTTCCAGTGTTTTGGGACATCAAAAGCTGGAGCTCTGGAGGAGGAGGAACCAGCGTGACCAGTGGATTGAACCTGAAGATGAGTACAAGGCGTGGTAAGTACAAGAACTAGATTATTTAGCAAACACAGGCCGCCTTTACACTGCAAGGTTCAAATGACCCAATTCCGATTTTTTCGTCTCACGTGGCACAGATCGGATATGATCGGTGAATGTGTAAGCAGGACAAAAGCGCATGGATTCTGTTTTTCTCAGATCGGATACAGGCCTCTCTCATATGTGGAAATAAATCGGAAACAAATCGGATACGCGCATTTGCGTGTGCCATGTAAGCAGACAAATCGGATATTCCCCAGTAAATGCGAGTCGTACGTCAGTGACGTCAACTCAGGACACCACCAACTGAGATCACATGACTTGTTAAGGTGCTTTTTGTGCGCTGATTTTGCTGTCAGCGTGTTACCTTTCAGCCTCAGGCTTCAGACCGTAGTTGGAAACCGCTGTTATGTCCGGTCCGGTCCGGTCCGGTCCGGACGCAAACGGTAACTAATGAAGCGGGACACCGTTGCTATGGAACAGCAGGCTAGAAGCCGTTTATTTCTTTGGGGGGCGTGTATGATGGGGACCATGTGTGTGTGAGCGCGCGCACGCGTGCTTGCGTGTGTGTGTGTGTAAGGAGAAAGCCCCCCCTCTCTCCTGTGAGCGCGGGGGTGTGAGCGCGGAGGGGACTGTCGGAGAACCGTAAATTAAAAATAAAGTGTCTCGCCCAAAAGTTTTGGAGTCTTTCTTAGCCCACTCTGGAGGCTGAGGGTTCAGAACGGAAAAGAGAACCCCGAGGAAATCTCCCGTGTGTTTCTGAACACGGTCAGAAAAGAGAAGTCATCGCGCAGGAAAGGTTCAACACTTGGATCAAACTGTTAGTACAGCACGTCTGCAAACACTTCCTCATTCAAAACTCAGAGAAAGCACATAAGACGGCCGACCAGGCCAGCCCTCATTATTACTCCCCTGTGCATCCCCTCAGGAGCGCCCAGGGCAACGCCTCCTTCCGTCGCTGCGTTGCCTCCATGACAACCGCAATCACAAAAGTCCGAAAGAGGTCCGTGGAATGCGGAAATACTGCTACGTAGTCCTCAGAACGTCTACGTTTGATAGTTTCAGCATTGTATAGTGTAAATGCAAAAATCAGATACGGTCACTTTTAAAAGATGAGGTAAGCGGGTCGTCAAAAAAATCGGATATAGTCAGAAAATCGGATATGGGCATCAAGATCTGCAGTGTAAAGCTGGCCTTAAAGGCCAGACTTAAGCACCGGAGTGAATATAATGAACTGGCGCTGGATACTGGTGAGTAGCTCCCTTATGAAGGCCGGCAGGAAGATGAGGAGATGAAGATCAGCTGGTTCCAATCAGCAGAGCAGGAGTGCTGGAAGGGGGGGAGGTGAACTGACAGGCACCGTGCAAGTGATATCCTAAGGTGAGACTAACAGTAGCGCCTAGAGCAGAGCAAAAAGTTCTCCAGACCTGGGATACAAACTGGAGTCCCCGGTCTGAAACAATGTCCTTAGGTATCCCATGATGCCTGAAAACCTGGTGGACCAGAATGTCGGCCATTTCAGGGGCCGTGGGGAGTTTAGACAATGGAATAAATTGTGCAGCCTTAGTAAAACGTTTAACAATGGTAAGAATGAAAGTGTTACCTTGAGACAGAGGCAACCCTGTGACAAAGTCCAAGGCAAGGTGGGACCATGGGCGCTCAGCGATGGGCAGAGGGTGGAGTAATCCAGCCGGAGGTGAGTTGGATGATTTAGACCTTGCACAAATAGTACAGGCGGCGACAAACTCCCTGACATCCTGCTCCATGGATGGCCAGAAAAACCTACGCTGAATGAGGTTGAGTGTTCTTTGGACACCCCCTTGGCAAGAAAAGCGGGAAGTGTGACCCCAAACCAGGACGTCAGAACGAAGGGAGGAGGGCACATATAAAGAGTTAGTGGGGGAAGGAGGATGATTGGGCTCTTCATCTTGGGCCTGCATGACACGTGTCTCGATATCCCAGGTAAGGTTAACGATAACACAGGGGTGGGATAATGGGAGTGGCCTCCTGTGAATCGTGGTGGGTACTAAAAATGGGAGAAAGGGCATCAGGTTTGACGTTTCTACTACCGGGTCTGTACGTGATGGTGAAGGAAAACCTGTCAAAAAAGAGGCACCAACGGGCCTGGTGGGAGTTTAGACGTTTAGCTGTGCGGAGGAAAGCAAGACTTTTTTATGGTCCGTCTAAACAATAAAAGGTTGCTCCGCCCCTTCGAGCCAGTGACGCCACTCCTCTAACACGAGTTTAATCGCAAGGAGTTCGCGGTTACCAACAGTTCCGCACCTGTTCCGCAGGTGATAGTTTACGCGAAAAGAACATGCATGGCTTGAGTTTCCCAGTGGACACCTCACGTTGGTAAAGAACGGCTCCGACCCCAGTATCAGAGGCGTCGACTTCTACGATAAACTGGCGTTAGGGATTAGGTTGGATGAGAATGGGAGCTGAGATGAACATTTTCTTAAGTTTATCAAAAGCAGACTCCAAATAAATGGCTTATAAACGGACGTAAGTTGGGTGAGAGGAGCGGCGAGACTACTCTAGTTACGTATGAACCTGCGATAAAAATTGGCAAACCTGAGAAAGTGTTGTAACTGCTTACGTGAATCGGGAGGTTCCCAGTTAGAGACTGCGGAAACCTTGGCTGGATCGGGGCGGATATTGCCAACTTCAATAATGAACCTGAGGAATGAAACAGTTGACACGTGAAATTCACACTTTTCGGCTTTAACAAAGAGTTGATTTTCGAGAAGACGTTCAAGGACCTGACGAACATGGAGGGTGTGGAGATATTGATTGGGAGAATAGATGAGAATATCGTCAAGATAGACAAAGACAAACCTATTAAGGAAGTCACGGAGAACATCGTTAACTAGGTGTGGGAAGACTGCTGGGGCATTGGTGAGCCCAAAAGGCATCACCAGGTATTCAAAATGCCCTAGAGGGCTGTTAAAAGCAGTCTTCCATTCGTCCCCCTCTCTCATACGAACTAGGTGGTATGCGTTACGGAGATCTTTTTTGGAGAAACACATGCGCTTCCTGAACGGAGTCTAAGGCGGAGCTGATGAGTGGCAAGGAATATTTATTCTTAACAGTGATCTGATTTAGTTCTCGAAAATCGATGCATGGCCGCAGGGTCTTATCTTTTTTCTGGACGAAGAAGAAGCCAGCACCGACGGGAGACGAGGAGGGGCGAATGTTACCCGAAGAAAGCGATACATGGATATATTTTTCAATGGCGAGTTTTTCAGGACCGGACTGATTGAATAGACGTCCCTTGGGAAGAGTGGCACCGCTTAATAACTAGATGGAGCAATCATAGGGTCTGTGAGGGGGTAAGGCACCCACCTTACTTTTACTAAAAACAGTGATTGATAGCCTAGGATGCGAAAGTCAATTAAATGTTCACTTACGGATCGGCTGTGTTGCTTTAATCCTGGAAGGCGGCGAGTCGCCTCCTCTGTCTTGCAGAATTGGTCAAAGACCAGCCGAAATTCACCTAAGAAATGCTCAAAAGAAATCTTAGAAATGGGGTTTGCAGTTAGATAGGCCTGAGCCTATAGAAAATAAGTCGGCGCTGAAGAAGGAAACCCCCACATGATTCAACTTCCCCCTGAAAGGGTTCCAGTTGAAGCCGGAAATTTTCAGGAATCCATGTGGCAGTGGAAGAGTCCCAGCTCCCGGCTATAGGATTTGCAATGTTAATATTAGCTGGATCTTGTCCGATTGAATTCATCTGGGCTTGAGAAAATTCCACTCAGTCGACGAGAAAGGTCCTCTTGAATAGCGGTGACCCGGGTGATGGTACTGTAGAGGAGGTCCAGAAACAGTCCTTGCTGGCTGACGGTCTGACGTATATTTTCCTGGTCAGCTGCGTCTGGGGGTTGGCCAGTTCATTCTGTCATGACGTCGTAGACGTAACAGACCCAGAAGTTGAAACCCGGAAGTAACTCACAACAAGGGGGGATGGGGAGCTGATGTACGAGACGCTGAGGACAGCGGAGCCGGAGTGTGGAGCCAGAGGGAGCGAGGCGTGAGCGCTGAGGACAGCGGGACCCACTTGAGGCGAGGCGTGGATGCAGAGGACGGCGGAACCAACTTGAGGCGAGACGTGGACGCCAAAGACGGCGGAACCAACTTGGAGCGAGGCGTGGAGCTCTGGAGGAGGAGGAACCAGCGTGACCAGTGGATTGAACCTGAAGGTGTGGTAAGTACAAGAACTAGATTATTTAGCAAACTAAAAGGCCAGACTTAAACACCGGAGTGAGTATAACAAACTGGCGCTGGATACTGGTGAGTAGCTCCCTTATGAAGGCCGGCAGGAAGATGAGGAGATGAAGATCAGCTGGTTCCAATCAGCAGAGCAGGAGTGCTGGGAGGGGGGAGGTGAACTGACAGGCACCGTGACAAGTTTGTATGGTAAGCTGGTCAATTTTCCAAATGTGTTCGGACCAAATTGGGATGACCCAAATTTTTATTGTGTTTTCTTAGACATCTTACCAGACTTAACAGAATCCGAACTGGGAATAGCGTGGAGCTGCAACTGAGTCCTCAACCCACAACTTGACAAATCAAGACCAGATAGTAAAATTGCCAAAGCAGGCACTGTTATCATGAATTTCATATATTACTAAGTGCTTTTTAACCCTTGGAGACATAAGAACCTAATATCTAAACAATTTTCATATTTCTCACCAGTACATCGACCATTTTCAAGGATGGATTTTTATATTAGATAAGAGGAATCTTCCCAATGTGTTGGACTGCCAATACAATACAATTCTCATCTCAGACGACAGCCCAGTGCAATTGGATATTAAGTTCAATGAATCGTACCTGTAAACCTAGAACCGCCTGGCGGTTAGACAGAATATTGCCTGTACAATAGCTGAGCTTCATACACTGAATTTTGAATCTTTGTTGGAACAAGCCTCACAAGATTTCAAAAAATGGTCAACAACACCAGCCTCACTGGCAGGGAGGATAAACATTATTAAAATGACTGTTTTGCCAAAATTTCTTTATGTGTTTTAACCCTTGTGCTATCTTATATGACCCCACCCTTGCATTGACATGTGATTCCTACCATGACAAAGGTGGATAAAGGTGGAAAGATTTCATGTAATCCATGGACACCAATGAAGATCACAAATCATTTAAGAAAAAAGGTTCAGAGCACTGTCTAGTGGGTCTAGATGACCCAACTCCCAATGTTAAAGTGCCTAGGATAGCACAAGGGTTAAAGTCAATTTTCCCATAGACAAGTTCATTTTCAAAAGTTTCAACAGATTGATGGTAGAATTTAATTGGAATAATTCAAATCCCAGAATGAAGAAGATCTATTTGAAGGTCCCAGAAGAAGCACGTGGACTAGGACTACCACATTTAATTCTCTACTATTGGGTAGCTAACGTTACCAAAATATTACCCTGGAAACGTGTATGACATAGTGAAGGCACAAATGGAATTAATGTCAAACCCAATGCCGCTATATTACCAAAATCAAACACAACCAGAAGTGAATCCAGTTGTAAAAACATCTATCTAAATTTGGCTTTAATTCAGAAACCATTTTGCTCCTCAACAAGTTAGAAGTTTTCCAATTTCTTCCAACCCCTTTAATCCATCCACCCCAGACAATGTGTTTCAGAAAGGTGTGAATTTTTTTCACCAACTTTTCTAAGCAGAAGTTTTCTGCACATTTGATAGTTTGATGGGGAAATATAATATTCATAATATTCATTTTCACTTGTGGGTGAAGGCAGGCGACACCCTGGACAGTTCGCCAGTCTGTTGCAGGGTAGAATGTCCTCAATCACACACCCATTCACTCTCACCTATGGTTAATTTAGAGTTGCCAAGGAACCTATGAAGCATGTTTTTGGACGGTGGGAGACCCCGGAGAGAACCCACGGATACACGGGGAGAACATGCAAACTCCTCACAGAAAGATCCCCCATTGATGTTCTGGTTCAGGTCCCCCAGCTGGGACTTGAACCAGGGGCCTTCTTGCTGTGAGGCAAGAGCGCTAACCACTGCGCCACTGCAGCCCTAATATAATACACCTGCCTCGTACCTGTTAAGATATTTGCAATTATGCAGTTTTGCAAAAACAGTGTACTATTCATTTCCCCATCTTCCCTCTAAAAATCAAACAGACACCATTTTAGAACTAAACACTTTCAGTAAGGAAAGAATTTCTGATATCTAAAAATTGATGATAAGCATTAAACCTAAAAAATGGGAAACAAAAATGGCATGGGAAAAGGACATTGGGGTTATTCTGTCTGAATATGTGTAGAGTTCGTGCCTGACCCGTATACATGTTTATATCCTTGTCTCTGCGTCCGCCAAAGTTTGATTCAGTTTAGAATACTTCACTGTCTCTATTATACAAGGGGGAGGCTGGGAAAGATCTTCCCGGGTGATTCCACCTGCCCCAGATGTGGAAATTCCCTGGCTAGTGAAGGTCACAAATATGGTCCTGTCCTAATCTTGACAACTACAGGGGGACTATCTTTAAGTTTTATCGCACAGTAGTGGAAAAAACCTGACACCTGACTTTCACATTGGTATTCTTGAAAAAATGACACCCCATCATAAAGTGAACAAATCTCAGAAAAATGCCATTGCATTTGCCACTCTTCTTGCTCGTACACTGATTCTATGTTTTTTCTGGGCATTCCAGTTTATTCCCACAGCCCAAAAACATGCTTCAGAGGTTCATTGGTGTCTCCAAATTGCCTCTTGGTGTGAAAGTGGGTGATTGTGTTGCCCTGTGTGTGGCCTCTTGTGTGTACCCCACCTTTGCCCAACAGTAGCTGGGTTGGTTTCAGCTGCCTCGAGATCACAAGAGGGATTCAACAATGAATGGATGAATAGGTTTATGGGGATTGACTAAAGAAAGGTACTATTATTGCAACACCTATTTACAGGTATTTGCCCCTGGGGGGTAAATACTCAAAAGCTATTGCATAGTTACACATGGACAAAAACTCTTTTTCATTAAATTAACTTTTGTGTGTTTCTTTCCATAGCATTCTCTATGCAGACATTGTGGGCTTCACAAGGCTGGCCAGTGACTGCTCTCCAGGTGAACTCGTGCACATGCTGAATGAACTTTTTGGCAAATTTGACCAGATTGCAAAGGTATGCAAATACCATAAATTAATTTCATTCAAACTCTGTACTAATGAGAAAATTCATCCATCCATCCGTCCATCCATCTTCCTCCGCTTATCCGGGACCGGGTCGTGGGGGCAGCAGTCTAAGCAGAGATGCCCAGACTTCCCTTGCCCCAGCCACTTCCTCCAGCTCCTCTGGGGGGACCCCTAGACGTTCCCAGGCCAGGCGAGAGATGTAGTGTCTCAAGCGTGTCCTGAGTCTTCCCCTGGGCCTCTGCCCAGTGGGACATGCCAGAAACACCTTTCCAGAGAGGTGTCCAGGAGGAATCTGGACTAGAAACCAGAGCCACCTCAACTGGCTCCTTTTTGAAGCGGTTCTACTCCGAGCTCTCCGCGGGTGACCGAGTTTCTCACTCTATCTTTAAGGGAGCACCTAGCCACGCTACAGAGGAAGCTCATTTCAGGCACTTTTATTCAGAACCTCGTTCTTTCGGCCATGACCCAGAGCTCATGACCAGGTGGACATGTTAGAGGTAAGTGTTGGAACGAAGATCGACCGTTAAATTGAAAGCTTTGCTTTTTGGCTCAGCTCTCTCTTTACCACAACGGACCGATACAGCGACCGCATAACTACAGATGCCGCTCTGATCCGCCTGTCATTGTCACGCTCCAGTCTTCCCTCCCTCGTGAACAAGACCCCAAGGTATTTAAACTCCTACACCTGGGGCAGGGACACTCTGACTGACCCTCATCCCAGTCGCTTCACACTCTGTCGCAAACCGCCCCAATGCACGCTAGAGGTCCTGGCTCGATGAAGCCAACAGGACAACATCATCTGCAAAAAGCAGAGAACAAATCCTGTGGTCCCCACACCAGACCCCCTCAAACCCTGGCTGCGCCTAGAAATTTTGTCCATAAAAACTATGAACAGAACTGTTCATAGTGGACCGGGAACCACCACCCCTGTCTGCCAGTCCAGTGGTACAGTTCCCGACTGCCACGTGATGCTGCGGAGACATGTCAGCCAAGACACTCCCACAGCATCCAGAGACTTGAGGTACTCAGGGTGGATTTTATCCACTCCTGAGGCCTTGCCACTGAGGAGCTCGTTGACTACCTCAGTGACTTCAGCTTGGGTAATTTACAGCCTCACCCCAAAGTCCTCATTCTCTGCTTCCTCAAAAGAAGGCGTGTCAGTAGGATTGAGGAGATCCTCGAAGTATTCCTTCCACCACCCGACATTGTCCCCAGTCGAAGTCAACAGCCCCCCACCTGCACTGAAAATGGTGCCTGTGGAGAACTGCTTTCCCCTCCTGAGGCGCCAGATGGTTTGCCAGAATTTCTTCGAGGCCAACCGATAGTCCTTCTCCATGGCCTCACCGAACTCTTCCCAGGACCGAGTTTTTGCCTCTGCAAGAGTCCGGGCCGCAGCTCGCTTAGACTGCCGATACCTGTCAGCTGCCCCTGGAGTCCCACAAGCCAGCCAGGCTGGTAGGACTCTTTCTTCAGCTTGACGGCATCCCTTACTTCTGGGCAGGCACCAGAGACCTTGCGACCACAGCTCTGAGCAGCAGCAGAGACAAAGAAAGTGGAAAACATGGTCCACTCAGAGTCAATGTCCCCAACCTCCCTTGGTACCTGTTTGAAGCTCTCCCGGATGTGGGATTTAAAGACTTCTCTAACGGAGGGCTCAGCCAGACGTTCCCAGCAGACCCCCACAGTACGTTTGGGTCTTCCAAGTCTTTCTGGCCTCCTTCCCCGCCAGTGAATCCAACTCACTACTAGGGTTGGGTACCGAGCCCCGGTATTGAACGCGCCCGGGGCCACATTCTTCAAGGCCGCAGTATTGTTAAGATCTGACCTAAACGGTTCTGCTGTCGGTACTGGAGAAGTTGCTTTATTTTTTGTGTCCCACAAAATAAAAACGTTATCTGGCATATGTAACTCATCAAGTCAGTCAATTTTCCTTTAATGAATTATGTTAATATCGCTGCTTTCGCTGAACAGGAGAGGTCTGTCTGCCTATTTGTGACAGTACGCGCGCGCGCGCACACACACAATACAAGGCAGCGCACACACAGTCGGTGGTGGTTTCGTAGGGGACACGTGAACCCCCCCCCCGATAAAAATCCTTTGATCCCCCTACTCCAAGAACACCCATTTCCGTGTAAAATTAATGAAGTTTGCGTCAAGGAGACCCTACCATCCTCTCACATTGCTGCTACGATGTCCGTATGTTGAGCTGTCTGTGAACACGCTGCGCGCGGGGGGGCTGCATGCGGAGCAAACAACTAACAGGGGGAAAGGCGGGCTTATACTCAGCGTTTATGATTCCAGACCCGCAACAAAAAAATAAAAAATAAATAGAAACTAATCTGCATCAGAGTGAATTTGTTTCCATCATCTCACTTAACTAAACTCTGGGTGTTTGACAGACAGAAAAGTCTGTTCAAGGTTGTGGAAAATGGACAAAAGAAGGAAATATATTCAAAGGAAATATCACGCTTATAAAGTATAAAAATAATGAAAATAAATAATTAAATAAATATCCTGTCTGGAACATTCTCATGTATAAAGTAAAATGTTTTGTTAAAAAAAAAACAATTTTGTTGCATAATGAGGAAATAAAACACTTTATGTCCTCAATTTGTTATTTATTTTTCGTCCTAAAAAAGTATCGATAAGAATACCGTTAAAATACCGGATGGATAAGCAGTATCGATAAGAGTAGTAGTACCGTTAAAACCTTAACGATACCCATCCCTGCTCACCACCAGGTAGTGATTGGTGGACAGCTCTGCCCCTCTCTTTACCCAAGTGTTTAAGACTCAGGGCCGAAGGTCGTCTGAAACAACCACATCGATTTTTTTTGCTTTCAAAAATGTTTCTTTTGCCTGAAAAAAACATTTTTGTGTTTGAAACCCAAATGTTTTCACATGCGTTGTCTCATCTCGCTTTCTCCCTATCTTTGATTTTGGGTTAGTACGTTTCAGTTTAGCGTGACATATCTGCCAGCCTGCTGACTGGTCTACATCAGGGGTTCTCAAAGTGCGGCCCAGAGGCCAATGGCGGCCCACGGGATGATTTTTTGTGGCCCTCAATAAAGAGAGCCAGAGCAGGTTCCTTTGAGGAAAAATGTTGTGTTGGCGAGGAGAAAAGGCGCTTTCAAGCTAAGTGGACAGATGCTTACTTTGTCGTACCTCATAGGCTGAATAAAGTCATTTGTCTTATCTGCTTGCAGGTAAATGCAAAGAATTCAATATAAACATCACTATGTTACAAATCATAAAAACTATGATAAAGAAAGTGTGAATTATTTTCAAAATGATTAAAAATGAATCGTTCTTCAGCCAAAGAGGCAAAATCGAGGATTATAAGAACTGGTTTGGCTTCTGAGCCTCGGTTGCAGACACAATGTTAGATAAATATGGCAATTTGTTTTGAATGAATCTAGGCTAATTATCAGCCTGTTTGATGGCAGATAAGTCATGCTGAACTCAAACTTATTCAAAGATGAAAGCGAGAGGAGACACAACGCATGTGAAAACATTTGTGTTGCAAACACAAACATTCTTTTGAAAGCAAAAAAAAATTTTTTTATGTAAACATTCAATATTTTCATTTGCTACTTTGTTTGTTTGCATTGTGTTGTCAAAATATTACATCATAAATAATTAGTTAAGAGTGTGGCTAAAGATTGAAAGAACAATACGTCTCCTGATCAATAAAGTTCAATTTAATTCAATATTTTAAACAGTGGGGAGTAACTAAAAAAATGGCATTTTAAAGATTAAAGAAAACAATCCTAAAACTTAATTATACCAAACATAGTATACTATCTGATACTTCTTTTTTGATGGTTAAATATTTCAAAAGTACTGTGAAAAGTCTCAACTCAAAAATCCTGCACTACCTTGAAAGGTACAATCCAAACAGAAACCATTTTTCTTTAAAGACTTTAAACTCTTTAAAGACCTTCAATGTCCTGAAAAAAAATATGTCTTCATAAAAAGTTTAAATCAATTATAATACTGAAATCCATAAATCCCTTTAAGTTTTAGCTTTGTGTTGTAATTCGGAAGGGTGGATAGTTACAAGTTCATTTTTAAGTCTTCATCCTTGTTGCCTTGGTCGACTTTCCTGCCGTTTCTCCTCAGAGCATCATGCCAGTGTGGGCTGCTCAGAAAGCATCACCCGGTCTCATGGGTCTAAACACTAAGGTTCAAGTCCAGCAGTTTCATCCTCCTGAAGCTTCTGTTACATAAATGCAGTCCGGCGATGAGCTGTTACTCATCCCACATGTGTATTCAGAGGTGTTATGTTTGTGGGTGGATTATATCTGAGCTTGATAAATGCAACTCTCTATGCCTGGAGGTTATGTTGCAAAAATATTTAACACATATATATGTTTTAACTGCTTCTTTTTCTTTCTCTCTTTAAGGAAAATGAGTGTATGCGGATTAAAATCCTGGGAGACTGCTATTACTGCGTGTCTGGTCTGCCCAAGTCGCTGCCTGATCATGCCAAGAACTGTGTGAAGATGGGCCTGGATATGTGTGAGGCCATCAAGTAAAAGACCAAATCCCTAGAACCCTTTTAATACCCTCATGATTTTGCTCCCTGACAAACAAACAGGCCGGTCACACTCCACAACTGAACCAACACAAAAGTAAAATTGTTGAATACATGTTTTTTTAATTTTCTCCATCTCTCCTTTTGGTCTGTCATCATTTGACCACGAGAGCATGTCAGAGCTTTTACATAGGTTTTTGCTTCCACAAGCAAAGCTTTGGAGTCAATTTACGAGTAAATCTGCCATCATCCAGACTGCTGAATACATCAAATACCAATCATTTCAGTTTCATTTAATCACTGGTGCAATTTGTAAATCACAGTTTTGACATTCAGTCAGATTAATGATGAGAGGATAAAATAAGGGAATTTGCGAGAAAAAAAACAGTCTGGCAGAAAAGAAAATTAGGTCAGCATGTTCTTTGTTTTACTTTAGGGTAAAGTGAAACCAAATGTTCCTTCCATCAGAACAGCAACTTTGTCCAGTTAAGTTTTGGTTCCTTATAGGTTAGTATTGTGTAGCCCAGTGTTTTTCAACCAGTGTGCCGCGGCACACTAGTGTGCCGTGGGAGATGGTCAAGTGTGTCGTGGGAAATTGCCCTCATTAACTGATCTAAAAACATTTCCCATCTCCAGGATTTCAGCTCTCTGTTCATCCAAACAGGCCCTGATAAAACACTGAGGAGTTAGGATTATAAAAGATCGTAAAATACTTTTTCTTTACGTTTATTTTATGTTATTAAAGACATTTTTAAGATTTTAATTTTAAGAATGACGGTACCCCGATTCAGCTGCAGCTTCGGCTGTATTTTGGAAAAATCCCGCCCCTTTAACTGTCTCTACCAATCATTCTTGGGGGGCTTAATCACGTGTCTTCAGTCTGACCAATCAGAAGTGGTTAAAGTGTTCACTTCCTTGTCCTGATTTAGCTCGTAAAGTCGCTCAGTTCTAACAAAAATACTAGCCAAAGCTCGTATTTAGCGGTGTATCTTTCCACAGAATCCGGTATCAGACCGTGGAACAAGTGAACAAAACAATGAAGCTCCGAAAAGCGATCTCCAGCCGTTTTATGCACTACATCTCCCATGATGCATTGGGTTGTGAGAGTGACAGCGCACAAGGAGATCTGTTGTTAAACGTCTTGAAACCAACGAACACACATCAAACTGTTTTTAAATCTTCTTACTTAACTTTTATTGCATCTTTTAGAAAAAACAGCTGCAGTTTCCAGCTTTTTCTGTAACAAATATCTGAAAAATGCATGTGAGATTGTGGAGGGGCTGTAGATCAATACAGACCATGAGTTTCTCCTTTTTTTTTTTTTTTTTGATGCTGGTGTGCCGCGGAATTTTTTTTAAGGTTAAAGTGTGCCGTGGCTCAGAAAAGATTGAAAAACACTGGTGTAGCCAATCAACCTTTAGTCAAATATTTTATCTTTGCAAACAATCTTTTCAATTTTACAGAGAAAAAATAATTGTATTAAAGCAATGGACTATTTTGCATTGGGATTTACAGACATTACATCCCTATAAAATGATGAATTGAATGAATTAATTCTGCCACAGCAAAATGAATGCAGTAAAAATTAATTTTAACTTTTATTTAACATCCTCGCCTCACAGCAGGAAGATCCTTTTTCAAATCCCAGCTGAATCCATTTTTGGGGAAGGGTAGGCATGCTATCTCCATGTATGTATAGATTTTCTCCAGGTGCTCCAGCATCTTTGGCCAAAGAAAATGCTACATAGGTCAACTGGTGATTCTAACCATTCCCATTGCACTGTGATGGACTGGCTAACTGTCTGGCCTTCAGTAGCTAACCCCCAAACAGTAGCAAAGCAGGTTTAGAAAATGGATGGATGAAAAGAAATATCAGAGTGCTAAAGTCAGGTGCCCACTGCAAAAAACAATTTGTTTTTAAACAAAAAGTCCTTAGATTGAAATATTTAACCTAATCCAAAGCAGACGGGTGATTTCACCTCAGGTTTATTTGTTGTGTTCTCTACAGGATGGTACGAGATGCCACTGGAGTTGAGATCAACATGCGTGTTGGTGTTCATTCTGGAAATGTCCTTTGTGGTGTGATTGGGCTACGGAAGTGGCAATATGATGTTTGGTCACATGATGTGACACTAGCCAATCACATGGAGGCAGGAGGAGTGCCAGGGTGAGACATTAAATATTATCCTCATAAGGAATGCTTCAGTTTATCATGGAGCTGCACAGCAAAATCAACAGTGTCACTTCAACTTAGTTAAATTTAACAGTTAAAAGTTTCTATCTGGGTTCACTCCAGACTGAGTTAAAACAACACTTTTGAAAGTGTTAAACATTTTACATCAGAAAAAAATTTAAACAACACGGTTTGTAGTTGAATTTTAACACAGTGCTGGATTTTATAACAGTGTAAGTGTCAGAAATCACCACTACCAGTGAGTTTTTTTATTAACACTAAATAAAGTTCATATTGTTTCAACACTACAAGTACTGTTGTATGCAATTTCACACAATTTAGCCACGAGGGGCCCCAAGCCAGGGTCTCATTTGCCAATTCTAACCCTGGATAAATACAGAAGGATGTGTCAGGAAGGTCATCCTATGCAAAATCTATGCCAAACCAAACGTGTGAAACAGACCTATGATATTCATTCCGCATCGGTCGAGGCCTTGGTTAACAATGACCACCATCTGTACTGTTCACTGACAGGATGCTGGTGGAAATTGGACTACTGTAGCGAAGGAGAGGAAGAAGGTGTGTTGGGTGGAAAAGAGGGAGAAAGGGAAAGTTACGAGTGTTGACTGAGAGTAGGGACTTTGGATGTTGGAACTATGACAGGAGAAGGCAGAGAGTTAGTTGACATGATGCAGAGAAGAAGTTAGACATACTCTACCCAGGAGACCAGGTGGAAATGTACCAAGGCTAGAAGCTTAGAAGCAGGGTTCAAGTTGTTCTACCATGGTGGAGATGGGAAGAGAAATGGGGGAGGAGTTATATTAAATAATGAGTTTGTTAAGTGTTGAGTAGGTAAAAAGAGATATAGTGGTGAGTCTGAAGATAGAAATCAAAGGTGTGATGGTTATTGTTGTTAAGTGGGTATGCCTCACTAGTAGGATGTGAGCTGAAGGAGAAGAAGAAATTCTGGCTGGACTTTGATGAAGTAATGATGAGCAGGTGATGGGCAGGTTTGGTATCCTGGACATATATCTATCATCGGTTGTTCAACAGGGTCTTAGGTGGTGAGATAACTAAGGAATGGAAGTTAATGTGAATGTGCCCATTTTTAAGAATAAGGGAGATGTGCAGAGATGTGTCAACTACACACAACTAAAGCTGATGAGCCATACAATGAAGTTACGGGAAAGAGTATAGTTGAAGCTAAGAACAGAAGTGAACATTTGTGAGCAGCAGCATGGTTTCATGCCAAGAAAAATATTTGCTTTGTGGATGTTGATAGAGAAGTATGGAGAAGGTCAGTGTGTCTTTGGAGATCTGGACAAGCTTATGATAGGGTGTACAGAGAGGAACTGTGGTATTGTATGAGAAAAGTCTGGAGTGACAGAGAAGTATGTTACAGCAGTACAGGACATGTATGAGGGCTGTAAGACAGTGCTGAGGTGTGCTGTAGGGGTGGCATACAGTAGGATTTCAAGCTACATTTGAAACAAGCACCACTAAAAAAAATATTACAAAATGTAACAAATGCTACATAGTCTGACAAAGTGGCACAATGTACTGTTAAAAAAGAGATTAAGGAAACACCAAAATAACTTAATGTTACTCCAAGTCAATCACACTTGTGTGTAATCAAACTGTCCAATTAGGAAGTAACACTGACAAAGGAGGAGGTAGCGGTCCTGATGCAGGGTATGGCCTCCTCCACATCTCCTTATGTACTTGTCTGTCTCCTGGTAGTGCCTCCATGCTCTAGACACAACACTGACAGGCACAGCAAACCTTCTTGCCACAGCTTGCAATGATATACCGTCCTGGATGAGTTGCATCCAAATGTGTTCACTGCAGGTGCTGAAACAATGAGATACTTTTACACTTTGAAGTCCTCTTCTGATTCTTTTCCCTTGTTTCATAAAGAAAGAAAACAAACCAGAATTTGAGGTGTAATATTGCAATGGAGATAAGGCTCAAATGACTTAAATAGATAACACAAAACAAACAAAGAAAAAAACAATTCAAATTAAGGAAATTATTAGAAAGCTGGACATACACTCCCTGACCATTTTATCAGATCCACCTTGCTTGTATTTTGTTGGACCCCCTTTTGCCTTCAGAACTACCCTACTTCTTGGTGGCACAGATTCAACAAGGTACATTCTTCAGAGTATTTGGTCCATAATAACATGGCAGCATCACACAGTTGCTGCAGCTTTGTGATGCAGCCGCACTTTGCCAATCTCCCGTTCCACCACATCCCAAAGGTGCTGTGTTGGGTTGAGATCTGGGGACTGTGGAGGCCATTCGAGTCCATTGCCATGTTCGAGAAACCACTGTGAGATGATTCCAGCTTTATGACATGGTGCCTCAACCTACTGGAACTAGCCATTAGACGACGGAACATCAGCAGTTTCTGAAACACTCAGACCAGTCCGTCTGCTTGAACAACCATGCCACATACAGAGTCACTTCAATCTGCCTTCTTCGTCCCCATTCTGATGCTCGGTCTTGACCATGTCTACATGTCTAAATGCATTGAGCACATTGACATGTGATTGGCTGATTAGAAACTTCCGTTAATGAGCAGTTGGACAGGTGTGTCTACTAAAGTGGTTGTCAGTAGTGCTGAACAGTGATACAAATGCAACAACAGCTGCCCTGACCACTCAGATAACTGATGAATTAGCAGAATAAAATTCAATTCCACTTTAAAACTTGAACATTGACAAATAACAAAACTGTTCCACAATGGCATAGTGGTTAGCGCTCTTGCCTCTCAGTTAGAAGACAGTTCTTGTCTGGGAACTTTCTATGTGGAGTTTGCATGTTCTCCCCGTGCATGCATGGGTTTTCTCTGGGTTCTGGCTTCCTCCCACAATCCCCAAAAAAATGCTTCAAAGCTGTGCATTTGAGTGTGTATGGGAGTGATTGTGTGGCTCTGCAACAGACTGGCGGCCTGTACAGGTTGTACCCTGCCTTCGCCTAAGAGTTGCTGGGAAAAGCTCCGGCAGCCCTGTGACCTTGCAAAAGACATAGTGGGTTAACCCTTGTGCTATCCTATGACCCCCCTCTTACACTGACGTGTTCTCCCTACCATGACAAAGGTGGATAAAGGTGGAAAGATTTCATGTAATCCATGGATACCAGTAAAGATCACAAATCATTGAAGAAAAAAGGTTCAGAGCACTGTCTAGTGGGTCTAGATGACCCAACTCCCAACGTTAAAGTGCCTAGGATAGCACAAGGGTTACGAAGATGGAGGAACTAAAAAAGCAACATTTCAAAAAGACTATATAAATGTATTAATGAGCCCAAAAAGGGTTTATTAAAAAAGCTATAAAAAGTTTTAGGTTAAGAGTTGATAGAAAACCATTTAACCTGAAGTATAGCCAATAAAGTTTGATTGATCTTTGTTGCTGGTTTTCTGAAAGTCTTACTTTTTGAAGGTTTTTCTGCTTTGCAGTGAGCATAAAACAGCTTCATTTTTTGATAACCAAACCACAAATTCTACTTAAGTATTGTAGCTGAGCCCTGTGGGGGTTTAAAAACCCTAAAAGATTGCAGAAGAATGAAAAGGAGGATCTCAAAAATTAAGATGTTTTGCGGGGTTTACTCAAATAAGATATTAACAGTTTCCATGTTGAAAACAATAGCTGTGCTGCTGTTGTTTGTAGTCTTATGTGCCTTTACTTTGAATTTCAGGACTAGAAAATGACATACCACTGACTCTTTTTGTACAGAGACAAGACAGTCTGTTCTCATATACTGAGTCTGTTTCAAGCTTTTTTCTAATTCTACCCATTACATGCATCAGACTAAATGATAGCAACCTCATTTGATCAAGCAGCTTTTCATTTGTTGTATGGCCATTAGATTCTTCTGTTCTGGCATTGTAACAAGCACACACATTTTGGCCAATGGCTAGGTGTGTAATCTCAGAAAACAAGCCCTCTGGAGCCACAATTTTGTCTCACTGGACGGCTAATGGTTTGTCTTGTTCTGTGCTTACTGAAAGGCAACTGAAAGCATGTCTGATTAAAAAAAACTAAAAAAAAAAACTATTTCATCTCTTTCAATGTTTACATTTAACAAAAATGAAAAAGGAACAGAGGTTATTTTATATCAAGGTATCAATGTTTGGATGGCGTAAGCCCTTCACTGCTGATTATGTGTCTACCTAACTTACTCTAGGAGAGTCCACATTTCTTCAGTGACCTTGGAACATCTGAACGGCTCCTACAAGGTGGAGCCTGGAGACGGACAGACCAGAGACTGTTACCTGAAGGAGCATGGGGTGGTCACCTATTTGGTCATCAACCCAAAGGTTTGATGGCATCACTCACATGTTAGACACTAGATGCAGTGTGCAGAAAATGCTTTCATCTGTGTTATAGTGTGAGGGGCAGCAGTATTGTCTTCATTGGGGTCGTGTGCTTTAAAAAAATGAGCAAAACTGGAACTGCAGCCAACAAACAACCTCCACCTATAGACAAACACACAAACATCTTTAACAGTAAAAAATAATAAACTATACATTTTAACGGTCATTACCTCTGATTGTTTTTGAAAATCCTTTCCTTGTATCTTCTTTTGACATTTAAAGGTATGGCCCCAAACATTCAGGAGATCCAACTCTCCTCTGAACCAGTTGGTACCATAAAACATGTTAGGTGCTCCACATGTGGCTCTGAATGTCAAACACTTTGGCAATTGGATCTTTTGGTTTGGGTAAGGATGGAAAATATCTCCTGTTTTACAATAATTTGCCTAAGAAACCTCCTTAAAAATGATCAGAGAGGGCTTTTCTTCTTCTATTGGACACTTTTTTCAATGGCAGAATCATCTACAGTTGTGATGGTAAACTTATTTTCTTTTACTAACTCGAGTTTTAATGAGTCACTCACCAAAGTGAATAGAGTTTTTTGAGTCATTTAAGTTGGGGCCTGGGCACGGCGGGGGGACTGTTAGAGAATGTAGAATATAGCAAATGTGAGTGTGAGTGTAGGCGTCATGATTTTATGGGCTGAATATCAATGTGTTCTTAGATTGACTAGTTATTCTGGTGAGAAAGTAGAAGTGAAGATTTTTCCATTGAATCTTTTCATATCGAATTTCTTGGCCATCGAAATGTTGAGTCTCTGAAATGTTTAAGATAGAAAATAATATTTTGGGATGTAAAATTTTGCATTTTTGAAAATCAAGGGTTCAAGAAAAGAAAGAAAATTCAAAGGATTGGAAAAATTCTAAACATATGGAACAGAAAACCGTCTGTCATGTTTTTTTTTTCTAGACTTTAATTTCCCTGTCAAATACTTCATGCTATACTTACCATGGCACGACAATAGCTGCGGTTACATGTGCAAAATATCTTTGATTGGATCAAAGATCGAATTAGAAATGAAATTAAAAACGTTAACAGATTATAACAAAACGTAATACACACTTTAAGTCGGAATAAATACATTTTATATATGCAGAACTATCTAAAATACCCTAAACGGCACAAATATTCCAAATCCGTGTAGCCAGTGCTTTATTCTTGGCCGGAAGGACCCAGGTTTAGGCGAATACGTGCAAACAACATTTAGCTCTGGATGTAGTTAAAATCCATGCGGGCAATGCTTTTTTGCTCGTAAACATGTGAGAATAATATCAGCCTTATTTTTGTCTGGACACGACTTGTAACACAATCCACAGGATTGTTTATATGGTTTCTAAGGACTGTGCGGAGCGACATTTGTGATTTCAACAGCCACCTCCGCTAGCTTACTCGCCATCCCAAATCCGCTCTTCTGCTCGGAGAAACGGTTCTTCCGGGAGACACGGTTCTCCTGAGTCCGGCAGCTCACTCGTGCAGGGCAGCCAGACGGACTGCGGTCCGAATTCTCATCCGTAACAAAGCACCCTCCCCTTCCTGCAAACACGAAGCTATGAGTCCGGCTGCTCTGGCCATAGAGGTGCTTCGCATGGATGGAGCTGGCGGTCTTGTTTATGCTCCAAAGCCTTCTCTGGTACACCGTCTACGCATGACGCAAAGCCAGTGCAGTAATGACCTACAATCGTAATAATAAAGACAAAAATCAAACTAGAGGATAATTTTATTATTGTCTCTATGAAAATAAGAAAAAAATCACAAGGTCTGTCTGAGAAAAGTGTATAAAATGTGTAGTGCGTAGATTTTACAACCTTAAAATCTTTCTAATGATTGTAAAAAACAAAACAAAAAAACTTTACGCTTTCGCGATCAAGTTATTTTAAGAACACCTGTTATAAATGAGAAACCATTGTATATCTGTAAAATCTGCTTCTTTTGATGAGACACAGCTTTTATACAAATTTAGAGGACATATTGGACTTGTCTGAACCACAAATCGTTTTGTGTACTTTCTCGGCCAAACAGCAACACTTCTCCCACAGTCCTGAATGCACAAAGGTATTGAGTTTCAGACTTCAAAAAGTTTTTTTTATTTTCACTAATATGATCCATTTCTGGTTGTTGTCAGACGGAGCGGCTCAGCCCATTGGTTGGGGTGCGCTCCCGACCTTCTCTGGATGGTGGTAAGATGAGGGCATCTGTCAGGATGACTCGGTATCTAGAATCCTGGGGAGCTGCCAAACCCTTTGCCAATCTGCACCAGCGAGACAGCATGACCACAAACAATGGCAAGATCAACACGTCTGTGAGTTAACTTACTCCACTGTCTGTGACTTGAATCAAGTGCCTTTACTCTGTTATGACTTATATTCTGGTTCAGGATGTTCCATTGGGTCAGTACCACTTCCAGAGAGGAGAGAGGTGGGTCAGAAAACATTTGATGCATCATCATTTCCAAATGTACAAGAACACTGCGGCATGTTTAAACCTGATCTATTTTCTTTTATTCAGATCCAAATCTCAGAGGAGGAGGTTTGAGGAGGAACTTAATGAACGAATGATCCGCACCATTGACGGTATCAACTCACAGAAGTAAGCATCACCATCATCCACCTTCTGTGAAAAGCAGCAGCACTGTATTATCACAGATAGGCCAACAACTAAAAAGAAGTCCATCTGACAACTCCCAGGACAATGTAGTTCAGCATAAATCAAGGGACCCAGCATTAAAGTAAGAAAGGAAGTCACACAGGTTTGCATCAAAATGTTGATTTTAGTTTCCACAAATTATTATTAAGTTTTAATTTTCAAAAAGAAAAAAGAGGAAAAAAGAAAATCCACTGCATGACATAAACCATAAACAAAGCAAACAGCAATTGCAACAAAAACAATATATTGCTGCAAAACTGCACAATACATAAGTTAAAAAAAAGGTTTCATTATAAAAAATAATGCTGCTGTATCCATGAGACAATAACTATGGATTTAATTCAGTCTCAATAATCAGAAATGCACACAACCTGTTTCACAAATACACACGCTCTGATTCACAACTGTAATTTTAGGCAAACATGCAATATTAATTTGGAAATGCACACGTTGTGTTTCACACATGCACACTAAATGTTTCACACATGTACAATAAGTGTTTCTCACAAATGTGCTCACAATGTTTCACAAAACACAATCAAATTTTCAGAAATTAACAATACAAAAAATAAAAATAAGTTACAATAAAAAAAATATGTTTGGAGTCCCGATGGATTTAGCACAGATATTGTGATGAATAAAATTGTCTTAAAATTCATTTGTTCCCCATATGGAAGGCTACTGCACAGATCCCTACATTTTTCTAAAGTTTGGTGTTGATGTACGAATGATAATAAAAAAAAAATAGGTGTTCGCAGTTTTACCTTAAAAACAACTTTTCTTACTTTTTTGATGTAAAATTGTCTCAAAATACACCTGTAACTTTTTAAATTCTGAAGATATTTAAGAAATAGTAGCTCATAAATGCCTATAATTTTGGAAAGTTTGGTCCTGATAACATAAAAAGAAGTTCTGATAAAAATATTTGTTCAGTCCAAAATTTCATAAGCAAAATCAAGTAATGAAGATTCTTGTAGACCCTATATTGTGGTGTATTAAAGGTAGAGTTTATAAGAGGCATCTTGTTGGGAGAGGGGAGTGGATAACTGAATCCAAGTGCAGACACAAACTGGTAGAAGTTAAGTTATTTAGTTTGACTTGGCAGGCAGACTGATAGGCAGGCAGGCAGACTGGAAAGAGATGGAAACGTTATTTCAGTTGCTCTTGGGTGTAAAGGATTGTTCAAAGCCAAGGACTTGTTACCACAGGGTGAACAATAATCTGGTGCTGGCTGGAGGTCCTCCTCAGGAATAAATGGTCTGTGATGACCAGCAGGTGTGGAGGTGCTGATTGTGGAGATGAGCAGCAGGTGTTGTGCCCCAAGGAGGAGGCATGAAATCCTAGCTTCCTGAGACAAACGGTTGATTTTCTATGAATTTTTATTTTATGAGTAAGCGCAATCAACCACTTTCTGTTTGGGGGGGACTTATGCAGTTGCATGTGTGCACACATGAAACTGCAGATTTTTAGAGAAGACCCTTCTGAAAATCTCCAGTTTAAATTTCATGCACGTCGGACGAAGCAAAGAGATAAGACAGGGCAGAATGCGACAAAAACTGTGTTTTTCAATATCTAGGTGGCGCTTTGAAGCTCGTCCAAGATTGTCATATCCATGGGTTCAGAATGGTAGCTTCATCAAATCTATTTAATTTCAGTCAGATCGGACAAGGACTGTGCATTGACTGTACATTCTAGTACGAGGCCTGTAAATGACCAAAATACAGCAAAAATGACAAATTGACATTAATATAGCAGACTTCCTGTGCGAGTGACAGCTTGGTACTGTAACAATATGGTATATTGTTTGTTTATCCTGCCACTAGGGGGCAATGATGGTTTGTCTATTTATGTTGAAGTTCAGGAAGAGAGGCCGGAGAAGAAGAGATACAGGCCGACGTTGTTAATAAATGCAGACCCAGTTGGGATATTGCAACGAAGCTGGACTGGTTTTCTTGTGTGGAAACACCCACTTTAACATGGTGGCAGCGGTAGAGAACTCTACCCGGATTTTTTAAGAGCATTTTTTCTCTCGTCGTTTGCTGCTGACGTGCCGTGGAAGACGGTGAAGTGCTAACATTAGCAGAGCTTAGCATCACACACGGACGAGCTAGCTAAAATGGAAGGCCTGAAAACTCCACAAGTGCTGTGTCTGGATTCCACCAACCTGTCGAAAACATGGAAGGCATGGAGAGACGAGTTTCAACTTTATGTTGGATTGACAGTTGCCCCAGATGAAGAGGGTAGGAAAGTGACTCTATTCCGTTATTTGGTGGGAGAAAATGGCAGAGAGCTGCTGGATACACTAATGGGGGACACGCCACAGTCTGACTGGAAGGTGGATGACATGATTGAAAAGTTTAACAGTTACTGCAATCCCACGGTGAATGAAACAGTGGAGCGGTACAAATTTTTCACAAGAAATCAGGGCGTCAGTGAGTCCATTGATAGTTATGTGACTGAACTGAAACTGCTCACTAAAACGTGCAATTTTGGCACTTTAAGAGACTCACTCATCCGAGACAGGATAGTATGTGGCATTAACAATGACGGCATGAGAGAAAGGCTTCTGAGAGAGAGAGCCATGACGTTGGACACCTGTATTCAACTCTGCAGAGCGGCTGAATTATCCCGGGAGAACTGCAAAGCAATTGCAAGTACAACGGAGGACGTTCACGCTGTACACAGGTCTCCTCACCAGCATCAGACAAAGAGAGACAAAGAAAGCACAGTGGAATGCAAGTTTTGTGGCCGAACGCATGAAAGGAGTAAACTAAAATGTCCAGCATTTGGGAAAAAATGCAAAAAGTGTGGTAAGGAAAACCACTTTGCTGCAAAGTGTAAAGCCCGCATGGACACACGAAAGAAGAAAACAGTACATCATATAACAGAATGTGAAAGTGAGTTTGAGGATATTTTGTGTGTTAAAGATGAGGCACAAGGTGAAAATCTAGAACCTGTTAGCTCTGACAAAATGAAAGACGCTAAACTGTTCGCAAACATGCTCTTAGGCAAAAAGATGATAAGATTTCAAATAGACTGTGGAGCCACATGTAATGTGTTACCTGTTGACCTGCTAAACAAAGATGTAACACTAGATGAAACAAACTCTGTATTAGTGATGTATAACGGTAGCAAAGTGAAGCCACTGGGTAAATGTAAAGTGAAGTTAAGGAACCCCAGAAACCAAAAACTATACCAGTTAGAGTTCCAGGTGGTAGACAAAGACAGCCCTGTGCCACTGATTGGTAAAAGAGCTAGTGAAGCTATGAAGCTGATAAAAGTACAATATGAAAACATTATGACTATGGATAGCATTGTGACAAAAGGAGAAGACGCAAACGGAAAATGGACTTTCGAACAAATTAAGACGGATTTTGCAGATGTGTTCACAGGAGATGGTTGTCTGGAAGGAGAATACAAATTGGAAGTGGACCAGTGCGTGAAGCCAGTACAACTCCCAAAGCGACGAGTTCCTGTCGCCATGATGAAGCCACTAAAGGAGGAGCTTCAAAAGTTGGAGCAGAGAGGTATTATCACCCCAGTTGACTGTAGCACAGATTGGATCAGCAGCATGGTGGTTGTGCAAAAGCAGAACGGTAAACTCAGAGTTTGCATTGATCCAAAGCCCTTGAATAAGGCACTCAAAAGAAGTCACTTTCCATTGGCTACTATTGAGGATGTACTTCCAGACATGTCTAAGGCAAAAGTGTTCACAGTTTGCGACGTTAAGAATGGATTTTGGCATGTGAAACTCGCAGAGGAGTCGAGTTACCTCACTACCTTCTCCACTCCATTTGGGCGCTACAGATGGCTTAGAATGCCCATGGGGATTAGTCCAGCACCTGAGGTTTTCCAGAGAAAACTGACCCAAGCTCTGGATGGGCTGCCAGGCCTTTACATTATTGCTGACGATGTGCTTATAACAGGCCAAGGTGAAAGTCAGGAAGCAGCCATCCAAGACCATGATACAAAGTTGAGAAAATTCCTGGAACGCTGTCAACAGAAAAACATCAAACTGAACCCAGAAAAGTTTAAACTGAGACAACGTGAGTGCACATACATCGGACATCGTCTCACAGCGAATGGACTTAAGATTGACCCAGACAAGGTGCGTGCAATTGAACAAATGCCGAGGCCCACAGATGTGAAGGCAATACAAAGACTGCTAGGCATGGCTAATTATTTAGCTAAGTTTTGCCCACATCTTTCCAACCAGTGTGCAGTGTTAAGACAGTTGACCCATAAAGACACGGAATGGGAATGGACAGATCATCATGAGAATGCTTTCGTGAAACTTAAACAGACGATTGCAGATGCTCCTACCCTGAAGTACTACAGCCCAGAAGATGATCTGGTGGTGCAATGTGACGCATCAGACGCAGGTTTGGGTGCAGCACTCCTACAGAAAGGAAAGCCCATCGCATATGCAAGTAGAGCACTCACGCAAACAGAACGCGGTTATGCTCAGATCGAGAAGGAGTTCTTAGCTATGGTTTTCAGTGTCGAGAAGTTCCATCAGTACACTTATGGTCGCAAAGTCACCGTCCAATCTGACCATAAGCCCTTAGAGACCATAGTTAGAAAACCACTGTTAAGTGCACCAAAGAGACTGCAAAGAATGATGCTACGTATTCAGAAATATGACCTGAATGTGGTGTACGTCCCAGGCAAAGACATGTTACTGGCAGACACATTGAGCAGAGCATACCTCCCAGAAGGTGCACACCAGGACTCTGGAGAAGCTGAAATAGAGACTGTTAATATGTTGCAACATTTGCCTATTTCCCATGACAGTCTTAGACAGATCAGAACAGCAACAAAAGGTGACAAAACTCTACAAATGATTATCAAAATGATGCAGCAAGGATGGCCTTCAGATAAAACAGCAATACCAACTGAAATAAAACCATACTTTTCGTTTCAAGAGGAACTCAGTCACCAAGATGGCATTGTGTTTAAAGGAGAACGTGCGGTTATCCCTTCTTCCCTGCAGGAGGACATCACCAGGCGCCTGCACTCATCTCATTTGGGTGCAGAAGGATGCCTAAGGAGAGCCAGGGAATGCGTGTTCTGGATTGGCATGAGTGACCAAATCAAGAAACACATTGCTCGTTGTGATATCTGCAGGTCAGTAGATGACAAACAACAAAAGGAAACACTCCACCCACATGAAATACCAAACAGGCCGTGGGCCAAAGTGGGTGTTGACTTATTTCAGTTTGACAACAAAGACTATCATGTAATAGTTGACTATTACTCCAACTTTTGGGAGATAGACTTTCTGCCAGACACCAAATCGAGCACAGTGATCAAAAAAATAAAAGCTCATTTTGCCAGATACGGCATTCCCAACACTGTAGTCTCAGACAATGGACCACAGTACTCTTCCCTAGAGTTTCAGAGATTTAGCCTAAGGTGGGACTTTGAGCACAAAACCTCATCTCCAGGTTTCCCACAGAGTAATGGCAAAGCCGAATCAGCTGTTAAGACGGCCAAGAGACTGTTACACAAAGCCAAAGTTTCTGGACTAGATCCTTATCTTGCACTCTTAGACCATCGCAATACACCATCCCAGGGACTGGACAGCAGCCCAGCACAAAGGCTACTGAGTCGCCGCACACGGACATTGCTTCCAGTCAAACCCAGTCTACTCGAGCCCAAAGTACCTCAAGCCAAGGAAGCACTGCTTAACAACCAACATCGTCAGTGTGCTTACTACAACCGATCAGCCAGAGACCTCAGTCCTTTGAAAGTAGGTGATGCTGTGAGAGTTCAGCCTTTTCCGCCCCACAACAAATGGAGGAGAGGTTTGGTGAAAAAATCCGTCGACGATAGGTCCTATGAGGTTGCTATGGAGTCAGGTGCTGTGCTGCGGAGAAACCGTAGGCACCTCAGGCGTTCTCACAACATAACACCAACAGTACCCCTTGATATTGAGACGGTTGACCCGGAAAGTGCCCAAGCAGAGTCAGTACAAACTCAACCGACCCCTGAGAGACCAATAACAACCAGAGTTGGTAGGGTCATTCACAAGCCAAGGCGCTACAAAGACTTTGTTTCCTGAACAGACACTCCTGTAGAAAAAGAAAAAAAAATGTTGAAACATTTGTTTGAAAAGTTTGGATTGTGTTATGGTAAACTGATTTAGCTGTTCTAGACATATGTGATGATTCTTTTTATTTTGACCGTACAAAGAATAACATTGAGCAGTAGCTTCCAAAAAAGAGAAAAGATGTAACAATATGGTATATTGTTTGTTTATCCTGCCACTAGGGGGCAATGATGGTTTGTCTATTTATGTTGAAGTTCAGGAAGAGAGGCCGGAGAAGAAGAGATACAGGCCGACGTTGTTAATAAATGCAGACCCAGTTGGGATATTGCAACGAAGCTGGACTGGTTTTCTTGTGTGGAAACACCCACTTTAACAGGTACCAAGAGACTTTTTTGCAGGTTTCCATCTGATGAACCTGCGCTGTTCAAATCATGTTTGTACGTTAAAGCATACCCGCGAAAACAAATTTTGTAGGTGGTGCTATCGAGCCATTTTTGTGCACCCATGCTGGTTTCCCATAAAATCGCGACTCTTGATGCATGTGCAAAATTTGGTGAGTTTTCAGGTGTGCTAAAGGCCTCAAAAAGGCGACTCTTTTGTCGGAAGAAAGAAAAAAATAAACCTTACAGATACAATACCGTCCTTGCACTACGTGCTCGTGCCCTAAATAGTAGTAAATGTCACGTTGTGACATCACAAAGGCTCATTAATTCAAGAAGAGCATCTTTGCGACAGTTTGATTGACAGCAATTTAACCCTTGTGCTATCTTAAACGACCCCACCCTTCCATTGACGTGTTCTCCCTACCATGAGAAAGGTGGATAAAGGTGGAAAGATTTCATGTAATCCATGGACACCAGTGAAGATCACAAATCATTGAAGAAAAAAGGTTCAGCGCACTGCCTAGTGGGTATAAATCAGTGTTTTTCAACCAGTGTGCCACCAACACTAGGAATGGGTACCGTGCCCCGGTATTGAACCAGCCCCGGGGCCGCATTCTTCAAGACCGCAGTATCGTTAAGATCTGACGTGAACGGTTCTGCTATCGGTACTGGAGAAGTTACTTTTTCTTTTTTCTTTTTTGTGTCCCACAAAATATAAGCGTTATCTGCCATATTTAACTCACCAAGTCAGTCAATTTTCCGTTAATTAATGATGATATTAATTTCGGTATTCTCGTTGAAGAGGAGAGCTCTGTCTGTCTATTTGTGTGCACGGGGGGCGGGGCTTTTGTTCAGACAGCACGCGCCGCGCGCAAACACACAAGACAAGGCAGCGCACACACAGTCAGTGGCGATCTTGTAGGGGACACGTGAGTGCCCTAGACTAAGAACTAACGTTTCTGCGTAAAAATTATTAAGTTTGCCTACCATGCTGTCACCTTGCTATGACCGTATGTTGCGCTGTTTGTGCAGAACAGGCTGGGGCAGCGGGAGGGGGGGTGGGGGGCGTTGCACGCGGAGCATACAACAAACAGGTAGAGAGGCGGGGCTTAGACTTACCGCTTATGATTCCAGACCCGCGACAAACTATCAGCTGCTTCCTAATACTTAATAATAATTAATAACTAATGATAGTTGTCATCCGTAAAATTAATATCATTTATTGGGTTTACTGGATTTAAAGAAAAATAAATGAAGTTGGCAAAATAGAAAGGAGTCTGCATCAAAGTGAATTTGTTTCCATCATTTAACTTAACTCTGGTGTTTGACAGACAGAAGTCTATTCAAGGTTGTGGAAAATGGACAAAAGATCAAATGAAACATCACACTCATAAATAATAAAAACAATTAGATTAAATAATTAAATGAATATCCTGTCTGGAACATTCTCATGTATAAAGTAAAATGTTTTGTTAAAAAAAACAATGCTGTTACATAGTGAGGAAATAAAACACTTTATGTTCTTAATTTGTTAATTTTTGGGTTTTTTCGTCCTCAAAAAGTATCGATAAGAGTACCGATAAGAGTACCGGATCGATAAGCAGTATTGATAAGAGTAGTAGTATCGTTAAAACCTTAACGATACCCATCCCTACGCCACACTTGTGTGCCGTGGGAGATGGTCCAGTGTGCCGTGGGAAATTGCCCTCATTAACTGATCTAACAACATTTTCCAACTCCAGGATATCAGCTCTTTGTTCATCCAAACAGATAAAACACTGACAAATTAGGAATATGAAAGATCATAAAATACTTTTTTCTTTGTGTTCATTTGATTCTATTAAAGACATTTTGATAAGAATGACGGTACCGCGATTGAGCAGCAACTAAACTCCTTCTTCCTATTTAGCTCATAAAGTCTCTAAGGTCCAAAAATCACAGCTAAAGCTCGTTTTTAGCGGTGTATCTTTCCACAGAATCCGGTGTCAGACCGTGGAACAAGTGAACAAAACCATGGAGCTCAGAGTGGAGAGTCTGTCTGTGTTTGGCAGATTTTTGGACTACATCTCCCATGATGCATTGGCTGAAAGAGACAGCTTCTTGGCGCACGAGTCTCTCCTCTTAACGTCTTTAAACAACAACAGACACACATTGAACAGTTTTAAATTTTCTAACTTAACTTTTATTACATCTTTTAGAAGCTGCAGCTTCCAGCTTTTTCTGCCACAATTATCACAAAAATGCACTGAGATTATGGAGGGACTGTAGATCAATACAGACTAAGAGTTTCTCCTTTTTCTTTTTCTTTTTGGATGCTGGTGTGCCGCAGGATTTTTGTCATGGTTAAAGTGTGCTGGGGCTCAAAAAAGGTTGAAAAACACTGTTCTAGATGACCCAACTCCCAATGTTAAAGTGCCTAAGATAGCACAAGGGTTAGAGTAGAAATACTTAGAAATGCAATATATGATTTTTATTTTATTTTATTTGTTCTCTTTCATAAGAAAAATAACACAAGTACTGTTTAAAAAAACCTGATTTTCATCAGAGGGGGACTTTATCAACACTTTTAGAATTTTTTCATTCAAAACTTTCAAACAAAGATTATTGCAATAACGTTGAAAAATACAGAGTGGACGAGAGGCTGTTATCAGAGACGCGATCTTTTTTAGCGGGGTAAGTCAGCACTTTATATTTGAACAGGATGAAGAAATTAAAAGTAATAACAATAACCCAGGGATGTGATCCTCAGGGACCACAATGCAATAATAAGAGCTCCTCCAGGGCAGTTGGACAGTTTGCACAAGCATGTGTTTGTTTGTTTAGCTGGAAGGCCATGGGCAGAGTGAGGTGGGTCTGGGCGAGTGAGAGGGTGGAAGCAGGCAGCCTAATGGGAGAAAACAGTAAGCAGGAAACAAAAGAAGTAAGTGAGGATCCGAGGCTGGGCAGGCAGAGAACCCGTAGAGAGGGTGGAGGTGAGGTCTGGAATGGTGAATGAGGAATGCTTCAAAATGTGATGATGCAAGGTTAGGTCGGAAGGCGAGGGCTGAGAGCAAGGATCCAGGCTGGCGGTTAGACAGACAGGCAAAGAACTTGCCGTAAGTAAGCTGGAAAGTAGCATATGGACTGACAGGCTTTGGCTAATGAGACTGAGGAAGTGGCTGGTTTTAAGCACTTCAAGCTGTGAAAGTATGAGTAGCGCTTTTTATAAAAAAAAAAAAAGTTGATCATTAGTGCAATAAATTTTATAGTGACTGTATTTTTAGCTGTTAAGTTTAGTATTATTAAGTACTGTGTGGAGCCGGGGCAAAACATTCACTTGACTGCCAGGTGGGTATTTTGATCATTTACTGTGCCATAATGGCAGAAATTTAATTGAAAATACCACAAACGTATTTGGTTTGATTAAAAATAGATTAATTAATTCAATTAATTATAGGTGATGAATTTTGAAAAAGTGTATCACATGCACTCACTATTTGAAAGCACTGTGAAGTTCCTGCTATAGTAGGTGCAAGTTAATAATTAACACAAGTAACTTACACACATACACATACATAGATCTTTGCAAGATAAAAACAACACCGCCTACTTAATCCAGGTGTTTTAAAGCTAACCAGAGGAATGACTTGTGGTCTTCTCCCCTGTCTGTGTTTCCTGTTTTTGCTATAGACAGTGGCTTAAGTCGGAAGATATCCAGAGGATCTCATTGTTCTTTCACAACAAAGGTTTGGAGAAAGAGGTAGGCAAATGCATGCCAAAGCAGCCAGCACTGCTAACTTGGGAAACAAATCGATTTAAAATAATGCATGAATAAATGATAAAGAGCTCATTATGGATGCCTCACAAACTTATGCCAGTCATACTCCTTTCTATACTGAAACAGTGTCCTCACTCTTCTACGGAGGTGGCGGAAAGCAATACCTGTCAGCTTTAATTGTAACTGTCTTCTTTCAACAGTACAGGTCAACCACCTTACCTGCTTTTAAGTATTATGTCACCTGCGCCTGCCTCATCTTCTGCTGCATCTTCATCGTGCAGATTCTCGTTTTACCCAAGTAAGTTTTTGAGGATTAACATTATGCCCCTACGGCAGCACCAGCAGCCTCCAACTGTGGCTGTAATAAAAGAGGCAGACCGTTTAAGAGGAGATGAAAAGGCTGCTGAGGACCACAAGGGGAATCAAAGGGTGGCGCCATTTCAACAGTTAGGAGAGAAATCCCTGCTATGCTAACTTACTGCCTCGTAGAGCCAAAGAAGTAACTTTGCATGTCTACTTTGCTCTTAAGCTCAGACCATTATTTCCCACTCTTTCCATAGAAAATGTTTCAATGAAAACCTTTGACTTCTAAGTTAACTGCAGGTCTTATTTAAAATTGAACTGGACTCTATGACATTAATGTTAAAGTAAAGGCTGTTTTTGCTGCAGAACTGCTGTGTTGGGCATCTCCTTTGGTCTGTCGTTCCTGCTGCTGGCTTTGATCCTGCTTCTCTGCTTTGCCAGTCACATTCTGGTGAGTTGGTGTGGATTTCTCTCATTTGGTCTTCCTGTGACGATATTTAAAGTTGTCTTCTCCCTGGTAACAGAAATAGAGCTTGCATTGCTCCAGTTTAGGGGAACCCTACCTCAGAGGTCAAGAGGTTCTGTTTTGTTTTGAGATTCTAAATTGTCTCAGTCCTTCTTGTACATGAAATCCTCTTATACCTTACCTGCCATCCATTCTTAGATCTTTAGGTATTTTAACCATTTCACACATTTAAACTAAGAATGCTGGGTGAGGTCTCGTTTCATTTTTGTGAACCTTACCTTTGGAGGAGTCTCTGAGGTTCTGATAGTGCCGTGTTTCCCAACCCTGGTTCTCACTGTCCGAACAAACAGCCCAAAGAAAGACATGCATTGATTTAAACTCATTTAAATTATCAATGGACATTCCTTGAAGACCCAAAACATCAAGCAAAAATGTTGTGACAATGGCAGACAGCCATTGTTACAGTTTGGCAAACAAGAGGAAACCCAGGTGAAGGGAGGCCTGTTTGTAGAAGGGTCCAAATGATTTAGTAATAAATAAAGTGGAGTAATATGCTGACTTGGCTTTAGAGATGGAGTCCTTATAGTGGGAGATGTGGCAGATGTACATGTCCCTGTGTGGAGAGACCAGTTTTTTTGTAGAGTCTTTCCAGTCCACGTTAAGTTGTCTGAGGGAGGGAGTGAACCAGGGAGCAGTGAGAGAAAATGAGACCATTCTGGTTTTGAGCGGAGCATGGATATCCAGGATGCTGCAGAGATTGTCATTATAATGTGAGACAAGTTCATCAGGTGCGTGGAGGGTGTCGGTGCCGGGAATGTTAGTGATATGGGATGAGAAATGATCCAGGTTAATATTATTGATTTTACGGTAGGTAATGCTGCGTGTGGGGGTTTACCCAGTGGATGTAATATTGACATTGAAGATTACTAGGGAATGGTCAGAGAGAGGAAGGGGATCCACTTTGCAGGCATTTGGCAAGACACCTGAGCAGCAGACAAGATCCAAAATATGTCCTTTGATGTGGGTGGGAAGTGTGATGTGTTGATGAATACCAAAACTGTCCAAGCAGGATATAAAATCTTTGGCAGCTAAATTATTACTTCTGTCCATGTGGATATTAAAGTCACCCAGAAGTATTATGTTTGTTGAGAGTAGGGAGAGGTGTGTCAAAAATTTTGAAAAGTCAGAGATAAATTCCTTATTGGGTTTAGGCGGGCGATAGATGGTGGCAACAATAGTTGGGATTGGTCCAGAGTATTGACATACTAAAGATTTAAAGGATCCAAACACAGGAGCAGTCACAGGCGCTATCTTCCAGTTCTCACGAAAGATCATTGCGAGACCACCCCCGCGGCCCGAATCACGTGGTTTGGTAATGTAAACAAACCCCGGCGGCGTGGCGTCATTCAGTGGAGTGAAATCCAGGGGATTTTGCCATGTTTCAGTCAGGGACATGAAATCCAGCTCGTGATTAACGAGGAGATCTTGGACAAGATCTCCCTTGGTTGCAAGGGAGTGAATGTTCAAAAGACCGAAGTTGACAGATATGCGGGGGAGATTGTTAGCCGTGGTGTTAGCCGAGCAAACAAGAGGAGCTAGGACATTGTGGTTAGCATGGCGACCAGTGTGTCTCGATGGATGGCGAGCAGAGGACCAGAATGACTTGATGGAGTTGGTGTTGTCGTAATGGAAGCTCCGACGTGATCGTCGATGAGAGTATCTCCGGCAGGGCACGTATAAGATGTCCGGATGCTGTAGTACAGCTAATGGCGTTATGAACGAGCACATCCGCCAGGCAGTTCGTCAGCGGAGTATTGTAGTAGTGCTGTCAAAAATTGCTGGTCCAGTGACAGGATAATCCAGGTGAGTAAAATCCACACAATATCGAAAGTAATCCACATTATTTGTAGTTGGTAGTTGAGTTTGGTTGGAGTCGTAGTATCCAGGGGGAGCGGCTGCCAGGCGCGCCAGCGTTCACTCGACCGGAAGTCCAATGTTGTCATTTCATTTGAAATTATAGTAGTATCGCAGCTCCTATCACGCAACTTACCTCCGTCAACAGACCCTATATTCGGAGTACTGAGGCTCAATCAGCCTTCGACAAACTTAAGAATTTATGTGTCTCTGCTTCCATCCTCATTCAGCCTGACCCAAAGAAACAATTAATTGTTGAAGTTGATGCCTCCGATTCCGGAGTTGGAGCTGTCCTGTCCCAAAGGAAGAGCACTTCTGGCAAATTAAAGCCATGTGCCTTCTTCTCCCGCAAGCTCTCATCTGCAGAATGAAATTGTGACATGGGCAATTGGGAGTTGTTAGCAATTAAACTTGCTTTGGAGGAAGGGCGCCACTGGTTGGAAGGGGCAAAGCTATCCCTTTATCGTATGGACAGATCATAAAAACATAACCAAGAGATTAACCTCCCGCCAAGCCCGGTGGTGTCTCTTTTTTGACCGGTTTATATTTACCATCACCTACAGACCAGGCAGTAGGAACTTTAACCCGGATGCCCTTTCCCGAAAATACAGCTCAAATGAAAACCAGGACGATGCTCCCATCATGTCTCCCACATGCATCGTGGGGAACCTAACCTGGGATATTGAAACACAGGTTCTTCAAGCACAAGGTGAGGAGCCTAATCACCCTCCCGATCCTAAAGACAATCTGTTTGTTCCATCATCTCTCTGTCCAGAGATGTGCTAGCCTGGGGGCATGCTTCATGTATTTCATGTCATGCAGAAGTCCAGAGAACTTTGAACCTCCTCAGGCGTCTGTTTTTCTGGCCGGCTTTGAAACGTGATGTTAGGGAGTATATCTCGGCCTGTACCATCTGCGCCCGTTTAAAGTCTTCCAATTCCCCTCCCACTGGATTATTACAACATTGTCGACCATGGTCTCACCTGGCTATGGACTTCATCACTGGACTACAGTCTTCTCAAGACAACACTGTCATTCTCAATATCATAGACCGTTTTTCCAAGGCTGCTCAATTTATTCCTCTCCCACAGTTACCACAGCTACTCAGATGGCGGATGTGCTCGTTCATAAAGTCTTCCGTCATCATGGCATCCCCAAGGACGTTGTGTCTGACCGAGGTGCTCAATTTCGTGTCACAGGTCTGAAAAACCTTTTGCTCCGCTCTTGGGGCCACGGTAAGTCTGATCTCCGGTTATCACCCACAATCTAACGGACAGACCGAGAGGGCAAATCAGGAGCTGGAGGCCGCTCTACGTTGTCTGGCAGCTCAAAGTACTTCAGACTGGGCCAAGTTCCTGGTTTGAATCGAATATGCCCACAATAATCACCCATCTTCCGCCACGTTTGAGGCCTTCCTTGGGTACTCACCACCTCTGTTTCCGACCCAGGAAATCGATTTGGCAGTGCCCTCGGTCCGGCACCATCTCCAGCCATTCCAACGTATCTGGCACCAGACAAGGGCAGCTCCCCTGCGCACCAGGGAGAGCAAATCGCAAATCGACGCAGGGTGGTGGGGCCTACGTACCAGCCTGGTCAGAGGGTTTGGCTCTCTTCACGGAACATCCCCATCCAGGCTACATCATGCAAGCTGGCTCCAGGCTACATCGGACCCTACACCATCGAGCAGATCATCAATCCCTCCTGTCTCCCTCTGTGGCTCCCTGCAGCCCTTAAGGTACAAACCCTCCTTCAACGTATCTCAAATCAAACCCTTTCAGGAGAGTTTTCTGTGCCTGCCGTCTGCTTCCCCACCGCCTGCCCGTATCATCGACGGCGCCCCGGCGTTCACTGTCAGTCGGGTGTTGGATGTCCGACGCCGGGCTCGGGGATATCAGTTCCTGGTGGACTGGGAGGGTTACAGTCCAGAGGAACTCTCTGGATCTCCTGTTCCTTGATTCTGGACCATATCCTCATCGAGGTCTTCTATTGGGCTCACCCGGATTGACGCCCTTGACCGCCTGGAGGCGGTCATTAAGGGGGGGGGGGTACTGTCATGGTGCCTCTGGTAGCCTTCTCTCCCCCTCCCCTCTCTGCTCAGCTGATTGGAACCAGCTGTGGATACTCACCTCATCTTGCTCCAGCCTTCATAAGGAGATCAAACCCCAGCATTCATCGCCAGTTCGTTACTCCTAATCAGAGCATATGTCTGGTCGCCTTAAGCTAAGTCTTATGGTTCAAGTTTGTCGTCGTACTTATCTCATCTTGTCTCTCAGGTTTTCATCATCATGAGTATCCACCTGGTCCAGCCTCAACGCAAGCAGCTCTTTCCATCCTGTTTCCATCACGCCATGCCATGCTCCTGTCTCTCACCGTACTGACCTTGAAGATTCCAGTCAAAGAACCTCTTCAGGATCGGAGACCATTCACCCCGCTTCGGATCCTATTCCAACGCCATTTAGCATCGGCAAGAATACTGACGTCATCGTTCCTGCCTATGAACAATACTATACCACTGAGAAACCATTAAATCTATTGGAACTACAATCTGCCTTGAGTTTTCTTCTGGGTTCCAGCATCTGGGTTTGCCACGTCATACGTAATCATGACATTTTTCCTGGAATCTTTTTTTCTAGGGGTTTTTCTTATCGAGGAGGGTCTAAGATCAGGGATGCCCAGTTTAGTTTAGTTTTTTTTAGTTTAGTTTAGCAATCAGATATTGTATTTTATACATTATTTTATATTTAGTGCAATTAGTGAAGCCTGTTGAGACAACGGTGTTGTAATATTGGGCTATATAAATAAAACTGAATTGAAACTGAAATAATTAAACACTGAACACTGCGAGTGCATTTGTAAGTCCAAAAGTCATGACAAAGTACTAAAAGTGTCCGTTAGGTGTGTTGAAAGCAGATTTTCACTCTCACCCCTCCCTTATGCGCAACAAATGGTCCAGCTTGGTGAAGAGCTTGGCACCTTTAACAAGATCAGAAGCAATCTGGAACAGAGGGGGGGTAGGTATTACCCACAAAGATATTGTTCAATCCTCTGTAGTCAAGTGGGGGCGCAGTACCCCGTCACATTTGCCAACAAAGAAAAACCACTCTCCCGCTGGAACGGGACGATAATGTCAGCCTGCAGACTCTCCTGCACGTTCAGAGGGAGACAGGTGATAGATGTGGCGCTTCAGTGGTTGGCACCCTGGAAGGAGATCTATACCACAATTATACCGACCGGCTGGACTCTCAGAAACTCTCAGTTCCTGGTGTTACTGGATCTGAGCGGGACATTCAATACAGTAGATCACAACATTCTACTTACCAGGCTGGCACGTCTGGATCTGTGGTACACTTCTTAACTGGTTTTACTCCTATGTCACAGATCAAATATTTTATGAAAGTATGGCTACATGCTCCTCAGAGGTCTACAAAATCAATTGTGGGGTCCCACAAGTTTAAATCTTAGGCAGTTCTATTTTTTCTATACAGTATATGCTACCACTGGGGCATCATCAGGAGGCATGGGATTTGTTTTCCTAGCTACACTGATGACACAACTTTACATCCTGATAACGAAGAAACAGTAAACATTATTTTAAACTGTATTTTAGACATTAAGTCAGAATAGCAGAGAACTTCTTACTGCTCAACTTGGACAAAACAGGGTTCTGATTGGTTCCTAAGACAAAAGAGAGATCATGTAAGGAATATTATTTTTTCCATCCAGATCATGTATTCATGAGCAAGTTCAATATATCTAGACTTTCTCTTTAAAATAATGATGGTTAATATAACAATTTTTGATTCATTAATTCATTCATTAATTTTTGGTTTAATTCAACCCTTTCATTCAGTCAGTCCCTCTTCGTCTCCGCAGCAGAGAGGAAAGGGCTTCTTGTGCCCCGTTCCATGTTTTCCTTCTTCTACCCATATCATTGTCACAAACAACCCCTGGCTTCGATTGGTGCTCACCATGATGACTACAGCGCTCACTCTGATGATGGCTGTCTTTAACATGGTAAGAACTCAAAGCCTCTTTTTCCTTGTTTGCACTGAAGAGGCCATGACTCGTATATCCCTATTCTACATGTCCTGTACTGTCATCTGTATGTAAGCAAATGTATTGATGAATTAACATGCACTATAGGGTGCTGCTCTTTGTCTTCTCAAGGCTTATCCTTTGGGACATTGATACAGATAAAACCTCAAGGATTAAAAGGTCATGTATGCGCTAAATTATTGACAACCACCAACTCACTTACTTAACCACATCCTGTAATTGTTGACATTTTGTATTTAATGTCTTGCTGCTTGGTTGTACTTAATATGCTAACTTCACAGTAAACTTGGGTGTAACTTGTCATTTGTAGTTATTTAACTCCACATATTTTAGGTCATCAGCAAACGTTGATGAATGTATTTGGTAGATTAGTTTTTGGAGCTTTTTATTTTTTTAATCCAAATTGTTGATTGTAAAAATTAATCTGAGCTAGTATCTTGGGAAAAAATCATAAAAGGCATTTATCATACTGGTCATTTCAATGGTTAAAATGTTGAAGTTTAAGAGGAACCGAGAAGTTATTGTAAATGTTCTGCAAACTATTTCCTTCTGCAGTTGACTTTTCTGCTTGTCTCAGTATCAAAACATAAAAAAGTTTTTAGAATCCATTGCATATCATTCTAACATTCATTTATTGTCTTTTTTATCTTCTGCCCTCTTTTTTGTCAGTTTTTTGTGGAGGATCTTCAAGTGGAGCCCAGCATGCCAACTGTGTCACCTTTGAATCGAACCAATGACAGTCTGTTTAAGCAGACAGAAGAAGAAACTCAAAATAAGTTTTACCTTCCTGTAAGTATTGCAAGGGCTGTGTTGTCTTGCTTATCTTAAAGTAAGCCAAGTCAGTCACTGGGTTTCTATGACTTTTTATTTAACAGTCTCTTTAAACGTACTACACAGTGCATGGCTATCAACCGCTTCTTAGCTCTCTGCTCGGGGCACTCCCCACGTGACCATTCTCTATGCATTCTGGGTAACACATGCATGCTGGGTAATGGAGTTCAACATTACTACTTCAATACACAACAGGGCCACAAAGAAAAAACCTTTGTCTAGTTGCAAGTACTCATAAAAACTGGTATAATGCTAAGACTTAAATAATTCAAATGAAATATGGGAACAGTCTCAGTGACAGTTTCAACCTTATATCAAGCTGAATTAACTTTTTTCCATTGCAGTGAAATTGACCCAGTATCATGATCATGTTCAGAGAAACAGGTTCATGCCTTCATTTCCTGCAGTAGTCTTCAAAAAGCCGCAGCTCATTCAGAACCTTCCTGATGCCAAAGTTTGGAACCAAGACAACTGATCATATTTCTGTGTTTGTCATGTTCTGATACTGGATACCAGTTTAGTCTACTATCCATTATAAAGCTTTGCCGCCAGTTTAGGAATCACTTAATGCATGGCACCCAAAAACAACACATACCACGAAGAGCCCTGAGACCTGCTGAAATCTGATGGAACCGAGTCAGAACCAAACAGAGTGAAGCTGTTTCAGCTGCTCACAGATGGAAGCAGCTTCCTGATGAATTCAAATGTACTCCAATTGTTTCTTTATCATTATTTTAACTGGATTATATTTTGTTTTCTTACTTTTAGTTTTCATCTCATCTTTTTGTTGGAGCTAAAGCTCTTTTTCTCTTGAACAACAAAATTGGAAGACTGTGCCTTCATCCACATTTTTACACAATTTGAGGAAGAAATTCTGAAGATGGTGCGGGAAGATGACAAGTGGAAAAATATTTAATCCACTTTGGGTTGATCTCATCCAAACAAGTTTACATCTCCATCCCACTGTTAGAAGCAACAGGGCTGACATAGTCCTTTTAACCCTTGTGCTATCTTAGATGACCCACCCCTTACATTGACGTGTTCTCCCTACCATGACAAAGGTGGATAAAGGTGGGAAGATTTCATGTAATCCATGGACACCAGTGAAGATCACAAATCATTAAAGGAAAAAGGTTCAGAGCACTGTCTAGTGGGTCTAGATGACCCAACTCCCAACGTTAACGTGCCTAGGATAGCACAAGGGTTAAAGGCACATGAACAGCTAGTTTACAAGAGATGCTAGGTTGATGTAAACTCGGTGTAACACCATGACTGAATTTTCTTACTCCTTTGGTGATCAACATACTTGTGAAAAACTAAAAAAAGTTCCCAGCAGAATCTATAAAAGAAAATGGATTGCCTGCTTATAGCTTCTAAAGAAAAGATCTGGCAATGGATAGGGGAACATATCACTGTCTGTACCCTGGGAACCCTCTCCTTCTATTTGTGGACTTCCCAAGGTTTACAAGGATTGAGTTTTCCTCAAAACCATAATCAGCAGCATTAACTCTGTAACATACAACATTTCCAAACACCAAACTATGGCATTTCATCTCTGCCAAAAAGTGAAAGGGCGTAAAGACAACTAAACAGGCGTATTCAGGAACTGAGTGAGGAACCTAACAACCGTGCAGACGTAATTCTACCCGAGCGACACGCATTTTAAAAAATTACATTGCTGCAATCCTAACTGAGCCGTGATCCCGCACGGTCAGTTCTTCATGTGCCTGGATAAAGGACTTCCTCACTGACCGGCCCCAGGCTGTGAGGCTGGGCCCCCACCTCTCCCACACACGCACACTGGCTCCCCACAGGGCTGTGTGCTGAGCCCACTCCTGTACTGCCTCTACACCCACGACTAAAGTCTGCAGCACGACAGCAACCTTGTGAAGTTTGCTGATGACACCACAGTCGTTCAAATGGAGACAAGGCAGCCTACAGGGAGGAGGTCCTGAGGCTGGTGACTTGGTGTTTAGACAAGAACTTAGCTCATAACACCAAGGGAATCATGGTGGACTTCAGGAGGCACAGCACCGACCCAACTCCCCTATACATCAACGGAGAGCATGTGGAGAGGGTCCACACCTTCCGGTTTCTGGGAGTCGTTTTCTCCAACATCTCCTGAAAGAAACAGAAAACATCACAGAGGTCATAAAGAAGGCCCAGCAGAGACTCCACTTTCTGCAGGTCCTCAGAAACCACAATCTGGACCCACGCCTGCTGACATCCTTCTACCGTACGTCCACTGAAAGCCTTCTGACGTACTGCATTACAGCGTGGTACGGCAGCTGCACCATGGCAGACAGGGAGTGACTGCAGAGGGTAGTCAAAGCAGCTCAGAGGAACATCGGCTCCCCCGTCCCCTCACTGTTGGACATCTACTCCTCCCGCTGTCTTAGCAGAGCTGGGAAGATCATAAAAGACAGTTCCCACCCTGGCTCTGGACTGTTTGACCTGTTGCCCTCAGGAAGGCGCTACAGGTGCATCAGATCAAGGACAAACTGCCTTAAAAACAGTTTTTTCCCCAAAGCCATAACCATCCTCAACTCACACATGCACTGACACTGACAGCTCCACCCCCATGTCTCTCTCTCTCACTATGCGCACCTCATCATGTCAACACCATCTCATCATGTGCAATTTATTAAGTGCAATATATATCTGCCATCATGGGCATAGCTGTTTTTTTGTTTTGTTTTGTTTTTGTTTTAATTATATGTCTTTGTACTTTTGTAAATTGTACTTGTAAATTGTGCTCTTCATTCATTTTTTTTCATTTACCAAGGCTGTGTCCCACCAAGGTGGGGTAGCCTAGACAAGGCACACAATTTTAGCTCCCTCTGTCTCTTCCCCAAACCCTCCTCCTTCAGTGTGTGTGTGTGTGTGTGTGTGTGTATGTGATTGGTCTGAGGCCTGGTCTAAGCCACACCACACTGCACCAGGGTCAGCTGCACACTCCAGCGTGGGCACCTCCACAGCAGGGCCTCAGCCAAGGCTGGTTTCCCCTTGCCGCTTCATCCCAAGACCAGACCTCTACCACACCCATCCATTCATTCATACACAAGCTCTCTCCACCCATCCCTGTCCTGAGCAGCCTCTCTCCCCTGCACCACAGTCATCCCTCTTGCATTCAACGCTCTCCTTACCCCCTCTGTCCATCCCATTCGCGGTCTTCCTCTCATTCTCACTCCACTTACATCAGATTCATATACCCTTTTCACCAATCGCTCCTTCCCATTCTTTCAACATGTCCAAACCATCCCAGTGCCTTTTGCTCTGCTCTATCAGCCAACTCCCGCATCACACCAGTTCTCTCTCGGATAACTTCATTTCTCACACGATCCATACGCGTCACACCACACATACTCCTCAAACATCTCATCTCAACTACATTCAGCTTCCTCTTTTCCGCCACTTTCAGACTCCATGTTTCAGCCCCATATAACGCTGCAGGCACCACCACACCCTCATACAATCTCCTTTTTGCATCCTTTCCCAGTGACCTACATTCAAACACTCTCTTCATTCCCCCCCCCCCATATCTTTCGTACTTCATTCATTCTAAACTCTACCTCTCCCCCTATTCCACCATCCACACACACACGACCCCAAATACTGAAAACACTCTACCTCTTCCAACAACTCCCCATTTAATGCCACATTCAATCTACGTTCACCCTTTACCCTCGTACACCTCATCACCTTACTCTTTTCCACATTCATTCTCAACTTCCTTCTGTCGCACACCCTTCCAAACTCCTCAACCAGACGTGCCAAGCTCTCTTCTGAGTCAGCCACTAGAGCAGTATCATCTGCAAACAGCAACTGATTCACACTCCATTCGCTGCTGTCATTATTCACCATGCTCACACCCGTACCCGACACCCTTTCATTCACCTCTTTTACCACACCATCCATATACACGTTAAACAACCACGGAGACATCACGCATCCCTGACGCAGACCAACCCTCACAGGAAACCACTCACTCATGCTATTTCCAACTCTCACACACGCTCTACTGTTTCTATAAAAACTCTTCACACCTTCCAACAAACTACCATCAATACCATACATACTCAACACAACCCACAACGCCTCTCTATCAATCCTATCATACGCCTTCTCTAAATCCATGAATGCCCAAAACACCTCCCTCCCCTTAGCCAAAAGCTTTTCACACACCTGTCTCACAACAAACACCTGATCCACACACCCTCTACCTCTCCTGAAACCACACTGCTCTTCACCAATCATACACTCAGTTCCCTCCACTACCCTATTAATCAGCACTCTCCCATACACTTTGCCTACAACACTCAACAGACTAATACCCCTAAAACTACCACATTCATACTTATCACCCTTACCCTTGTACAGGGGAACCACACACACACTCATCCAATAAGCGGCACCTGCCCATTTGCAAAACACACATTCAACAATCTCACTAACCACTCAATCACGATCGCTCCACCACACTTCAGGCATTCCACAGCACACCCATCCACACCTGCAGCCTTTCCTACTTTCAACTTTCCCACAGCTTGCTCCATTTCCTCTCCTGTAATCAACGCTTCATTCAACTCTTCCAATGCATTCAGTCTACTTTCCCTTCCATCCATCCCAATCACAGCATCCCGATCTTCCTCCACATTCAGCAGCCTCTCGAAATACTCTGCCCATCTTTTTCTTACTGCATTCCCCTCATTCAACATCCTTCCATCCTCTGTTTTTACCTTCTTCTCCCTCCCCGACACTCCCTTTCGCACCCTCTTCACCTCCTTCAAAAACATTTTCTTGTTCTCTCGAAATTTATCCGTCAACTGTCTGCCCCACCTTTCGTCCGCAGCCGCTCTTGCCTCACGCACAGCTCTCTTAGCATCCCTTTTCTTCTCCTTATAACACTCATATGACTCCCTGTCCTTTCTCTGCAGCCATACTTCATACGCACATCTCTTCTCTGCTACAGCCAACCTTACATCCTCGCACCACCATTCACTTCCCTTTCTTAGACCACCCCCAACATGTCTCACACCACACACTTCCTCTGCACTTCCAACCACTGCACTTTTTCATTTTTTTCATTTCATTTTATTTTTCCACAATACGTCGAAAGCAACAAATCTCACTCTTGAAATCGCACTCTTGAACTGTTGCCATTCTTCCTCCACTCCAACAACCATTTGCTCCTTCACCATATTCCACTTGCCACCTAATTCCCTCTGATACTCACACATTTTCTCTCTGTTCTTCAAAACACTCACTCTCAGAACTTTTCTTGCCTCCCCACTCTTTCTCGATCTCACCCATGGCATACCCACACCCAACCTTCCTTCCACCAAATAGTGATCAGACATACCTCCACTCTCTCCCCTCCTCACACTTACATCCAGCAATCTACTACATGCAACCTTTGAAACCACCACATAATCCATCAGTGCTTTGTCAATCACTCTTCCACCACTCTGCCTCACCCACGTATACTTATGGATCTCTTTCTTTCTGAACCATGTATTCCCAATCACCATCTCTCTTTCAGTGCACATTCCTATCAGTCTCTCACCATTATCATTCTTTCTAGGAACACCATGCCCGCCAACAACACCCTCAATTTTCTCATCACCCACTCTAGCATTCAGATCTCCCATCAGCACTACATTCACATTTGCTCCAAATCCTTGCAAGCACTCATCCAAGTCGTTCCAGAAGGTCACTCTCTCCTCTTCATTCCTCTCACTGCCAGGACCATATGCACTCACGAACACCCACAGCTCCTTCCGAAATTTCACTTTCACCCAAATCAGTATTGGTGAAACCTGCTTCCATTCAACCACACATCGTCTCACCTCACCAAAGCCACACCTTCTCTTGCTCTCCCGCTCTCTACACCAGACATTCTCCCACTCACACTTCCAAACACACACTCACCCTTCCCTTTCATCTTTGTCTCACTCAGTGCTAACACGCTCATTCCCCTCCTTCCAAACATCCCTCCAATCAGATCTCTTTTGCTTCCATCCGTACTACACCCCCGCACATTCAACGACCCAATCTTAAGGGTTTGGGGAGGTAGTCTCCCCTTCCCAGCTCTGCCCTGTCCGTAGTTAAGAATGTAGTTACAGGGGAGAGGATTCCCAGTCCTCTCGCTCCGTCCCTTTTAGTCGCCTTTTACGACACGCAGGGAATATGTTGGTAGTATTCTTTTCGACCCCCCCTAACCACAAGAAGGATTGTGCTCTTCATTTTGTGAAATTATTTTATTATTTTGGGAGATTACTTTTCATGCATGTTTGCACTGAATAGTGAGCAGCTTTAATTTCACTGTATCCGCGTGTGATGCGAGTTGTACATGTGTATAGTGACAAGTGACAAAAAAGGCATTCTATTCTATTCTATTCTATTCTATTCTATTCTATTATATTATATGCAATAAAATAAAATAGAGATTGACTTTCTCACAAAATTTAGCATAATAATAATAATGTAGCATGACTATGCTGACAAGTCTTCATTACTAGTTCATATAAATAAAACTTGTATTTGCTTTTTAAAAGTTTATTGATTTTTACAGAATGGTGTTTCACAGAGTACACATGTTGCTTCACAATGTGTATTCTTTAGAAATGCATTTGTAGTTCACTTTCTGTGTTAATAGAAAAGGATTGAGATACTTCCTGACACATTTGAACATTTATCAGAAGAGTTATTGAAGCAGGAAGTCCGTATCTGTGAAGATCTAATTTAACTGAACTGCAGCTGCTCTATTCCCGTGTTCTTCCGCGTAGCTGATGGCTTGCAGTTTAAATTGTGCCTCATAATCGTGTGTCTTTGCATTTCCAGGGTTTCCAAAACGATTTTGTTCTGCATTATGCTCATAAGTGCACCTTTATACCATGGGGGGGGGGGGGTCTTCTTTCACATCCTCACTTCTCTCCGTACCGTTCTCATGCTGTTCTCTCCTAGATCATCTTTACTGAAGTCACACAACAACACATTAGGTACATTTAGCTCTGTACATTTTGGAGAAAATGTAAGACTTTCACCTTATGGTTGTGGAAGTTCTGTATATAAAAGTATGATAAAAGGCAGAGAGCCGCATGCAGCTCAAGCGCAACCTGTTTATACCCCCCCCCCTCGCTCTGGAAAATGAAAGTCCCGCCTCGCTGGATTTGACCAGCAAATTCGGCCAATCAGATCAACCAGAAAGATTACTGCCTCCAAGTGACAAACACACCCCTGAATACCGCCCCCCAAGTGACAAAAACGCCCCCTTAACACTGAGCGTAAATCCTGGTGAGGGTGCAAAGAGGAACTGACCGTGCGGGATCACGGCTCAGTCAGGATTGCAGCGGTGCAGTTTTTTAAAATGCGTGTCGCTCTGGTAGAATTACGCCTGCACGGTTGTAAGGTTCCTCACTCTGTTCCTGAATACGCCTGTGTAGTTGTCTTTACACCCTTTCACTTTATGGCAGAGATAAACGCATATCAAACCTAGAATTTGCCATTCAAGTGAAAATCTGCACACAAAGCAAAGACCCCATCTGCTTAACCACCACATTACCTATTGATTTTGTCTTTTTTTTTTTACAGTACTTCATCTATTCCTGTATTCTGGGTCTGGTGTCGTGCTCTGTATTTCTGAGAATTAACTACGAGCTGAAGATGGTGGTGATGCTGGTTGCCGTGGTAATCTACAACGTTATCATCCTCCAGACACATGCCTCCCTGCTGGATGGATTTAGCAAAGCTATGTACCCTACAGATAAACTGGACAGGTAACAGTTGTTCTTTTATATAAAACATGCCTACACAAGGCCCTAAAAGTAGAATAGTCTCAGTGAAGGGAAGCATGCAAATCCCTCCATCTTTCACTTGCCTTGTAACTTGGCGTTTCACTCAAACACAGCCTATTAGACTAAGTAATGAGATGGTTTTTGTGGACTGATCCTGAGGAGCCAGAGTCCCCCCAAAGACTGACAGTCAAGTGTGTTCCTGGAAGAAAAGGATGATGATAAGATACTGCAGTTTGTGTCACCTGGGCTGAACTTGTTTTCCACATTTTGACTGACAGGTAATGAAAAAAGAAAAAAAATCTGTCATGCCAAAAGTTTTCAGAGCACCCAGTGGAACAAAAAGCAGTTTCCTTTCTTTGGCCAAATCCAAATTCTGCCCTACCCCCAAGCCCCCCAAGCCTCTTTCGCTCTGCACAAAAAAACAATTTGCTCACACCCCTATCCCTTAAAATGCCCCTTCAACTGGAGGAGGTTAGGGAGCTTGGAGAAGTTAGGGGAAGAATTTGGGTCTGCCTTTCTGTCTTACTACGATATGCGCTACTTTTCTACTCAGTCGCAGAAATAATGAAACTACTTTCCTCCTGCAGGACTGGTGATGGCATCTGGTTTAGTGTTTTGCTGCCGGACTATATGAGATGGAGGGAAGTTAAACCTGTCAAAAAACAAGGCCCATCTAGCTTGACTTGGGATTAATTGATTTGCAAACCAAATAAATTCCAAGTTCTTACTTGATCTGTCCCACACAAGACATAGTTGCCCAGCCCACTCCAAAAAATAGCCCCCTCCTCACAGCTAATTTGACAGCCAGCAGCTCTCTGTTCCCTGTCATAACTTTTCTCTGCAGGAGTGAGCTTGCAGGAGAAATACATGTCGGAAGGAACCTCAACAGATGCTCTCTGACACTCGGATGCATTCTCTTTTAAATCTTTCAGTCCAGCAGCTGAGCAGATTGATCAAAGCGTAGGCATCTTTAGTTGGACAGATTTTACTGTTTCAACAGATTTTGAATATTCTGACATAGGACATAGTTCAATAAACCCCTTTTGTATTTGAGGCCAAACTTTATTTAAATGGTAAATGAGGAAGGCCCTTTGGCCTTTAAGGCCCAAAGTATTACAGTCTGATCCAATTCACACATTCACACACGGATGGTGGCTCTGCTGCTGAACAGTGGCGCCAACCTTCCACCAGAGGCAATGTGGGGTTCAGTGGCATTGCCAGGATTGCCGACATATGGGTGGGCAAGCGGGAATCAAACCTTTAGCGAACATTTCCCAGTGTTTAAAAATGAACATACTTTTGCAAATAAAATACAATTCCTCTCAAACACATTTAGAGCACAGTACATACATTCAAGAAACACAGATATGGGCTAGTCACTTAATCCTTGCCTTTATCCTGTGACCCACCCTTACAATGACGTGTTCTCCCTACCATGACAAAGGTGGATAAAGGTGGAAAGATTTCATGTAATCCATGGACACCAGTGAGAGAGTTCACAAATCATTGAAGAAAAAAGGTTCAGCGCACTGTCTAGTAGGTCTAGATGACCCAACTCCCAGTAATTAAAGTGCCTAGGATAGCTGAGGGTTAAAATATGTGAAACAAACATGCAGACTTCTGCAGATCAGAGCAACATGTCCAGAGCAGCAGTCTCTCATGCTCCACTTGTGTCTTCATAGGCTCTACACCTACAACCATACAACAATCAAAAGTGTCTGTCAGATGGTAACATCTTTAAACCAGACAGAAATGCATTAACAAAGAAACAGTAGAATCAAAGTGATGTTGAAACATTAAGTATTTTTTTTTTTAAAAAAAAAGGCGAATTTCCCGATGAATGAAGCCAGCTCGATTGAGCAGAAGCTCCATCAAGTTTGTTTTTGTAGTAAACACAGAAATTGCATTCTCACGATAAATGCCTGAAATAAATAACTAGAATCATTAATCACTTAGTCAAATCTTAAAATTGTATTCTAGACCAAGAAATTACTCATGTTTTGTCACAAAGTTATTGCAGACTCTTTCTTGTTGTGAGGAAAGCTCCGCCTTTTCCCGTGTGATGGTCTTTCATCTTTTGGCTCCTTAAGAACGAAATCCTTGTATTTTTGCTGATCCTGATCCAAAGTTTCAAATTACCAGGCCAAAGTGCTTAACAATACTGATCACAACTGCTTATGACAGGATAAAAAATGAAATAAAATTTGCTTTAAGAAGGAATAATCATAAAGGTTGTAAATCTAATAAAAAAAACATGTTTAGATAAAAAACTGCTTAAATTAAAAATGTTTTCAGGTGCATTTTCAAAAGCCTTGGCTCAGTCACTTGGGACACAGGCAGAGGATTTGGGCAGCTTTTGCTAACCCTCAATCCCCTTGAGTTTTATAATGCATGTGGGGTGCTAACCAAAAAATTTAACCTCACCATCGAAGATCCCAATAAGCTTTGTGAGTCTCAAAAACTCTGAGATATGAAAACTTTTACCATGGAAGCGCTCTGAAAGAAAATCTTTTTTTATTTTTTTGGGGCTTTTTCCCTTCAGAGATCACCACAGCAAATCAGCTTCCTCCATCTAACCCTATTGTCTTCATCCTCTCCTCTAACAGCAGATACCTTCATGTCTCAGTTCACTGCATCCATAAACCTCCTCTTTGGTCCTCTTACATTTAGAGGAACCTGCTGAATCAAACATACTACAGGGTTGAAAGGCTGGACTGCACAGATGGAACAAAACCAATGATCAGAGGTGACTGTTGGAGAACAATTTTTGTCTCTGTCTTACCTCCACCTCTGCCGTGGTGCAGTGGTAGAGCTGTTCACCTCGGTCCCACCCATGTGTAGTGTTCTTGGGCAAGACACTGAACCGTACATTGCTCTAGCCCCAGTTACATCTTGGCATCAGTGTGTTGAGCTGTAAAGTACGCCATCAATTGTGTGAATGAATTGAATGGGACTGTGACACGCCAAGCACCTTGGACTTTCTAGAAGTAGTAAAGTGCTATAAAAGTACATGTCATTTACCATCTGAATTCAAATGGAGAAAATTGCCACTTAAGCTGTGATTGATGCAGGTCAAACAGCTGGTTGATTGGGGTTTTCGTTAATCAGAATAATTAAATATAAGTAAAGCTGGCATAGAGGAATGAGTCCTAAAATCATTGAGCCATTTACATGACACACAAGAAGCTTCTGTATGTGGTAGGCAGAAAAATATTCTCCCATCAATCTATGGCTCCATATTACCCATCATTCCTTTTGTCTATTTATACATTCATTCATTCATTCATTCATTCATTCATTCATTCATTCATTCATTCATTCATTCATTCATTCATTCATCATTCATTCATTCATTCATTCATTCATTCATTCATTCATTCATTCATCATTCATTCATTCATTCATTCATTCATTCATTCATTCATTCATTCATCCATCCATCCATCCATCCATCCATCCATCCATCCATCCATCCATCATCCATCCATCCATCCATCCATCCATCCATCTCCTTCCAGAGCATTGGTGTTAGCTCTTCCCATCTGTGTTAGTAAATGTCTTTTCTTTGTGTTCAGACCGGGAGTGCTAAAGGACCTGAAGACCATGGGTTCCATTTCTCTGTTTATCTTTTTCATCACTCTCCTGGTGTTAGCCAGGCAGGTAAGTGGATCTCCACACACCCTCCCACTTTGGGCATAAGTGACCTTACAGTGTAAAGTGAAATATGAAATTTAATTCCTCCACTCACTCCAGGTTTGAACATGCCATTGGGTCATTCAGCTCTTAAAATATTTCCTGATAGGAGGGATATTGTTATTTTCCAGCGATTCTCTACCTGTGGATTCGAAATGAATTTATTTTCAAAGTGCTGCAGTGTTGGAAGATCCCACTCTGCATAAGATGATCACATTTGTTCAGATCTTCCCCTCCTCTGTGCCCCTGCATGTGACCTCACTCAGTCAGCCCAGATTTGATTAAAGATGTTTTATCTTCTTTGGAGTACCATTTATCATTTCTGACCCCAAAGCAGATATTTTGGACAAAGATGCCAAAAAATGGGACTCCCTTGAGAGCCCTGCTTGGCTCCAAGCAATCCCTTGAGCAGTTTTGTTTCTGGGTCACAATTGAAGCAGGAAAGGTTTGCTTTGCTTTGTACTCATTTTAGAATATTAAGCTCCTTCATCTGCTTGTTGTTTGTTTAAATGCCAAAGCAGAACACTGCATGATCAGTTCTGGGAACCGAATTTTCCGGGCAGCCCATCAACGCGTACTTTAGTACTGAGATGCTTGAGATGGTTACATTACTTATTTTTAGTCAGCCAAGAAATATGCACTACAAATCCCGATTGTGAGGACTAGCAAGCCTTTCCCAGTAATCTAGTAAGAGAGCATGAAGCAGGTTAGAGGAAACAAGGCATCCCTGGTTCATTCTCCTTTAACAGATACTCAGTGGAGAAAAACATATTCACAGAGTTGTTTTCTAAGCTGCATCTGGAACGTGATCCACTTTCTTCTGACCTATTTTCTCGATTTGTGGAGGTTTCATAAAGTTGTGCATCTAACTGCACACAGACAATTAAGATTCTTTTTTTCTGTGAGAAAGTAGGTTTATGTAACCTCTGCAGAACAAGTTATCTGTTGCAGTTAAACTAAATGGAAGACTGTTTGCATGGCAGAAGCTGGTGTCCATAAAGCTTTAGAAAACCTTGTGAGAAACATAAATAAGCAGCACACGTCACAAGATATTTTTAAAAGAAATCTTTCTGTGCAAAATTGTTCTACCTACTTTTTATTTATTTTAACCAATACAGTTCAGCTTGTTGTAGGGAGCATAAAGCAACACATGACTACCCTACTTAGAATGCCTATGAGGCCCAAGAGGCTGACGATTTGTCAGAAGAGTTGATGGGAAGCTTTTCTAGCAAACTGTTGTTCTTCATGTGTTCCATTTTTTCTGCAAAAGGCACCCTTTGCAGAAAGAGTATGACCACAGAAAAGTATAACCTATTCAACTCTTTCACAATAACTGTTCGGTTAGAGAGTCTGTAAACATCTCCTCACTGTCCTTTTCTTGACAGAATGAGTATTATTGCCGGCTGGACTTCCTGTGGAGAGACAAGTTTAAAAGGGAGTGTGAGGAGATCGAAACAATGGAAAATCTCAACAGAGTCCTGTTGGAGAACGTTCTACCAGCTCACGTTGCTGAACACTTTCTGGGGCGAAACTGGAAAAATGAGGTCAGAACTTTATAGCTATGGACCCTGCAGAGAGCTTAAAAACAAATCTAGCTTAGAACAGCTGATTTATTGCATAATCATACAATTTTAAATACCAATTTTCAGATAATAGCTGCAGATCATTGTAAAAACACCAAAACAAATGATCTTTCCATTTCAAATAACAAAACTGTTCTGACAAAATTTGTTACTTAATCCTTGTGCTATCCTAGGCACTTTAAATGTCAGGATCCTGTTGCGGACACGAACACAGGATGCAGGATTGCAGAAGCAAAGTCTTTTAATTCTGCACTGAATTGAATGATACTTGAGGCTTGAGGTTACAGTAGACTAGAGAGGCAAACAAAACAATCTTGTAAAGAAAGGAGGAAACACACAGACTAAATACACAGGAGGACTGATGACATAAGTGAACACAGGTGTAGCCAATAAGATGCCAGGTGGAAGGAAAAGTAACTGCAATGAAAAAAGCCCAGGAAAACAATGGCTGTGTCCGAATTACCGCCCTAACCCCTAACTACTAAAACCCTATATAGTGCGGCACTATATAGTTCTCTATATAGTTCTCTGAATTTTCAAAGCAATTCGGAAACCCGTGCTCACTAGTTTTCTCTTTCGGGTGTTTTCAAATGGCGCTTGGCACGGAAACAAAGTGGCGCATTACCGCCACCACCTGGTCTGGAGGGGAACTACTTCTATTTAACGCGGAGAATGACACCCATTTGTCAAATTAAAATTATAATAAATATGAACATTTTATGAAGACTATTTATGAATCTGCTGTGTTCTGATCATGGAAAATGTGGCTGATTTATAAATAATAAAATTACAAACACATTGGTGGTGATTTTATGTATTTGTTGATAAATAAACGCCCATGTTATTACTCCATGGCAATATTTCTTTTTGTGCCGCTGAACGATTTACGGGCTCTTGCGAGGAGGCATTTTTTTTCTGTAGTTTTCTCTTCTACCTTACTGAAAATAGCTTTATATATGAATCTGTCCGTGTTCCTGGCAATAATTCAACCGTTTTTCATGGGATCAAACCAAAAATGAGCAGATATGCAGCATCACAGGACTGCAAGGAGAAGCAGACGTCTCAGAAGATTTACTCTGGATGCCCTGGCCAGACATGAACAACTTGTGAGTTAAACTTTTTTATTAATTTTTTTTATTAGTTCAATTTAAGCATTTGTTACTAATTGTGCTCAAGGTCACACAGTCTGCTGGGTAAGAGTTTAACATTCTTTTTCAACACTGGACTATGAACTGTATAGTCTAACTACATGAAACACTTGTGAGATCAAAGTTTAGTATTTTTTATTCAGAGTCAAACCATATCACTTGTTTTAAACGAAAATACTTTAATTTTTAAATATTTATATAAAAATCCAAAAACCCAGCCAAAAAAACCACGAGCTTTTCCAGCATTAATAAATACGTCATAAACTAAAATGTAAGACATCAGAATAAAATGAAACATTCAAAAAAAATCAGATTTAATTTTCTCAATGAAATAATTATTTTTCTATTTTACAGGGTCTTCCACATCTCTACTGCTTTGCCAACATAAAGGTGTCTGTCGTGGCCCTTCACGCTGACGCTCAGTCCGACACAAGACCAGACCGGCAGACCCGCAGATCGGTTGACCTGCAGGACCATTGAGCATCTGGTGGAGCAGCTTCAGGTTCCTCACACTCTGGGGGGGGCACAGGAGACTGAGGTCCTGGTATTTCTTTTCTGGCTGGCGTGTGGCACATCTTACAGTGTGGTAGCCAGGGCCTTTGACATGCCACGGTCCACTGTAAGTGACGTTGTCCACAGGACGGCAGACCGCATCCTCCAGCTGATGAGCAGGGTCACCCAGCATCCAGTGGGAATGAACTGCCATTAGTCACCTCTGGTTTTTTAGCAGCTTGCTTGGTCTTCCACCTTCCAAAAGGTCGTGGGGAGCATTGATGGCTGCCACATAAGAATAAAGGCCCTAAAAGAAAATGCAGCTTGTTATTTTAACAGGAAGCTTTTTTATTCCATTCAACTGCAGGCTGTATGTGACTCTAAGCCAAATTTAGAGATATTTTTGTTGGAAATCCAGGATCAATCCATGATTCACAGGTTCTACGTAAACGCCCAATTTATGTAAATCAAACAAACCCACCTGAAGGATCCTTTTGGGTGATGGTGGGTATCCCTGCATTGCTCATCCCATCACGCTGCTGACACCCTACAGGGAACCCATGTGGAATGCGGTTCAGGCCCGTTACAACCAGCACCACGCCAAGGCACGCTCTGTGGTGGAGAGAGAGCATTTGGCAAATGAGGAGGAGAGCAATATTTCTGGGGGCACTGGAAGTAAAACCAACCTTTGCAATGAAAATCATTGCCTGCAGTTCAGTTCTGCACAATCTGTGCATCAGAGAAGGGGACTGCTTGGAGCCACAGATGTTGAGCCACAGCAGGAACCAGTAGGACGGGTAAAGTGGCGTCCGTCTGCGAGGACAGATCTCTGCTTTCCTTTTAGCTCCAACTGTGACACACATGACTCTAGAAGACCAGGATTATTGTTAAGATGTATAAAAATAAATGTTAACATAAACGAAAATGTAAATATGTACATTTGATATTTATATGAAAATCCTTTTGAGATTGTTAAAAATGGCTCAGATTTAAATAATACATGTAAATAATTCATTTTTGTTCATGCATTTATTAAAAAAATTGCAAAAACAACGACGACGTTACATTTTGTGAACAATATTTTAAACTCAGGTAAGCTTAACAGACTCTCCTGTCACTCTTTGTCCCTTCTTGCTCTCTCCTCCTCTCCTCTTTCAACAACAACCTTTACCCCAACATGACAACGATTACAGTTTAATGATAAATAAATACAAATCTGATCAAGTGTCTCTTACTCCCATCCGGCACGAGCTTGCCTGATAACAAACAGGCTATCTTTCTCCATCCACAGATGGATCAGATTTTCCTCATCCTCGTCTGTCCCTACATATATAAACACATTTTAAAAATGTGTTAATAACTTATGACTACGGTTAGAACTCACTGCTTTTGATGTACTATCAACAGCGATGTTTTTAGCCTTCAATGCTAATTCGCGCTAGCGTTAGCTTTAGCATTACCGAAATTGATGAGCTTCAAAACAATGTAGATAGTCGATTGAAGAATATAACATATTAAACACATCACCTTACGTATTTACAAATATATTTTACAACATATACAAGATACTTTTAAATATACTTACATTTTTAAGTCCTCTTTCTAGCGCAACCGTCCGCCATCTTCAAATAATTCAAACGCAGTGTATTGTGGGTCACACGCAATGCATTGTGGTATGAACGCAGTGCATTCTGGGCAATATTCGCCGATCGAGTGAGCATCGATCCACACTGGTTTTTCGTAGAGAATTCTGGGAAATTTCTAGTGCACATGATTTTTGAACTGTAGATTCGGACAGCACTACAGAATGGCGACCGCACTATATAGTGCACTATATAGGGGTTAGGGCGGTAATTCGGACACAGCCAATGAGCTGGAAACAGAATAAACTGAACACAATTACACACCCCACCCCAAATACCCCACTTTAACATTGGGAGTTGGGTCATCTAGACCCACTACACAGTGCTCTGAACCATTTTTCTTCAATGATTTGTGATCTTCACTGGTGTCCATGGATTACATGAAATCTTTCCACCTTTATCCACCTTTGTCATGGTAAGGAGAACACGTCAATGGAAGGGGGGGTCATCTATGATAGGACAAGGGTTAAACGTATTTCTGGTTACATTTTCGCTTATTATATTGCAAAGTCTTACCTAAAAAAGTAACAGAAAAGACGTTCTTTTAAATTCAATGAATCGTTTCAAAAGAAAATGTATCAAGTGTTAAATGTTTCAATATTTCATTTGTTGAGGGAAGAGGAATTTGATTTCAATTTTCTTTTAATGTCAGCTACCGTTCTGATCACTGAGAATACTTGGATTTTTAGGGAAACTAAACTCTGCCTTTTCAATGTTCCTTCAGTCAGTGGCCTTCAGGGATTTCTTTTTTTAGAAAGAGATTTTTAAGAAGAGGCTCAAGACCCACATTTTTTATTTTGCTTTTAGTTGATTTGAACTGCAGTTACATAGTCATTATTCATTGTATGTGGGGGTCATGGGTCATATGTTTTAACAGAGGGGAGTGGGAAGGGTGAAGGGTGGGTTGGGTTTTTGCTGTAATATTGTGTTTTCTGTTTTAATGTTAAAGCGCTTCGAGCTGCACAAATGCATTAGAAGCGCTATTTTATAAATAAAGTTTGATTTGATTTGATTTTGAACCAGTTTTGTTGCACTAGATATCTGGTCAAATGTCTGCTCAGTTTTTGTTGCACTTTCCAGTCTAACCTAAAACTGCAGCTGTGGCTGAGTGGGAAAGTGTCACTCCAGAAATGACAGGAAAATGTCTCACTGAGAGGGAAGCATTCAGATAATGGATTTCTGACCTATCTGTCTTCATCTTCACTGCTGAAGGACCAATTCAACACACTGCTCTGATCTTCCACTTTTTTTATCAGGATTTGTATCATCAGTCATACGAGTCGGTGTGTGTGATGTTCGCCTCCATCCCAGATTTCAAAGAATTTTATACTGAATCTGATGTGAACAAGGAAGGACTGGAGTGTCTTAGGCTTCTCAACGAGATAATTGCAGACTTTGATGAGGTAAGCCATTGTCTGTTAGTCAGACAAAGAACAATCTTTGTAAAGAACTTGGGTGGTTGTTTCAGGATTGTCCAAAGAGGACAATGCTGAAAAGTCCTGGCAGTGTTTGAAGATCAGTAACATATGATGACCCAGTCCTCCTCCTGCAGCTGCTGTCCAAGCCCAAATTCAGTGGTGTAGAGAAGATTAAGACTATTGGCAGCACCTACATGGCTGCAACTGGACTCAACATGACTCTGGTACCAGAATGTGTGCAGGTAGGTTTTACACACACACATTTACACTGTGATGATGACAACCCTGGGATTTTAAATGGCTTGATTTCAAAAGAGGTTGATTTCAAAAGGGGGCCATTCTCCGTTCACTCCATTGTCAAAAGGGCCAGTGTGTTTACAATAAATTCAAAACTTTATTGTTCAAGAGAGGAAGAAACAAGGTTGCTTGGTGGTGTAGTGGTTAACACTTTTGGATCACAGCAAGAGGGTCTTTCTGATCCAGTCCAAAAACATGCTTCACAGGTTTATTGGTTCATACTTTTAGATTTTATTTTAGATATGAATGTGCATGTCTGTGGTTGTGTTTTTGAGTGGCTCTGCAGTGGACAAGAGAACTGAAACCCCCCTACACCTAATGGTGGCAAGGATAAGCTCTAGCAACCCAACAGACCCGAGCAAGACTAAAACAGGTTTAGAAAATGGATAGATGTAAAAGGGATAAACAATAAATAAATGACCCGCTGGGTCAACCTGCCTCTGTCCCTCATGGGCAAGGTAGCCACAGCAAAAATAAAAAGTTTGCCAAAAATGTGAAAAGATCAACCTGTCAGATCTACCATTTATTAGCCAAACAGTTAAAAACAGGATTGTTTCAAAAGTATTAATATAAATGCCACTTTAACAGCCTGGTGGGAATTTTTTCAAAATATCAAAATCATCAATTCAACCGTGCAAAATGACCAGACCACCCAGACATCCTCATAAACAAAAAATGATACACTTGGCAAGCAGGGAGCGTAAAACAACTAGAGCACCTAATTATTGATAGAAGATTCATAACTCCCTAGGAACTTCAAGACAAACATGGAATAAATAATTTCTTGGAATATCAGCAACTTCAATCTACAATTACTAAAAAGTTTAAATACAAAGAAGACGACTTGTCGTCTTTGTACGATGACTCAGTTAATCACTGATTAACTGATTTTTCAATAAACAAAACTCTCTGGGCTGAGAGATTGGGTGGGGATCCGGCCGGGTTTGGTGGTGGTCTTTTTGCATGTGATGGGGAGGGGGATTACCCCGGGAAGGGGGGGACGTCTACACCTGGGATGGAATCACTCCTTTCCTGGCTCTGGGAGGAGGGGGGGGGAAACTCCCTTGGGGCCCCCGGTTGCTCTGGGCAACACCTACCATGGCCAAGGGGGAAGGTAGGCTGGCTGGCCTTGTTGGGGGGGAGCTTCCTGGGAGATTACTATCAGTACGGGACATTGGAGGTTTGGGGTCTCCACTGAGGCAATTGGTGGTTGCCTGCCTAATCAGCTGCCTCGGTCCCATCGAGGCCTGACTAGAGTTTTCCCAGGGTTGGCGCTTGGGGGCGGGCGCCTATGCTTGCTTTGAGGGGGTGGTGATTTCTTGGCCTCTCTCTCTTTGTGTGGGGTGGGGGTCCTGGGGGGTCGCTGCTTCGGGGGATGGTGCCCCTGGGCTGAGAAGACCTGGGCCCAATCCTTGGGGATGGCTGTTTCACCACTGGAGGACAGTCTACCAGCTGTCCCCGGCTTACGTTCTTACTCATACTTACTCATATAATCACTTATTAGGGTGATGGGGGCGGGTGTCATCCTGCGATGCACCTTGGTGGGAGGAGCTACCAGGCACTGCCAAGTCCCGTATTGAAACGGGACCCACCCTCTGATTTTATCTGCACCTTAGACACGTAGGACCTCGGTAGGGGGGGGGGTGCTTGGACATCACTGCCAGCAACCAGGAGATGTCCTCTCAGTGCCCTACCCACCAGTTTGAAATGCACCCTTCAGTACACACCCCCTGACCCCTCTAAATATAAACACACACACTCACAAGCACACATACATTATGCAAGGAAGGTGGGACCTCTGAACCATCTTTCCCCTACCCCATCCCTGGCAGGGTGTGCCAGGCACTCGGCAGCGGCGGCCATGTCCCTTGGGTGCTCGCTTCCTAGGCCCGGTGGCCCTATTTTCACGCAGGGAGAGGGATCCCTGAGTTCTCTGGCAAGACCAAGAGCCGGGGATCACATCACATCTGAGTGTGGGGCTGTCCGTGTCCCTGTGGTGTGGGTTCTGGTCCTTGTTCTTATGCCCTGTCCTTCTTCAAAATTCCAACTGTGGGTAAGCCTTGTCGGGCCATGTTTATAGAACTCCCTGTGGACCCCCACCATCCTTGTCTTGCTCTCCCCTGGACCAACCATGGGCTGGGTGGGTGGCTGCCTGTCGCTGCAGCTGCGGCAGGGGTCTTGGTGTGGGGATGACTGGGCACTCTTCCCTCTTTTCACATTCCATCATCTACCTTAGAAGAACATATGACTCACTCGAGCACAGGTGCTATCTCACCTCAGAAAAACTTTTTCAGATTACAACAAACGTTCACATGGGTCTCACTTTCGGTCGGAATAAATCATTTGGGCATGCGCAGTAGTGTGGAAAATACCGGAAGAGGAAATGAGTCCCAAAGTAAACAAACCTTGCTGTCATTTACATTTATGCAGCATCTCTGTAATATACGAGACGATCTTCCAAGCGTGCTTTTATCAATGTTATTAATATAATGAAGCGCCAGTTTGCTCATCATTTTATTTTTAATCCTAGAAGAAGCACGGAGCTCCCAGGAGAGTCTAACACGTGCTAACAACATTAGCCTTGATTGATGAACATAAAATCCATGCGGCAAATGCCGCAATCTGCATCTTGGCTGCACGTAAATATGTGGGAATAACATCAGCCTTTATTTTGTCGGGACACGACTGGAAACACTAATCCATGTGATTGTTTGAAAAGTTCGCACACCGCCCCAAAGCCGCTCTGTTAGCTGAAGGTCCAAGCTCTGCTCGGACACACGGTTCTCCTGCGTCCGGCAGCTGCTAACCCAGAGCGGCGGGACGGATCGCAGTCCGAATTCTACCACACGTAACAAAACAACAAAAGCACACGTAATAAAGCATCCTCCTCCTTCCCCTCAAACACAAAGTTATTAATCTAGCCGCTCTGCTCAGAGACACAGTTTGCTCAGTCCACCGGCACTTTATTTATTTATTTTAAACTTGTCCTGTCCAACAGCTGGGCAGGCAGATGAGAGCTGAGGGCCTCTTGTGTTGGACATATATTACTTTAACAATAGGGGTTATTAATCTTCAGACAAACCAGAGGTATGTCTGAATAAACCCCTTTGTAATTGAGGCCAAACTTTATTAATTTCAACCATGTTTGAAAATTTTGGGTGTTGGACCGGACGGAAAAGGAAAGAAGGGAAGAAAAAGGGAGGGATGTTAGAGAGAGAGGGGGGTAGGAGGGTGATAATGGGAGGGGAGGGGGGATAAGACCATGAAGCAGCATAAAGCAACAAGTTTACTGGTTGTTTATCATAAGGTTCAAATGTAGTACAAAAAGGGCGGGGCCACTCAAATGTTATCAACACACCTGTTAGCTGCAAAAATGTCCACATGTCGACATGCACACAAAACAGATAGTGTTCAAACGCATACCTATGCCTTTAAACCAACTAGTGTGAAATATTCCAGTCATTCAATCATGCAAACTAATAGTGCAAAGGTGAGCTAACACCTGTGCTAAGGTAAGTGTTTATGTTCTTCTAAAATGGATGGTGGAACGTGAAAAGAAGGAGGGAGAGTGCCCAGACATCCCCACCCCAAGAGCCCGCAGCAGCAGCAGCAGCGGCAGCCGGAATCCCCCCAACGCCACACGGGAACAGGCAGGGAACAACCGCCCCCCGGGCGACCAAGACCGCCACCCAAGCCAGGGCCAGCAGGACCGCCGCAAGGCCCCCCGAGCCAGAGAGCAGGGAGGCGCGAAGGGAAAGAGAGCGCCGCCCCAGCCCAACCAAGAGAGCATTCCCCCCGCCGCGCCGGGAGAGCCCACTGCAGGGCCCCACCGGAGAAGGACGCCCACAGCCCCAGACGAGCACCCCATCACCACCCAGGAGTTCCGGGCATCCTCCCGCCCCAACCCCAGGTACGAGCCAGGACCCCCCCAAGGGAGACCCGCTCCGCACTCCAGGCAGCCACCCACCCGGCCCACGGCTGGTCCAGGGAGGAGCAAGGCAGGGGCCCGCCGCCCCCGCCCAGGAGGGGGGAACTCCGGGGAAAAAAGGGGGCCCACAAGGGGTGTTGTAAATATGGCCCGACCAGGCTCGGCCACAGTTGGAAATTTGGCGGGGCCCAGCGCTCAGGGGCACGGACCAGGACCCACCCCCCAGGGACACGAACACCCCCGGCTCAGGTATAATGTGAACCCCCCCACTGCGCGGAGAGAGCACCGCCGGGCCCATGAAGCCGGCACCCAGGGGACACGGCCGGCGCTGCCAAGGGGCCCGCATCCCCCACCAGGGAAGGGGTAGGAAACAGATGGACCCAGGTCCCACCTTCCTTGCAAAATGTCCACCGGCACTTTAGCCAGGACCGCACAGGGTCCAGATGTCACAGGGCATGAAGCACTCCTCTTCGGCATCCCCCTCGTGAGGAGTGCAAGAGAGGTTTAGAGGCAAAGAGCCAGCGGGCGAGAGCGGAGCTGCGCTTCGCACCGGGCCTCCGCAGAGTAGCTGGTGGGTCCTGTTTGAGCTCCAAAGCTTTCTCTGGAGCAAAACACCATCTATGCATGACGGTAACCCTTGTGCTATCTTAGGCACTTTAACATTGGGAGTTGGGTCATCTAGACCCACTACACAGTGCTCTGAGCCTTTTTTCTTCAATGATTTGTGATCTTCACTGGTGTCCATAGATTAAATGAAATCTTTCCACCTTTATCCACCTTTTTCATGGTAGGGAGAACACGTCAATGTAAGGGTGGGGTCATCTAAAATAGCACAAGGGTTAAACCAAAGCAGTAGTGACACACGATCGGAATCAACGGTTTACATGCACAATGATAGGATCAACAATCGGTATAACCCACCTATCTCGATCGGACAGAAATTTTGATCCGAACGAGTCTGTTCGGGGCAGAGTATTCCGAATGGCGTGTTTACATGACACATTTTTCTTTTTATCAGGTGTTCTTTCTGATTTCTTTTGCCCATGTAAACGCAGCTAATGTGTATTCATTTTTCATTCACTCCTCATCCATACTTGGTGATGGTAAGCTACTAATCAATGGCGATTTCTTTAAGACTGCAAGGGAAGCTCGGCTTCCCTTACAATGTCACAAAATTAATAGTCAAATATGTAGTATTGTATTACCATTTTATTGACTAAAAATGCATTAGAAAACGTTCATCTCAAAGACGAGTTTGTTCAGAATCAGTTACATATAGCAGGTCGACTGACTCCATTTCCTTCTCATACATACCTGCAGCGTCACAGAGCATTTCCCTATTGAAGCCCAGCGTCCATTGACTTCAATGGGGCTGCTTTGAACGTTTTTTTTCAGCGCTTCGAAACTAGGCGGTCATTGGATAATTATGTCCCACCCACGGACGCCGGGCGTCTCTGGGGTTAAATGGGGAGTGGGCTGGCCCAGACTCCAAGTTTCTGCGTGATGATTGGAGGGTCTGTCGAAAGACAGCATCTCCTTTTGACTGACAGCGATTCTGTACTATAAGGAATAAAATCTTTCCACCTTTATTCACCTTTGTCATGGTAGGGAGAACACGTCAATGTAAGGATGGGGTCATCTAAGATAGCTCAAGGGTTACGCAGCATAGCTCTGCTGGCCATTGAGAGGACACTGGTCAAGTCACTTGAAATGACCCTTAGTTGATACGACAGGGTCACAGACCATTTTCTTGAAAAGGAACGGGCAGAATTTACTTTTAAATAAATAGACAATTTTATGATGTAGGCCAAAAATGAGCTTCCCCTCTCTGACAGACCAGTAGCCGCCACTGCTACTGATGTAGCCACAACTGCCCTGTGGATGCAGAGGCCTGACAGAAGCGTGGCTGCCAGTACCATCACTGGCGCTGCATACATATTCACACCCCAGTTGAGCCACACTGGTGGCAGGGAGGGTGCAGTTTCTTGCAAATGGACACAACATTAATTGACTGTGGGGAGTGGGGATTGAACTGCTGACCCTTTGATCATCAGCTGACCTGTCCAATCAACTGAGACATTGTGATTTCCATTCTTGGATAGCTTTCCCACAGCTGGATGAAAACTTAACTTTTGTATTGTGATAAGATGAAGACAAAGGGCCTTGGTTGTTGTTCGTGTGGGACAGAAGAGCTTTAAAGACCCACTCCAATAAAATAAATATTTTTGGTGTTGTTAACAGGTTTTTCTGGGGTGCTGTTTGTAAAGTTTCACAGTCAAAGTTTAACAGTACTGTATTTCACCCTTATTCACGGTGGTTAGGAACCAGAGACACTCGCATATAAATCAAATCAGCGAATACAGAGAACTACATCCACCCCCACCCCTGCGGCTGAAGAATGTCCGTCACTGATCTTTACTCATTAAAAACCCTTCTGAAACATTTCTGATGCTTTGTAAAATACTTAATAAACATTGGAATATTGTTCAAAATAAAGAGTAATTTTCTTTTATGTCAGAGCAATAGACTGTATCATAGCGTACCAGACAGAAGGTTGTGGGCCTAAACGGCACGGTTGACACTCTATAAAAGTAAACAGATCGCCAGTCCACCTCTGGTGTCAGTCAAACAAATACATTTAAAAAGGAAAAGTACCGTTTGATATAAGAGTGGCGAGCAGGTGGAGGTTGTTCCAGCAGAGTTGGATGTATGGACATGTCTCAGAAGTGTAGTGTAGTCTGACAAGAAGCCTATTTACAAAATAATAGCTTTTAAAATGGCTTGTTCAATGTTTTCGGCCAGCAGCAGTAAAGCACAACGGACAAACATTGACAATGACTCTGGCGAGAAGCAGTTTAAAGAGAGCACAAAATGCATGTGTAAACAAAGGGAAGAGGGGAAATGAGTGCACACTTACTCAGCACCTCAACTCAACTCCTGCTACTCTGCAGAAACTATGTCCTAGAAAACAACAGAAGTTTTTTTTATTTAGGCTGAAAATTGAATGATCATAATTAAAAGACCACTTGAAAGCCTTTGAAAATAAATCAAAACGTCATCAGTGCGACTTTAACTCCCACAGAAAAAGTATGCTAAGTTCATACCTCCAGCCACGCCACCAACCACAGCCTCCTCTGGATCACTCTCGGACTTTCGGACCTCCTGGGAGAAAATAATAAATAACCTTCTTACCTGTCACTTACCTGTCTCGTTCTCTGGGTTCCAGCACTTGGGTCTGCCACACTAAGGAAATCATGACAGAACGATCTGGCCCAACTCCGGACCCAGCTGACCCAGAGGGACTCTGGGCTTCACCGTCAGCCAACAAGGCAGCGCCCTGGGCCGTCAAGCCGCCGCGCTGGATCAGATCGCTTCCGCCCAACAGGAGCTTTTTCGTCGGCTGGACGGACTTAGCCAAACACTAAAGGAGGCTACAGGTCAGTTAGCTTCCCCGGTTACCACGGCTACACTTCCGGCGCCCAACAACGTTGTCACTTCCGCTTCCGCCGAATCTCCGGAAAACATCCGCCTACAGCCAGAGCCGTTTTTCGGCGACGTAGGAGCCTGCAGCGGTTTTCTGCTCCAGTGTCATCTGATCTTCCAGCAAGCCCCGAGGTATTACCTTTCAGACCACAGCAATATCACGCTCATTATCAACTCCCTTCGCAATAAAGCTTTACAGTGGGCTCAAGCTTTCTTGGCGGTCCATCCCATATCCCATCTTTCTTATGAACATTTCCTAGGGGAATTCCAGCTGGTTTTTGACCGACCCAAGAAACAAGAGGAAGCCGCACGTAAACTGCTAGCGCTCAAGCAACGAAACCGTCCTGTTTCTGATCATGTTATCGATTTCAGAATCCTGGCTGTGGAGGCTGGATGGTCAGATCCCGCTCTCAAGGGAGTTTTCTACCAATCCCTCAACGAAAACATTAAAGATCATCTCTGCACACAACCTGAGACCTACACCTTCGAGGAGCTCGTCACGGCCGCCCTCCGCTCCGACACCCGGTTACGAGAGCGGCAACGTGAAAGACTGCCGTCCATCCCGCAAAAGGACAGGATCGCCACACCCCTTTTGTTCCTACGCCCGACGTTCACCACTGCCATGGGGAGGAGCCCATGTAGATTGGACATTCCAAGCTAACCCCGGAAGAACGGCAGAGACGCCGTATAGAAGGTGCATGCTTTTATTGTGGAAGGACTGGTCATCAGGTCACTCAATACAGTGCACGGTTAAACTCCGGAGCCCTCCCGCTAGACGACAGGCCATGGGTGGGTGAGGCTCCTTCGGCTGCTACAGCTTTCCTCTACGTTCCTGTCAAATTAATTCAAGCCTCTGAAATCAGGCCTTAATTGATTCCGGGGCTGAACACAGTCTTATCGATCACGACATAGTCTCTCGTTTGTCACTACCCACTCAGAGACTTCAGTCTCTTATTATAGCGGCCGGTCTGGGTGGCCAGCACCTGTCTGTGATCACGCATTGCACCGAACCGGTACTCCTCATTAATTCGGGGAATCATAGAGAACACATGCGGATTTTCATAACGCATCCCCCCAAAACCCCGTCGTGCTTGGGTTTTCCTGGCTCCAGCAACACAATCCCCAATTCGATTGGAGTCGCTCTAGTTTCTCCAATTGCAGTAGTTACTGTCTCGCTAACTGTCTGCAGTCCGCCGTTCCTTCAGTCACTAACCCCCCGGTTACCGAACCTGAGAATATCGATTTAACTAATGTACCAAAATGCTATCATGATCTACGTATGGTCTTTAGTAAGGCTAAAGCTAACGCTCCTCCTCCTCACAGACCATATGACTGCTCCTTCAATCTATTGGAGGGCGCTCCTCTCCCCAAGGGTAGTTTATATAATCTCTCTGGTCCCGAGAAAGCAGCTATGGAGGGTTACATCCATGAGGCACTTTCCTCGGGACACATTTGCCCCTCGTCTTCTCCTGTCGGTGCCTGTTTTTTCTTTGTACAAAAGAAAGACAAATCTCTACGTCCCTGTGTCGACTACCGCGAACTTAACCAAATCACCATCAAGGACAAATACTCTACTCTGTTAATCTCTTCTGTGTTTGACTCCATACAGGAGGCCCGTGTTTTCTAAGCTCGAGTTACGCAATGCTTATCATCTCGTCAGAGTAAAAGAAGGTGATGAATGTAAAACCGCCTTTAACTCCCCCTAGGTCACTACGAGTATCTCGTCATGCCCTTTGGGCTTACTATCCACTTTATCCTGCGGTTTTCCAGCGTCTGGTAAACGATGTACTCCGGAATTTCATCAATCGCTTTGTTTTTGTTTACCTCGACGACATCCTGATCTACTCTAAAGATCCGGTCCAACACCAGGAGCAGGTGCGTCAGGTACTTCAGAGACTTTTCGAAAATCAGCTTTTCGTTAAGGCTGAGAAGTGCCAGTTTCACACCTCCGTCATCCCCTTTCTTGGGTATATTTTTGAGGCTGGCTGTATCCGTCCCGATCCCGCTAAGATTAAGGCAGTGTCGTCTTGGGAACCGCCACCCACAGGTAAAAGACTCCAACAATTCTTAGGGTTTGCTATTTTTTATCGTAGATTCATCAGGAACTACAGTGCGATTGCCGCCCCACTCAACCAACTCACTTCCACCCTCAAGCCTTACGTCTGGAATGACGCTGCCCAGGATGCCTTCGACACTCTCAAGAGACTCTTTATCTCAGCTCCTATTCTCATACAACCTGACCCCACTAGACAATTCGTGGTCGAGGTGGACGCGTCAGACCCTTGCGTAGGGGCCGTCCTCTCGCAACGTGAAGCTAAGACTAACAAATTAGTCGGGGGTAATCAATCCAGGCTGTGCACAGGTTGGTTAGTGTGACGGGAGTCGCAATGTCAAGCCGGATGCCCTCTCTAGGATGTACTCCTCTTCTGACGACAATGACACCACTGACTCCAATATCCTCCCTGACACCTGCATCATCGGAAACCTAACTTGGGACATTGAGACCAAGGTCATACAGGCCCAAGGTGAGGAACTCAACCATCCCGATCCTCCCGTTGGTACCCTGTATGTCCCCGTGTCCCTTAGGCTAAAGACGTCAAGGAGTACGTAGCTGCCTGCACCACCTGCGCTCGCTCCAAGTCGTCCAGTTCTCCGCCCTCAGGTCTGCTCCATCCTCTCCCCACTCCTGGCTGCCCCTGGTCGCACATCGCCGTCGACTTCGTCACAGGACTCCCCATGTCTCAGGGTAATTCGGTTATACTCACGGTAATTGATCGTTTCACCAAGTTTGTCCACTTCATTCCCCTGTGCAAGCTCCCTTCTGCCTCAGAAACCGTGGAGGTCCAGTATGTCTTCCGCCATCACGGGATCCCGTCCGACATCGTTTCCGACCGAGGCCCCCAGTTCGTGTGCCAAGTCTGGAAGTCCTTCTGTTCCGCCCTGGGGGCCTCGGTCAGTCTCACCTCCGGTTACCACCCGCAGTCCAACGGGCAGGTGGAAAGGGCCAATTAGGAGCTGGAGTCCTCTCTTCGTTGCCTAGCAGATCGCAATTCCTCTGACTGGTCCAAGTTTCTGGTCTGGGCTGAGTATGCGCACAACACACATCCCTCCTCTGCCACAGGCCTATCTCCGTTTGAGGCTGCCCTCAGGTACCCACCACCCTTGTTCCCTTCTCAGGAGTTGGATCTGGCTGTGCCCTCCGTGCAGGAACACCTCCGGAGGTGCCAGGACATTTGGCAGCAGACCAAGGCGGCGCTCCTTCGAACCAAGGAGAGGAACTGCCGATCCGCCAATCGCCGCAGGGTGGTGGGTCCCGCCTACCAACCAGGTCAGAGGGTTTGGCTTTCCTCACGGAATATTCCGATTCAGGCCACCTCACGAAAGCTCGCTCCCCGTTATATTGGACCTTATGTCAAAGAAAAGGTCATTAATCCCACCTGCGTCCGGCTTCCGGCGGCCCTCAAGGTCCATCCTACCTTCCACACTTCCCAGGTCAAGCCTGTCATGGACAGCGTGCTTGGCTCGCCTTCCGCTCCCCCGCCACCTGCCCGGCTCATCGACGGTGCCCCCGCCTACACGGCCAGTCGTGTCTTGGACATTCGACGCCGGGGCCCTGATTTTGGACCATTCCCTCCTGGATGACTTTTTTCGTGCCCACCCGGACCGGCGTCCTGGACCGCCTGGAGGCGGTCGTTGAGGGGGGGGTACTGTCATGGTGCCCGGATCAGTTCCCCTCCCCTCCTCCAGCTGCTTCTTCCCAACCACCACCAGCTGTCGTCACTCAACCTCATCAGACCCTGCCGTTAAAAGGAGACCTCATCCACCGGTTCATCACCAGATCGTTACCCCTTATGGTGACTAGCCTGGTCTCAAGTCGATTCATGTCAGCTCTCTGTCTTGTTTCTCGCCTTTGACTAACCTTGCTCTCCTGCTTCAGGAAACCTTTGCCACAAGTGACGTCAGTGGAACTGGAGAAATCCCAACACGCCAACCGCGTTCGTACCTCCCGCCACGCCAACCACCACAGCCGCCTCTGGATCACTCCCGGACCTTCGGACCTCCTGGGAGAAAATAATAAATAACCTTCTTACCTGTCACTTACCTGTCTCGTTCTCTGGGTTCCAGCACTTGGGTCTGCCACGCTAAGGAAATCATGACACTAAGCTCACAGAGATCACAACAGAAATTATAAATATAATATAAATAAATCAGCTTGAAACCCTTTGGAGGGTGATTAGCAGCTTCACTGTGTACATGCATATGTTGTCGTTCTCAGAAATGGTATTTGTGTTTTCCCTCCCTGCAGGAGAATGAGCGACAGTACACACACATCGGTACCATGGTGGAGTTTGCCTTCGCGCTGGTCGGAAAGTTAGAACTCATTAACAAACATTCTTTTAATGACTTCAGACTCCGAATCGGTGAGTGATCGTTGAATCAGAATGCTGCGCAGATAAACACTTAGTGAAGGTAAGTGTTTTTGTGTTAAGGGATAAATCACGGACCAGTCATCGCAGGGGTGATCGGGGCCCAGAAGCCTCAGTATGACATTTGGGGAAACAGTGTTAACGTTGCCAGCAGGATGGAAACCACTGGGGTTCTGGGCAAGATTCAGGTAAGATGTTCTACTAAAGCACTGAAATGTGTCAGCTGTGTGATGGTGGATATGCTTCTTGTCCAGGTAACCGAGGAGACAAGCGGCATCCTGTCTGACCTTGGGTACATGTGTTCATGCCGCGGCATCATCAATGTGAAAGGCAAAGGTGAACTGAAGACGTTCTTTATTCACACAGAGATGACTCGGTCACTGTCACAGGGGACAGTCATGCCCTGAGAGCTGGACATAGCAGACTCGAGAACCTGGCGTTTAGGACATATGCTTTGTGACTATCTTCAAAGCAGTACAGTGGACTGATGGTGAGAGAGCTCCACTGTAGATCAGGACTGCTCAATGCTGGTGGTATTTGCATGTCAAGCAGCACACTTTACAGAGTGCCTGAACAAACAAAGCCCTGCCTTATTGTCTGCTTTACAGTCGTGGTATGGAGCTAATACCGCATGCTGGCCTGTCAGAGCCTTGCACTTCAGCAAATGGTACTGCCTGTTCAGCAGGTTTTCTACATTTTCTCTTATGTCACAGTTTTTTAGTCACTGAGCTGCTTCTGCCAGAAAGTTGGGGTCCATGTTCACAGATTTATTGGTGTCAAGCAGAAGGAAACATTTCTTTTCTGATTCGCTGAACATTTGTAAATGAATCTTTATTTCTGTTTGTGGCATCTGTGCAAACTAACATTTCCAAATTATTGAATGCACATGAATGCATCTTCAGAAATATGGAGACTAAGGCTACGTTCACACTGCAGGGCTTAATGCTCAATTCAGATTTTATGAAAAAAAATGATTTTTTTTTAAAAGGCCGTTTACATTTCCAATTAAATTTGAACTTTTATGATCCCCTGTGTAAATGTGAAATGACCCAGAAGTGACCCGCATGCGCAGAATTGTACTCAATGGTGAACGACGTCACTCGTTGTTTGGGAAAGAAGCTAAATTTAACAATGGATGTCAACAACAGTGTTGTCAACAGCGGAGCCCTTTTTGCATTATTACATTTAGTTTCACAAGGGAGCCAGCACAATTGCAATCTTTTCATTTTAACCAGGCATTGGAGCCGGGATGATGTGTATGTGCTGGGGGCCGCGCGTGTGTGTAGAGACAGGAGAGTGTGCATGCAGCGCAGGAGGGAGTGAGAGGGGGCAGTGGAAGTGTGTTGGGGGCGCGCATTCATGTTGTGTGTTAGGGAGGAAGGAGAACAATAATAAAAGAAGGCTTCCCCCTGAATAAATGCTATTGACGCTTTATTAACCCGCTCTGGGGAATCTGAGGGTCCGAACGGGGAAGTGAACCCGGAAGGAGGATCCGCCCTGGAGAAGGTCTCCCCCACGCTTCTGACCACGGTTTGAAAGAAAGAAAAGTCATCCCGGGAAAGGTTCACACCACGCTCGTCCATTTTGCTGGAAATATTTTCAAAAAACCCCCGAATGTGATAAGAGCGCTGGAGAAAAAATTCTGTTTAACCCTTGTGCTATCCTAGGCACATTAACATTGGGAGTTGGGTCATCTAGACCCACTAGACCAGGGGTGTCAAACGTATCCGGCCCGTAAGGTGCTTTAGTTTGGCCCAGACATGAAGAGTAAAAATCAAAAGGATGTTTAAAAAAGAAAGCACGTTTCTAGTCCATTCCTGTGGCGAGTTATGATTTTTTTAAGAAATAACCGAAATGCGCAATTCCGCCACTAGGGGGAGCAAAGGAAAAGCAAAACAGGAGAAACAGCATATCTCTGCATGTGCCAAAACCAAAGCCTAACAGCTCTGCATCTGGATAGTTCGGTTCCCTGTGAGCCTCACCAATGTTACGTTGCTATAAGAATGATCAGTTGTGACACAATAATGACCAAGATGTCGGCAAAAAGAAAAAAAAAGTTGAAGTGAAGTCCTGAGCTTTTCAGGAAAAATTTATTTGTTCACAGTGCTGAATTCAAAACCTGCATGCTTGGTATGTCATCAACAGGTCACAGTGCTCATAGAATATAACTTTCAGCACCACAATGAGACTCACCATAAAGAAAAGTTTCACCATTTGCAGTTAAGAAAAAATATGATTTATCAACTATTAGCTGGACTGATAAATAACTGTCTGCATTTGCTGAAGCCGTGATGTCAGTGATGGAGCAGTGACACCTAGCTACCTTATTGCAAAAAAGTTGGTGCAAATATCCAAACCATTTTTAGATGGTGAACTTGTTAAAAAATGCTGAAGGCTACAGAAAGGTTGTATCCCAAAATGCAGTCACCCTTTGCTAGCATTAGTTTATCAAAGATTACGATTACAGATACAACATCTCTGAGGAGAATTGGGCGCCAAATAAAGGAATCCAGTAATTGATTGCCTTTTCGGTCGCTATTGATGAAAGCACTGACATCACAGGTATATACAGCTGTGCATATTTATTAGATGTGTTGAAGAGACGTCACAGTGAAGTTTCTGGAGTTGTTGGACACAACAACAGCTGATGACATAGTCAGCTCTCTAATTACTGTGCTGGACGATGTTGGAGTGATCTGGTCACGTGACGTCACTGATGGCGCCCCATTAAAGGTCAGGATGTAGGCAGGTGTTGCCACTGTGTTTTGCACACTTGAATGACAGTAAATGTGTTGCTGCACAGGATTTGAATCCTGACATTGATGGCCGGGTGAAGTTTCAGGAGAGAAAGGGAGGTTAACTCCAAACTCCTATGTTCACAAATGTTTGCAAGTTTAATTTAGTGTAATTTTTTAATGGTTTGGACAATTACATTTTAGGCAGGCGTTTCATTTTTTGCCGTAGGCCCTCTTGAGTTTATTATCGGGATACGGGATATTCAGACTGTATAAAATTGAATAGACCTTTTTTTAAGTGAAATTAATTTTATTTAAGATCCATTGGCATCTGTGAAAAAATGTGCAATAAGAAATCATTAGCATGGAAATGGGGCAATTACCATAAAAATGGTGAGCAATTAACATCAGGGTTCCTTGGGCAAGACCCTTAACACTACCGACTACCTCACAACATGAGAGACAATGAACCACATGTCATGCCGGCTCAGACGTCGCCCGGCCAAACAAAGTCTGCGTCAGGTGCTGGGGGACCAGAGCACCCTGATGAAAAGTGGGCTACTGGAACAAGACGGAAATGGACTAGATGTGAGAACAAGGTTCTGTTAGAATGCTACTACTCAAGTAATTCCACCCAGAGGGGATACATGCAGAGAATGTGGAATGCACGGATGCTTCGAAACCCACAATCAAGGCTAACTGCCAAACAACTGGTAGCCCAATGCTTAAACATCCACAAGCGGCAACTCCTGTCACAACTTGAAATTGAAGCTCTACAATACAATGGCAATACCACGGGAGAGCCAGAACAACAGGTCAGAGAGGAGGCTATACCACACTCCCACGGAAGGGCGAACAATCCTGATCCAGAAGGATCCCTCAAAGGGTGCAGTCCCATCTAACTACCGACCAATAACCTGTCTCTCCATGACATGGAAGCTCATGTCAGGCATCATTGCAACCAAGATAAATAGGCACATGGATCAATACATGAGCAACACACAGAAGGGCATTGGTAAAGACTCCAGAGGAGGCAAACACCAACTCCTGTTCGACAAAACAGTCGCTCAGAATGCAGGTCACGACACACCAACCTGTGCACAGCCTGGATTGATTACAAGAAAGCCTATGCCACACACATGGATCACTGAATGCTTGGAGTTTGGAAACTACCCGCGGAGGGTGAGAGGGGCGTTTAGTTTATAAATATATATATATAGTGAGAGTGAGGGAGAGCGAGAGCGAGAGCGAGAGAGAGAGAGAGAGAGAGAGAGAGAGAGAGAGAGACCAAGTTCAAAACCCAAAACCTTGACACTGACAAAATACAAAGACTTCTTCCTAATCGTCTTAAAGTTCCCCATTTTGAGAGTGTAGTCCAGGACAGGAGTTTATTTTCATCCTCCTGCCATACCTCACAGGCCGGAGGGATGGCACTGGTTGAATGCAGTCGAATCAATCACGCAGGCTTGATATGGGCAAGGACAGGCAGTCTTCTCTCACAAGATTCTGCAGCACTCTTGAGAGATCGCATTCCAGTGAAGCTCAAGAGCAGTAGTCTGCAGGAGATGTCCCAGCTTTACACAGCCAGCAGCTCTCAACTTTGAATTCAAGGTAGCTGAAAACAGAGTTGGTACGGTGATGTCATTTTCAAAATTAGGCTCCTTAAGGGGGCATGCGCAAGACTGCACGTTCTCCACTCCCTGTACACGTGCAAAATCAGTCTTTGGTGAGTATTCTTTTATTGATTGAATACTGTTTTCCTGTTTCTCTTTATTTATTGTTATTATAGTATCTTCCGCCGTTTTCCGGCTACAATTTTTCACCAATTTTACCCATTCAACTATTAAAATGTTCAGCTCTTTCGTCTAGTGCCTACTATGACGTTTGGTCCTTCAAATCCTTCGACTTTCTGAAGAGAGAAAACTTTCGTTCATATCCTGGGCACTTTAATATTGGGAGTTGGGTCATCTTGACCCACTAGACCAGGGGTGTCAAACTCATTTTGGTTCGGGGGCCACATTCAATCCGTCTGATCTCAAGTGGGCCGGACCAATAACGTAAAGGCAAAATAACAGCTTTGTTTTGTTTTTTTACTCAATTGGAAAACATGCCTCAACCAACATGGTAGCCTAATCATTTTTTATTACACATTCTTTCACAGAGGCCAATGGATCTTAAATAAAATTAATTTCACTTTAAAAAATATTGGTTTATTCAATGTTATGCAGACTGAATATTTTAAATCTGACACCAAGGTTATAATAGTTTCGGATTTTTTATTAGTTTTAGTTTTTATTTCCTTTTGAATTTTTGTTTTTAAATTTATTTAGTTTTAATCAGTTTTTAGAGGCTGCTTTACTAGTTTTTGTTAGTTTTTATTTTTTGAAATTGCTTCGTTTTAGTTTAGTTTTTATTAGTTTTAGTGTTAGTTTTAGTTTTTTCTTTTATTTTTTGTAAATTAGGATATTTGTCAGGTGCATGATTCAAAATCACCAGAATAAGTATTGTATAATAAAAACTCAATCAAAGATACATTTTGAAACACTTATTATTCAGAGGACACAAGGACAACTATCCTTAAATTAAAATACAACAGCCGATAACAGCATTACGTTATCTGCTCTCGCTTCTTTTTCGGGGGAGGGCGGGCGACAGGCTAGCTTGTCTAGGTACTGATTTGCGTTGTTGTGTGCGCTTTTTAAATGTACTTTTAGATTCGTAGGGTTTTTCCCTTTGAGGAGCGTTCCACAAATTTTGTCTCCTGCTTCGACTACAAGGCACTTACTTTAGTTTTCGATGCTGTTATAGTCAAAAAAGTCTCAAATAGGACTCTCCCGCTTTCTCCCAACTTTTAATGCAGCCATCACGCTCACGTAAATGTCTTACAACGCTAGCCGGCAGTGTCCGACAGACATCACGTGACGTCACAGACAACGTGATGCCGTAAGGGTTAGATACACAGTAAAACTAGCAGGGTGAAGTAAATAGACTTTATTTTAACCCAAAAGACTTATGTATTAACAAAGACGAAAACGAAGTATTTTTTGGGGTTAATATTAGTTAGTTTCAGTTCATTTTATACACACAACAAACAGTTTTAGTTAGTTTTCGTTTTTTTTAAAACTCTCGTTTTTATATTTCAGTTAACGAAAATGTTTTTTCAGTTCTAGTTTTCGTTTTTTTTTTCGTTTTTGTTAACTATAATAACCTTGATGTGGAGGAGAAGCGGTTCTACTCCGAGCTCTCCGCGGGTGGCCGAACTTCTCACCCTATCTCCAAGGGAGCGCCCAGCCACCCTACGGAGGAAGCTCATTTCAGCCGCTTGTATTCGGGACCTCGTTCTTTGCTGCGCCTAGAAATTCTGTCCGTAAAAACTATGAACAGAACCGGTGATAAAGGGCAGCCCTGCCAGAGTCCAACGTGGACCGGGAACAGGTCTGACTTACTGCCGGCTATGCGAACCAAGCTCCTACTCTGGTCATACAGAGACCGGACAGCCCTTAGTAAGGCTCCCCGGATCCCATACTCCCAGAGCACCCCCCACAGGATACCACGGGGGACGTGGTCGAACGCCTTCTCCAGATCCACAAAACACATATGGACTGGATGAGCGAACTCCCACAATCCCTCCAGCACCCTAGATAGGGTGAAGAGCTGGTCCACTGTTCCATGACCAGGGCGGAAACCGCACAGTTGTTCCTGAATCCGAGGTTCGACTATCGGACGGACTCTCCTCTCCAGTACCCTGGCATAGACTTTCCCAAGGAGGCTGAGGAGTGTAATTCCCCTGTAGTTGGAACACACCCTCCGGCCCCCTTCTTAAAGAGGGGAACCACCACCCCTGTCTGCCAGTCCAGTGGTACAGTTCCCGACTGCCACGCGACGCTGCAGAGACGTGTCAGCCAAGACACTCCCACAGCATCCAGAGACTTGAGGTACTCAGGGCGGACCTCATCCACTCCCGGGTCCCTGCCCCCGAGGAGTAATAGACAGGGTAATAGACAGGTCCACCCCAAAGTCCTCACCCCCTGCTTCTTCAAAAGAAGGCGTGTCAGTGGGATTAAGGAGATCCTCGAAGTATTCCTTCCACCGCCCGACAATGTCCCCAGTCGAGGTCAACAGCCCCCCACCTGCACTTAAAACTGTGCCTGTGGAGAACTGCTTTCCCCTCCTGAGGCGCCGGACGGTTTGCCAGAATTTCGTCGAGGCCAACCGATAGTCCTTCTCCATGGCCTCCATAGAGTTAAAAAAGTGTTCAATAAAACTCAGCCTTGTGGAAAGTTTGGGAAATTTTCTTTTGTTCATTGAGGTACTGATTAAATTAGTCCTTTTTAAGGGGGTGTACTAATTTATGTTAAGTACTGTACCCTCACCCCTGAGTGGCACACATGCACTGACATGCATTTGATAAGTAGTAAAGCCTTACCTTGGGATACTGTAGAGGTAGGCCACCAGTCTCCTCAGGTCATCTGCCCGTATTCTGTCATGGTTGGTGCGTGATGGGAATGTTAACACAGGACCCCCCCGTTTGTCTCTTCCACCTGAAGCGACACACATAGCAAAAACAATCAAACTTCCATTTATGAAACTGTGTTGAGGTGGGTGGAGCACACACTAGCCAATATGCATCAGTGTCAATAGATGTTAGATTAGAATATACAGAGGTATTTGAAAGTATTTGAAACACTTTTTACTTGCTACATTGGTACGGTGGCAGCATGCTGCAAGGCAGTTACTGAGAAGACAGTAGCTAAGAAGGTACAAATAGATTGTCTGGAAAACTGTGAGAAGCAATGTGTATCACGTTAAGAGTTGTTTGAATGAGCCTCCATTAATCCCACCACATTTCAATGCGTTGCTGTGTCTCATTGTCATAGTTGCTACCTTTCAACTGCATTTACATCCCATAACACCCAGCTAAGGAGGCCATTTTGGTCAAGATTTTTCCTCCTCCGAGTATGGAGCCTAATCCGACTGAGGAAACTCTGAGTGAACCACAGCACAGTCCGATTGGAAACGAACAGAGACCACCTTGAAAGATGGGTCAGGGAGCAGTTTCTGGTCCCGGGTCCCCTTGGCTGTATTCAGACTGAAAATGTATTCTGCATCATCAGGGGAAACAAACTGGTTCATTTTAAGTAAACCCAAATGTGTCCCGTCTGAATACACCCTTAGACACTTAAAGCCTAGCTACACCCCTCTTGTGAGGGATACCAATCACCAACAGACAGATCAAGAGGTGGTTTTCTGGAGCTGGGGAGGCTCTCGGTGACCACTTAAGTGCGAATTTTTGGGTCGCATGGGAAAGATTTTGAGGGGGTGGTGGGCTGCACGATAGAATATTTGAAATTTTGCTTGGATCTGGTTCTCCCTGTCAGAACTGTGAGGTTGACATGTTCTCCCTACCATGACAAAGGTGGATAAAGGTGGAATGATTTCATGTAATCCATGGACACCAGTGGAGATCACAAATCATTGAAGAAAAAAGGTTCAGCGCACTGTCCTGTAGGGCTGTGACAGTGGGGGATTTTTGATCACCGTGGTGATGAAAAGGCAGGGGGCGCGGTGTCGCGGTTAACCGCACGTCCACCCCCCTCCATCCTCCCCCAATCACAAAATCCCCTAGCGCCGCAATACAAATGAATAAAATTACAACACAGTATTCTTTATTAACAGATAACAGTAACAACTAACTACTACCTGTCTATCGAATGAACTAATTATATAGGTGTTGTAGAATAACTGTGTATGTGTGTTAGCGCGCTGCATGTGTACGAAGGAGTGCGCACATACATATTATATATGTAAGGGTTAATGACCAAGTTAGTCTTGCCTTGTGTTTACGACCAGCTCGGCACCCCTGGTTTTTCCGCCTAAGCCCCAATGGAATAACATATCAGAGTCCGGGGTTTTTATGTTTCCTGAGCATCAGTAGTTCTTCCCTGAGATATACTATCCTACTAAGTAGATCTCTCTGAGATCTACTAATGCTGGCTTGCATTGGTAGATCACACGTTCAAACATTCACACACAGAGCAACGGATGTGAAGCCTCGCCCAAGCGCAATCAAGCTTACTCCAGTGCTTTTTTTTTAAACAAATTTCGAATGTTGCATTAATCGCGATTAGTTAGTTAAAGACAAATTAGCACGTTTTTCTTTAATCGCGTTAATCTAATTTTTAATCAACAATATAAGTGTTCTTGTGTTCTCAAACATAAAACAACGGTCCAACTGTTCACTAGCAAGAACATTGTATTTGAACTCAGCTGAAAATACCTCAAAATTAGGCTTTTCACAGCAATTATTAGGTTAGATTAAAAATAGATTAATTAAAGAAATTAATTACAGGTCATGATTAATTATTCGCACCAAATAAATTAAGCGCATGACCGCTCCATCTTTTTATTCCATCCAGCCTCTTTTGCTCCAGCAGAAACTCCTCTCACTGGCTGTGAACTTCCACTTGATGAGCTGTATTATAGACTACCCGAGGAACAGACCACAGTTTGTCAAGATAGGGAGCAGTGCTGACCACCAGCACGGGTCCCCTAAAAAGCACAGTTATTTCCCCTTCCCTCTTCACCACTGACTTCTGCTACAACTCTGGTAAATGTCAAATGCCGAAATTCTCGGATGAAACTGCAAATGTGGCATCAAGGGGGTAAGGAGGGAGAATACAGGGGCTTTGTGCAGGACCTTTTGGAGTGAAGTCGGCAGAATAATCTCTATTGCCCAGTTAATCAGCGCAAGCCTGTCGGCACACCTGGTCTGGACTGGCTGCCTTTCTCAAAAACAAAGGAGATGGTGCTGAAATTTATGTATGTTAATCTGTGAAAAACAGTTGGACATCACCTTACCTGACAGAAAGGCCACTTTTTCTTTCAGTATGGGAAGCACCTCCATTGCTCTCGTCTCTTCATTCCTCCTAAAGCCTGAAAGAGGAAAATGAAGAGGTTAAGAAAAGAATTACCCCTCTTTTGTGAACTCTTTAGATTAGATTAGATTAGATTAGATTAGATTAGATTAGATTAGATTAGA